>CM071574.1:55975905-56140905 GCA_036426205.1 Ascaphus truei
TCTCCTCCCCCCCCCCCCCCCCCCCCCCCCCCCCCCCCCCCCTCCCGGTGGAGGTACGGAGACGACGGCGTGTGTGTTTGTGTCTCTTTCCTCCCTCCTCCCAGATGACTGCTGGTGTTGGAAGCGGACGTTGCTGATGGCCTCCTATACTTTTCAATGTGAGTTCTTGGAAATTGCTGATTAGCTTCTGATTTCAGTACCTATATATTGTTTTTGCACCCCTTTGGCTTTTCGCTTGGTCACCCCTCCAGGTATTTTATTTTCCCAGTTAATAAAGTGTATCCCATATTCCCTTCCCAAATATTCTCTAGTGTCTTGTTCTTGGGTTCTCACTCCTGCCTCTCTATGGTTTGGGTTGCAGCCGCACTTTTCCGTGCCACAAAGGACGCGAGAATATGTAAGAACGGATACACCACATTTAATTGTCCTGTCGTAGAACCTTTGGTTGGTCCATCTTAACGCCCTCTCTACGGTTCGAGCTGCATTTGTTTTCATTCTGTTCTTGTTTTGTCAAGTGTTCTAAGCAATTTTTTAGAGGGGTTGTTTTTATGCTGTTGTTCCAAATTTAGGATCTTTACTGTGAGCTCTTTTTGTAGTTTAAGTTCCGTTCTTTTCTTATGGGAAGCTATGGAAATAGGATCCCCTCTGATAGAGGCTTTGTGGGCTTCCCACAGCATTGATGGGGCTGAGACAGATCCTTTATTTATTTAAAAAAAAAAAATAGAAAGTTTTTGTTTTTATTGTCTGTGCTATCTCAGGGTCGTTAAGGAGGGAATCATTTAGCTTCCATTTGTATGTATAGCTTTTAACGAAGGGCAGAGAGAGGGTCAGTTCGACAGGGGCATGATCAGACCATGTTATTGGGCCTATGTTCGAGTGGGAGGATGCCTGGAGAATATTTCTGGTACCATGTATCTGCAAAAAAAGCTCTGACGCATTTCGAGCAAATCTAGCCTTTTTAAGAGTATATTGTGGATACATGAGTGTTCTGTTGATTCTATCTGATTCCAAGACAGCATACTCAAGAGAGTGCCGTAACCAATTCAACCACATATACTGTAATAGCTACTGTGCTACCTCACTGAACCTCTATATGGACACCTGCACTGATATGATTTATATGATCAGTTTGGGTGCATGAGTGTTCAGACAACTCTAGTGATATGTGGACTTGAACTGTTGACATTATACTATTGTGTTTACAGTATTCATGGGAAAATGTATATAAATACATTATATATTATACACAAACATGTACAAAACAAGCACATCACAAGGTTTTGCGTTCCAAAATTGTGGTAGCTTACAAGAGACCTGTGACCCATGGGGGGTTATTCATTAAACTGTGATAGTCCTGACTGCCACGACCACGGGACCTATGACACATTAATCCCATCCTTCCTCTCACTACGTTACTCAGACTAAAGGGATGTGTGCACGGTTGAGTCTGCACTTCATGCAGTGCTGGGTAACACAGGGACAGAAGGGGCTTGTGTCACCTATTCAATTCAAACCACTTTTCTACAGATAAATAAGGCAATGATTATTCATTAAAAATGTATCTTGTTTTGTTTTACAATACACGTACACCTAACACGGGTAACTCAGGCTTTCGATAAATGAGTCATAGACAACAGATTGAGCTTGAAGAAAAAATTCTCTTTTATTGTCCTCTAGGAGCAAAGAAATATGATGTTGTTTGCATGTATTTAGATATCTATGAATATTGTTCCACATATTCTGTAAGATGTCAAATGTAAAAATCTAATAAAGTTTGAAATAAGAATTATTATTTTTTGGTATCTTTTTAGCAGGTTTACAACTGTTAATCTACAAATGTGTGTTAATGTAACAGGAGTTAAATATATGGTGAAGGGTTTAGATAGTCAACACACAATCTCCCCAACCATTCAGCTGCATAATACTAGCACAGTCTTCTTGCTCACGGAACTATCAGTAAGCACAGGGGAGGAGTGCGGGACTATTCATCAGCACACAGTCATTAAATGGCTGATCATTTGATTATAGTTCACTGGGGTTTTGTGTTTGCCTTCCTCTGGATCAATATACTTGCAGTACAAATATAGGATAAAGTATCTGTCGTTTACATTTAGCATAGGTTGAACTTGATGGCCGTATGTCTTTTTTCAACCTCATCTACTATGTAACTAAGGCCCATTCTGACCCTGCACTATTCCTACTGCCCGCTTTGCGAGTTCAACACTTGACTGGGAGACACTAAGAAGGGGGTTGAGTCCAGATATTTCCAGATGTCGCATGTTGAAACCATGTGTTGACAGGTCTGCAATCCTGGTACACTGTAAAATGAGACATAACTCAACACATTTATCAGTTTATCAACGATTTATCAGTGTCTCACTGCTGCAAAGACAGGATTTCACGAAAGAAAAGAAAATCCCATTAGAAGCCATGCATTCAGTCGTAGTGTCACCCAGTAGATACCTGGGGAATATCTGGTGGGCTCTGTCATCAAGTGGCCACTAAAATTTTACAGTGGCAGGGGTCCGGCAGCATCAGAGGGCCACCGGATCTCCAGCACTTCTGTGTCATGTGATCACATGACATGGCCAGGCCCCCCGGGATGTCGGACACTAAAGTGAAGGGGGCTCCCTTTCTGTTGGTGCAGCCAGACCCTTACATAGTGCTGTCATTAGGGCACAGTAAAGGGTTAGGTTTAAATCTCCCATACGTCTCTGGATGGCCGGGAGAGACTCCTGAAGTCTTCATAGAGTCGGGAGATTAGTTGAATCTCCCATGCCAGTCTAAGTGCGGTTACAGGGAGAGTCAATATGTTCTAATCAGAGAGCCAATAAACATTAGGGGTGATACAAACAGAACAGGTTAGTACAAGGCTAAAAATAAAAAAAGATAACAAGAAAACTTGAATGACAAACCCCCTTCATTCAGAGGTTCCTAAGAAATGGAATGTGTCATTTATTTCTAGTGAAACTAAAGGCAAAATCTTTGCTTTTAGCACAGGTACATTTGTTAAAGGCAGCACGTTACAAAATCTTGCTTTTAGGTTGGTGACATAGAATCGCACCTTTAAATGTTCATGCAGAGAATCTGGGCATCTACAGTTTAATGGGAGGCTACACAAGACAGATTTTCTGTTGTAAAACGACAATCTAATGTGCTGAAATATCCAAGTCGGCTTTGAGTGCTGAGGATCAATCTTCAATCTTTACACGAGCACTCGTTGAATCAAAAGAATATGTAAAATAAGGTAATTCCTCATCTGTGTCACCGTTTTAAACGGCAGCGGTGAGAGAATGTATGATGTGTGCTGTTCAAGAGGAATCGGGAGCCAAAGCAATTAGTAGCTAATCTTAATTCACTTTAGTCTTCCAGATTCATAAATGGCATCTCAGATTAAACACGGACATCTCCTGGCTTCGAACAAGCAAAATAGGATCTCCTGATCTTTGTTTAAGATAAAAAAATGTTTGCCCCACTAGAGTAGATTATTTTTAACATCTTGAAACTATATTTTTAGGCCAGTCTAGAAGACTATGTGATCTTGGAACAAATGAGAGAAATCCCAATTAAAGATAAAGGTTTTGTCACGTTCATTAGCCACCATGACTAAATCATGCATCTGACATGTCCTAAAACTCATTCAGGCTTATTTGCTGGTCTTCTCGTGTGAATGGTCTGGTGTTTAACCAAATGTGAGCTTCGAGAGAAGGATTTCCCGCATTCTGTACAGGTAAAAGGCTTCTCCCCTGTATGTACCTTCTGGTGTCTAGCAAAATGTGACTTATAAGCAAAGCATTTCCCACACTCCGTGCATTGATAAGGCTTCTCTCCTGTATGAACTCTCTGGTGTCTAGCAAAACGTGACCTACTACCAAAGCATTTCCCACAATCCGTGCAGCGATACGAACTCTCCCTTGTATGTACCTTCTGGTGACTAACAAGATGATTGCTATGACCAAAGCATTTCCCACACTCTGTGCAGCGATGCTCCTTCTTTCCTGTATGAACTCTCTGGTGTTTAATAAGATTTGAACTGCTAATAAACTTTTTCCCACATTCATTGCAGACATATGGACGCTCTCCTGTGTGGACTCTCTGGTGTATGCCCAAATGAGGCCCACTAATAAAGCTTTTCCCACACACTTTGCAGATAAAGGGTCTTTCCCCTGTGTGTGTTCTCTTGTGCAAAATAAGATTTGTATTCCGAGTAAAACTCTTTCCGCATTCTTTACATGTATGTGATTTTGCTGCTGTCTTGACCCTTCTTCCCGTAATTTGCTTTGAGCCGTATGGAATGTGCTTCCTACGTACAGGGTAACTACACAAATCTTCTCCTGTTTGAACTCCTTGATGTCTAATGGAGATGAAGCTTCTTTCACACTTGACACTGGTGCTGTGTTTCTGTCCTGTGTGAGTCGTTTGATGAACAATCAACAGTGATTTTTCATTAAAACAATCTCCGCATTCACTGCACGTGTATTTCTTTGCCTGAACGTCCCTGCAGCTTATCACAGTTTGTGAGATTTCCTCCTCCTTATCGGGTGATATATATTCTGTCTTCTTCAATTGTGTGATCTGGTGAGAGTGGGCACCTTCTGGCTTACTTCTACTGATGAATCCACCTACGGTAAATGAACATTTAATGAGTAAAGGTTTTCAGATTTCTTATTTTTATTGACAAATTATGTTTTTGATTGAAACCCTTCCCTCTATCCTCCCTTCAAAAAATAATAACAATATATATATATATATATTGTAGAACAAGAGATTGATGAGCGCACACTAATATGCGTAAAAATTAATATGTATTTAATAAAAATCAGACAACCTATAACCGCTAACAATAAATGACATAATATAAAACAGAGATGAAATAGTAAAAAAGTGGATATCAGTGGATGCTGTGTTCCTTAATAGGAGAGGTAAGTCAGAACCTTGAGGGTTAACAGAGTCTCTGAATTGATGTTTGTATAAGTGAATGGGAGACCGAGTCCACTAGTCTGTGTGACTTGTGTGAATGGTAAAGATGGTAAGGTCACTCCGGCAATGTACTGCGAATTTCACAGTTTCCGATATGAGGGATGTACAGTAGATCCTTAACTCCTGACATCGGGGGAGGGAGAGGAAAGACACTGACTGACACACACACAAAACACACACACAGACTCACAAACACATAAACTGACTGACATACACACACAGAGAGGCGCACACGTGCACACACACACAATTCACAGTTACTATAAATATAGAAGTGCAAATAGCTAAAACACGCGTTCTAAGTCAAACTTCTTTGCGTTTTGTCACTGAAATTGTGTTTTGAATTAAAAACATCACCATCACAAATACAATTTCTACGACAAAACAGTGACAAAAGACAAAGAAGTTTCACTTAAAATGCGCGTGCTCGGAACACGCACACTTTGTTTTATATATTATTGTGACGGAGCGGCCTTGTCGGTATGGTCAGAGAAGAGCTTACACTCCACTTTCATAGAAAAGAGTGTATCTAGAGAGGTACACAGAATAGAGTCCCTTTGTGGGGCGCATGGCTACCGCAGACCGTTAATGGAAAAAAAATATGTGGTCAGGGGGAAAGATATTTAGCAAAATAATAATATTTAATCAAATTGTGATTGTGCAGTAAAAATAAGCAAATAATTAAAAACTAGTATTTACTATATTAAAAAGACACTAGTTATGTCACACAGAACACACCTGTACCCCGGCTCTCATTAGGGTCAGAGAACTACTCTGGGCCCATCAGCAGGTGTGCTTCATGTCAACTTCCCTGCGGTGCCTTGGACAGATTCGCATACCTCAAAAGTATCTCAAGGTATATCAAAGTATATCTTAAATGGATGTTGCCACTCAAGACGGGACATCTGTGGTGCTGAGATGTAAACCATTACACAACTATTACCACCCTATGCCTTGAGCTTTATTCTTCTTCCTTTCTGTGTTTTGCTGATTACCAAACTACGAGCGTTTGTGGTCCTGTCTGTTATTCAAGCAAAGCCGTTTTGAGATCGACCATCTATAGATATAGTAATGGAGGGTCCCTACTGTTCAAGTGTGGCTGGCTGGTGAGTATTACTCTGTGTCGGATGTATATATCCTGTATGGTATGTTTGTACCCAACCCGCTTGCTCTACTCTATTATTCTCTCCTTCTTTTTCATACCTGGACGTGTAGTCATGTTATCAAGGAGGGATTAATACAAGTCGAAGGGGGGGATATGTGGTGGAGAGTGTGAGTAAGGAATAAAGATGCGGGTGGACCCACTCCCAATGGAGGATGTTGCTCTGCGCGTTTTAGTTGGGCGCGCAGGAGCGCTGTAATATACTTGTTTGTAAGTTGAAAGTGTCTGCGTTCAATTCAGTTGAAAACTTCAGTATCGCCCGCCCCTTGCGCCCCTTAATTTTTGCCCCGTACCCCGTGTATATTACTTGAATGTCGGGGGATACACAGATGGCGTTATTGTATCCTCGCTCTTTGCTAATGTGCCTACAGTGTATGTATCTAGTTCCACAGAGTATTACTCTGTTTACTTAGCAGACCTGAAAGTTTTATTATCAGTGTTGTCATTCTTGTATTGATATGACAAAACTCTCAGTCTCCGCGCATTTGTTGCTCTGTATTGTTTATTTCCAGATCAGTGATTCCTGCAGAGACACGTAGTACGGGAGGGAGTCCCCACATGTGATGGCTTATCAGGTCATTTTGTTACACATTCTGAGATCAGATGGTACATTGAGGCTAATTTGGGCAGATATTCAGTTAGTGATTTAAGTGAGTGTATATAGGTTAGTAGCACAGCCCTGCTAAACACAGAGCTAAACACTACCTCTTTAAACTGGGTGTGATCAAAACAGAGGTCCATAAAGTGAATTGAAGGCTGTAGTAAAGCGTTGTAATGAGACGTGAAGACATAGAGCTATGTCTTAACTACTGCTGTAGAAATATTTGGGTCTCTGCCAGATATTTATTTGATTAAAATATTTCTACCAGTTAGAACATAGCCTATGTCTTCACTGTCTCATTACAACGCTTTACTACCAGCCTTCATTTCACTTATGGACCTCTGTTTTGATACACCCAGTTAAGAGGTGTGTTTAGCTCTTGGTTTAGCGGGCTGTGCTACTAACCTATATACACTCACTTAAATCACTAACTGAATATCTGCCCAAATTTTAGCCTCAATGTACCTCGGATCTCAGAATGTGTAACAAAATGACCTGATAGCCATCACATTGGGTGGCACTCCCTCCCGCTACACGTGTCTCTGCAGGAATCACTGATCTGAATAAAACAAAATACAGAGCATACAATGCGGAGACTGAGAGTTTTGTCAATCAATACAAGAATGACAACACTGATATAAACTTTCAGGTCTGCTAAGTAAACAGAGTAATACTCTGTGGAACTGAGATACATACACTGTAGGCACATTCAGAAGAGCGCAGGATACAATAAGCCCATCTGTGTACTCCCGACATTCAAGTATATATACACGGGGTCCACGGGGCAAAAATTAAGGGCGCAGGGGCGATACTGAAAGTTTTCACTGAATTGAACGGCAAGACTTTCAAACTTACAAACAATGTATTACAGCGCTCCTGCGCGCCCAACTAAACGCGCAGAGCACATCTCCATATGTATAGTGGGTATTAACCCCATCACTGCTGAAATACTTACATATGATTATAGCGAGGTAGCAACATACCATCAGGATATATCTACATCCGCACCAGAGTATACTCACCCAGCCAGCCACACTGAACAGCTAGGGACCTCCATCTACTATATCTATATGCATGGCCGATCCAACGGTGCATCTACCCGCAGGACCACACACTGCTATGGTAACAGCAAAACACAGAGGCATAGAAAGAATTAAGCTCAAGGCATAGGGTGTAATACATCTCAGCACCACCAGATGTCACGTCTGAGTGGCTAACATCCATTTAAAGCTGCAGTTCAGTCAATATCCTGCATGTGTGGTTTTTTTAATAAATCAGTTCTGTAGTAAGAAATAATACTTTTAGCATTTTCTGTTTTAAAAAAACAACTTTGAAAGACCAATTTTCTTGTGTTCTATTTTAACAGCCATTTGCTAAGGCACTGCCCCTTCATGTCCTGTCACAAACTCTGGCACACCCCTTTGTCAGCACTGCCCTCCCTCTCTCTAAACGTGCACTAGCATCTGGTCACATGATCTTCCTCATAGAGTACATTCAAGGAAGCTGGAGAAAAGGGATCAGCCATGCATAGCAGCTCGGATAGGCGATTTCAAACTTATTACAGTGTTTATTCCATTCATTGCACGTGTATATAATGTAAAATTGTAATAATTCCATTTATAGCAAACGTGTATATGTGAATATTATTTAGATGTATATGTATGTTACTGAAATGTGGAGTGAGTGTGTAGGTAAATACACACAATACACTTCCACTGTATATATATATATATATATATATATATGTATGTATGTGTATATATATATATATATATATATATATATATATATATATGTGAAGTTATGTGAGTAAAAAAGTGACAAAAACCCTCCATAGCAAGGCAAATAGCAAATGGAAATATTACTGTATGCTCATTTGTATGTATATATATATTTATATACACACTTCAAATACGGATAGTGATTCACGTAAATGATATATATATATATATTCACTTTCTGGGAGTATAAGAGTGACTGTCCTACAAAGGGACTCTATTCTGTGTACCTCTCTAGATACACTCTTTTCTGTCCATATCCATTCCCTAGGCAGCACGCACCTACCAACAAGGGGTTTTCGAGCGAGGTTTCTATCTATAGTTATCCACTCCACTTTCATGCAATAAAAAGTGCTTTCTTTTCATTACCAGGGACGCAGGTTGTAGTTGCACAGATAATAAAACGATGAAAGTAAATGGTATAAGTCTTAATGACAAAAACAATAGCCCTTATTTCCAGGCACACAACAGGGAGTTCAGGCTCTCCCCTCAGCCAGGCTCCCTGCAACCTGTCCCCTCACAGGCTGAGAGCAGAATGACAGCCTTGGAGAAATCTGCTGTCTTCCTTTTAAACCTCCCCTTTCCAATCAGCTAGCAGACCTGCCAGCTAGGGTGTGGTTCTTTTGGTCTGCTAAAGTGAGGGAGTTTAACCTCTTGTATACTCCCTCACATACCTCCCCTCAGAGTGTTGACCTCGCACACTCACTTTTTGAAATAACCCCCCCTTCCCGGGACAAAAAAATCTGCATTAGCGTGTAACTTCCCAGCCCTATATTGTACCCGAAGGAGAAGGGTTGAAGGGAGAGGTACCAGCGCGTGACTCGGGTTTGTGTCCTTCATTGTAGGAAGCCACTTTAGAGGAGCATGGTCTGTGACCGGGGTGAATGTGGTACCCAGGAGATAAACACGCAGATACCCAACAAGCTCTGAGAAACCCCACACATTACCACATAATACATATATATGTATATAAGTGTCAAAAGACGTGCTAGTGGGCGTGGCTAAATGGATACAACAAAAAACAGACAAAGATGCCCAAAGCTACTTCCAATGTGACAAAAATACACAGTGCATTACCTACATATTCTCTTGAAAAAAGGGTCATTTAGTTTAACCCTTTAGCCAAAGAGTCTTAAACCTGCTGCCACTTTCAAGGCATGACCGTAGCAGGTCCTAACACTCTCTGGGTTAAAATTCTTATTAACCTGTATAATTACAGGAAGAATGATCACATTGGATCTGTCGTAACCTGGCAAAATGAAACTGACCTGCCAACTTGGAAAGTGCTCATTTGCATGTCATTTCCCAGAATCCCTTGCAGCAGTGGAAGCACTGTATGCTAGGTGATAATGGCAAAAAGCAGAGTTGCAGACCTGTCTAAGACATGTGAATGTGCTCACAAGTGATATTTTTATACACATACAATTACACACACACAATTAGATGCAGTCTTCACTTACCCATTGAGTTGAGTGTCTGGTGATGCTCCTCCATCACATCCTTGTACAATTTATTGTGTCCTTCCAAATACTCCCATTCCTCCTTGGAGAAATAGACTGCAACTTCATCAAACCTAATAGACACCTGAAACCCAGAGCACTTTTGTTATCCAGACACAGAAATCAGTGCTTATACAGTCTCCCTTCCCCTATTATGACCTCTTGTTAAAGTGAGCTCCATGTGATGCCCCTTTAAAGCAGATCCCCAATATTGTTTTGTTTACTTTTTCCTAGCTGTTTTGAATTAGATTTATAGATTTTTTTGTTAAAGGCCCACAGCCTGCACTGGAGTGTTCACATTACAGCTTCTATGCTCATTTAGGGCTGTTCTATAGTGTGTGCGCTTGCTGCACCGTGCGTGCGCGCGGCATTTATAGTTGGCTGAGGATAGTCAGCCATTCTATAATAGGACCGCGTGGAACCAGCCAACAGGGGGGAAGATGAGGAAAATAATTAATTTGCGCCGCTACCGCCGCAGAAATGTAGGTATATGTGTGTATATTTGTGTATGTTCCATGTATGTACAATGAATAAATAATTTATTAACGTATTTTTTGAAATTTTAATTTATTTATTTCACACATATTTATAATACAAACACACAAACACACAAACACACACACACACACACTCTCACTCGCTCACAGCATACACACAAAAAGTGTGCGGCGCGTTCGCACAGGCGAGCGCGCGGTCGGCCGCACACAGTATATTACGAGCCTTACTCCTCTAGCAGGCAGCACAGGGCAGTTTTCCAGGCAGACTGTAAAAAGTGTTATACTGTAGTTAACACAAACAGCATCTAATCCTAATCTTCTCAGATAAAGGTGCTTTGAAGTCTACTCATGTAACAAATTAAAAAAAATTAAACAGGTAGAAGAAACTGCCACTTTGAGATCCTAGGAAGAAAGAGTGGGAAACACCTGCAAGGTGTTTATAAAGGTTTTATTTATTAGTGTTTACAAACAGTGATTTGAACTCGGCAATGTATGTCTGGTAATTAAGATACCCAGAGACGGGAGAGACTGATGGCCATAATCAACATCTACAGGAGGTATCTTTAGAGCAGACACCTGTTGGGTATCTGCGGTAAGGAATCGGGGAACGCGTCCCCCGCGGCGCACTCCTTACCTGATGTCTCGCGCAACCACGCCATCCCTACGGCGCGCTCTCGCAGGAGCTTTTCTGACGTTGCAGGGTCTGGCTTCGCCCCCCGCTTGCGGCGCGCGTCAACGTTGCGCGGCTCGCACACGTGATGTGTGTGCGCCGCTCCCAAGCTGCGTGTCAACACTCGTCTCCTTATCAGTGCCTCTGGAGGCCGCGCCTCCACTCCGCCCCCCTCATATATGCTCAGCGATGCCACTTGCACTTTGGCTGAGCATAGTTCCAGTTAGCGCTGTTCTCCCACTTCCTGGTTCCTTGTCCTCCCTTGCCTCGTCTCAGTTGCCTTCTTTCAGATTGATCTCCTGTGTACAGAACCGGCTTCACTTTGGACTCCGCACTTCTGGCTTACCGACTCGGCTTGCCTCTGACCTTCCGCATCTCTCCAATCCCGACCACGGTTAACGGACCTCTACGCTCCTACTAGCTTCGACCCCTGACCACAGCTAAACTGACACTGACCATTCAACCGGCTCCTACCTCAGGCCTCAGCAAGTACCTCACCATTCTACTCTCTCCAATCCTGACCCAGCTGCCTGACCATCTGCACTCCAGACGTGCCCCCGTGACTGTGGGTGGCAGTAGAGGGGTCCCACCTCAGTACAGGTTTCCCGCCTTGTGGTCCCGCCTTTTTTGTGGTGAGCACGGCGTTACAGTATGCTCAGCCCCACAAACGTGGACCCCACTAAGGTGGGTCGGGGCCCTGTCCTCAGTTGTGGACAGATGCTCCTAACTTGAGACCCATGTGCTTCCCTTGCGCAATAATTTGGGGCCCTTACCTTGCAAAACTCTGAGACCCGCAACCCCTTTTTTGCCACAAGACACACATCCTTCTACTGAACCCCATCAGCCTACTCCTAATCACTACTCTGGTGATCCTCATGAGTGTCGGTGTTTCCTTAACCAATGTGCTATCCAATTCGAGTTAGCCCCTTCTCACTTTCTCTCTGCAAGATCCAAGGTGGCATACATAATCGCTCTACTTTCCGGAGACGCTCTGGCATGGGCCTCCCCCATCCGGGAACGGAGACTGGAACTGACACAGAATCTCGACCACTTCACTATGGAATTCAGACGTGTCTTTGATACTCCTGGCCTTAATGTGACTGCTGCATCTTCTCTTTTTTACCTTTCCCAGGGTCTGCGCCCAGTTGCTCGTTACGCCCTGGAATTTCGTACCATAGAAGCTGAAACAGGCTGGAATAATGAGTAGCTGTCAGCCGCCTTTTGGCAAGGTTTATCTGACTCAAGGATGAACTTGCTGCTCAATAACGCCTTGCTGACCTGGAGGTACTTATTGCTATCTGCATTAGAGTGGACCAGCACCTTCAGGGGAGGAAGGCAGAACGTTCTAACCCTCGGCCGCCTCCGGCCAGATCACTGGCGTTTAATTTTTCCCCTACAGATCCGCCGCCTCTAGATGATCTGGAACCCATGCAGCTGGGAAACCACCGGGTATCCTTCTCGGAGAGGCATCGCAGACGTACCAATGGACTTGTCACTATTGTGGTCACTCCGACCATCAAGTCCTTTCCTGCCCGCTCAAACCGGGAAACGCCAGCGCTCAATGAGGTACCGGGGAATCTCGTTGAGCACTATCTCTCCTTCCTCGACTCTCCCGGAAATCCGTCCTACTCGGATCATGCTTCCCATCTCCCTCAAAGGGGCAGCATAACTTCCAGGTCACTACCTCTGCCTTTATTGATTCAGGTTCTGGGGGCAACTTTATTGACCATAGCTTTGCTCTCAAGCATAACATTCCTCTCATTCGTAAAGCCGTGCCTGTCGGATTGGAAGCCATAGACGGACGCCCCCTTCAACCGGCCTTCATCTCTCTGGAAACCGGCAAATTTTCCCTTCTTACTACAGATAGCCATCAAGAGGAGATTTCCCTGGATGTCATACATACTCCATCTGTTAAGGTAATTCTAGGACTGCCATGGTTACAGCAACATAATCCGCAACTTGATTAGACTGATCAAGAACACATCCAATGGCGTCCCTGTTGCATCAAGACTTGCTTGAACTCTACTCAACAGATCTGCAGCCTAATTACTACCAAGGAGGATAAAAGTGTTCTACCCAAAGTCTATACTGAATTCAAGGATGTGTTTGATAAGGTACGATCTGAATTTCTTCCCTCATCGCCCTTTCAACTGCCCTATTGATCTCTTCTGTCTTACCCAGAGGTAAATCTTATCCCCTGTCTCGACCTGAAACTAAAGCCATGTCGGAGTATATTCAAGAGAATTTAAAGAAAAGGTTTCATCCGCAATTCCTCATTCCCAGCGGAGCAGGGTTTTTCTTCGTTAACAAAAAAGGATGGTTCTCTTCGCCCTTGCATAGACTATAGGGGGTTAAACAGGATCACCTAAAAGAACCGCTACCCGCTTCCCCTTATCTCCGAGCTTTTTGATCGCCTCCAAGGAGCCTTTCAAAATTAGATTTGCGTGGTGCTTATAATCTAGTACGGATAAGACAGGGCGATTAGAGGAAGACGGCCTTTAATGCCAGAGACGGCCATTACGATTATTTAGTCATGCCCGTTGGGCTGTGTAATGCCCCGGCCGTTTTTCAAGAATTTGTTAACGAGATTTTTCGGGACCTACTGAACCTTTTTGTTATCGTCTATCTTGATGATATTCTAATCTTTCCTAAATCTCTTTCTGAACATATCAAACACACTAAAATGGTCTTGTCTCATCTTCGTGAAAATCACCTTTATGCCAAATTGGAGTAATGCCAGTTTCATCAGACTTCTACCACATTTCACAACATAATTGTAGGGTTCCTTAACCAAAAAAAAAAAGGTTGACAACCACTGTTCTATGTACAATTGTGGGTTACATTTTTATTTTATCCAAGTTAGTGTGAAGGTTCTAACTCTAATACATGGTGTTGCCTTTAGTTGCAATTGAATGCTTATTGTAACAGATTGTATTTTTCCTGGGGGCCTATTTTTCCGTCACCCTTAAAGAGTGCTTCAGGTAGAAGCACGCACTGTATTATTTAGCCATTTATTATGTATTATTTATCATTTGTATCACAAAATCTTAAAAATCCAGAAAGCTTGCAGGAAACCGACACTGCGCCATTAACCGCGAACAACCTTATAAGTGGAAAACAGCTCTGTGCTGCCTATTGGAGTAAGTGAAAATAACAGCAGGAGTTGCCATGTGGATGCTCTACTGTACTATTTGAGACATTTAAATACAAATTAACAAAATCGAAAAAAATAAATGAATGTTAGTTAATCTATTTTGCCAAATGCATCTTGTGGGGTTAACCTTGAAAACAGGTCATATTGGGAGGAGATGCCTCTTGAAAAACCTTATTTTCTATCCCACATATGGGGTGGAAGCTTTGGAGAATGTCCTGGTCACGTTACCAAATGTAATGCTACCAAAAAATAACATAAACATGTTATTCATAAGCGTTTCGCTCCCAGCTGGGATCACAGTCAGGGCAAAGCAAGGCCTGACGACGGTCCCAGCTGGGACCGAAACGCGTAGAATCAGCAGGTTTATTCAATACATAAAAACATTTTTCAATTACTGACGTGCCCGCCGCAATTCTATTTTTAAATCGGTTCTAACATGGGATCGACTACAGGATCAGACTCGTCAGCATTTGGTGCACCGCAATTTGTTGTTCTGGTATAGTGAGTACTATATGAAGTGCATGCTCTACAATATTCTTTATTCTGGTCTCGTCACCTCCACGATACAAAAAAACGCTGATCTTGAAATGGGTGTGAAAATGTATTTAAAGCAGGTCCTCTTCAAATATTTGTTTTACACAAGATTCAATACCACTGCAGCTTTGGAATTTTTATATCATATTGCTCCAAACAGATTTTGGATTGACGTGCACCCGTGGCAGGAACAATCAGCTGGAATTGCGAGTGCTTTTTTTTCCCATTTTAATATGTCACAGTGACAATCACCACTGGCTTTGATACCCACTCTCCCAGACATCTTCTAGTAGAGTTAAGCATGTTCTGCTAAAATCCATGTTTCATTGGGTGCATGCTCTTATTTCTCTGTCCTCCTTGTTCTGGGTCATATCCGGCTAACTGCCCTACTCTATAGTTCTATGCTTTTCTCTCACCAACTCATTACCCACTTCAACAGACGTGTCCCCTTCTGTATCCTTCACACTGCACCCAGAAGCCTTCTGCACAAATCACATACATTTTCATTATAGGTGCCTAATTCAGTAAAGGTCTCCACATTGGCATAAAGTTGGTATAATCTCACCTCTCCAGTCAATAGATGAATGATCTTGGTGGCATGTTCCATGATCTTCTCATTCATCAAATTAATTGGACAAGCCAGGATGAGACTCTGGATATTGCAGAAGTCTTCTGACACACAGCGAGGGGTTGTGTGGGGGACATGCTTGTGTTGTTTCTTCACAAAATAATATTCCTACATATTGAGAGAGGTAGCAATGCAAAGATCATCCTTCAATAGGAGGACAGTTCTGGTGCTCACAAGCTTTGACTGATGCGTAATAGCTTTTTTAATAAAAAGATGCATAAATGTAAGTTCTCTTCTAGCACCATTAAACTCGCAATGCAAAATATACACATACCAACTAAAACTTGCAATCAACCATGTATCTTCTGCCCAATGATATCGCCCCCAGACCATGCATTATATAACTGCTCAATCACTTTACCTCTCTAACCATGTGCTCTCCCTCTACACAGACACATATTTCTATGATCTGTGCTCTCCCCAGTCACATCCATCTCTGCCCATACTGGTCTCTCATTCTCCCCTTGTGCCCAATCAGGTCCTACTCTTGCCTCTATACTTTACATGGAATTTCACAGCAGATAGGAAAATTAGCAGAATGGTTCCTATATGTTGTATAACATCAAACCTACTTTGATCCTTGTCTTTATATTTTTGTTTCTCATATCTATCCCAAACATTTAATTCCCTTATTATTATATTAGCTTCTACTACCTCTGAGACTATTCAATGAATCCACAACCTTTTCCATGAAGAAGTACTTCCTCACAATTTCCCTGAGCCTCCCAACCTCCAGTGCATGATCCCTTCTAGCTTTCCTAAGAACTAAGACCAAAGTCTTGCATATAATCCCTTGATGTAACAATGTACATTCTAGAATGAGCAGTGTTATTATGGCATTGTTCATTGGACCTCACCTCTCCAGTCAGAAAGTGTATGATACCGACGGCTTGTTTCAATATCTCACTAATCATCTTATCCATGCTCAAGTTCTTATGATTCCTCATCATTAAGTTATTCAGATGCTTCAGGTAGAGATTGAGGATTACAGAAGTTTCTCACCACATACTTAAGGTTTTATGTTTCTATCAAAAGAAGAGTGGATTTGATATCAGACTTTCAAATACATCAAGGTTATGAATAAAACACAAATAGCAAATCATTTTTCAGAGTAGCTGAAATGTTAAAATATATTAATATATATAAGTTGGAAAGTGTTCACCCCAACAAGCACTATCAGTAGATATATACAAATAAGGTCGTTTATATATCAATTAATCAAATCGTTTGGCCCTTACATGGACTTTTAACAAAACAATCAAACACAGAAAAGTATAAGCTGCATAATTATACTTCAAACATGAGAAACATAAAAAGAAACCATAAAAAGTATCGATCCCCATTATTGTGGCAGATACCGTCTCCTAAAGGCATAAACTGTTACAGACATCAAGCGCTGAGCAAATTAGCTACAGTATGTGGCTAATTTGTATGGAATATACAAGTGGTGTGCAAACTGGGGGCGCGGGTTTTACAGAGGCCCCGCGCGCTTCCCAAAGTCACTTAAATTAAGTGCCGGGGAAGTGGTGAAGGTCTCTGTAAACTGCACTTACCTTGCTTCTGGAGACGCGGCACCATGGCAACGGTCATGTGACGTCACGTTGCTATGCCAACGTGACGTCATGATGCAGACGCCAGAGGCAAGGTAAGAGGGAGGGTGGCGCGGAGAGAGGGGAACTACCGTCAGGGGGCGCAGGAAAAAAAGATTGCACTCCCCTGGTATATAATATACTTCAAGTCCACTAATAGTTATAATCACTCCATAATGTGTTAAATTAATTTAGGCACACAAGACCAGAAGTGACAAATCTCTTAAAGATATATATATATATATATATATATATATATATATATATATATATATATATATTACACACACACACACCAAGCCACTCTTCTCCACGCATTTTCTGATTTCATTCTCTGATGACTCTCTTGGTCGACGTCTTCTAATCTCTCATGGAATCCAACATCTTTGTCCAACGATGGTCATCTCCTATTGCGATATGTCTCGCCTGCCATTTTAATTTCTTCACCCCTGTGATCATGTCACAGTCTTTTGTTTGTTTTCAAACCCATACATCTTTTTCCTATCTCTTTGGGTAATACCCAGTACACATCTCTCCATACTTCACTGCATTGTCTAAAGCTTCTGAATTATCTTCACATTTAGGGTCCAAGTGTCACATCCATACGTGAGCACGGGCAGAATACACGGGTCAAAAACTTCCCTCGAGGCACAGTGAAAAGTTCCCTTGAAATATTGTCTTGTTTTTTCCAAATGCCCCCATCCCATCTTCATTCTCCTATTCCTTTAATTGAAAAGGTTCCCATGTACGATACTTGTCGGACAAGATAAGTCTTCGACTTCTTCTAGTTCTATTCCATTTATTTTGATCTTTACAGACTGGACACAATTGTTGAACATCACTTTGGTTTTGCTGAGATTAATATGGAGGCCAAATTTGTTCCTGGAGGTCTTGTGAACTTCTGGCAAAAATAATGTAATCTGCAAATCGTAAGTGACTCAAATATTCACTGTTGATTTTGATTCCTTTTTCTTTCAAATTTAATGTCTTCAACAATTGAAGTGTTGCAGTGAAAAGCTTTGGTGACATGGGGTCTCCCTGTCGCACCCCCTTATTGATCCTTGTCTTGCTTGTATCTTCATGTAGTCTAATGTTTGAAGTGGCTTTTGTCAAAATTCTTTATATTATCAATGTAATGCGTCTTCAACAATTTGTCTTCTTAATACATCCAGGACCGACGTGGTGCAGATGGAATCAAAAGCTTTTTCGTAATTTACAAATCCTAAACCGAGTGGTAGATCATATTCATTACTTCGGGAAATCACTTCTTCTATGACTTGGATGTGGTCCACTGTGTTGTATCGACTGTGAAATCCCGTCTGTTCTCTAGGCTGGGCGAAGTCCAGGGTCTGTTGCAACCAATTAGGCTATCTTTTTAAAAATCTTAGAATTTATTGGAAGTAGACTGGTCAATAGTTCTTGAGGTCTTGTTTGTCTCCTTTCTTGTGGATTAGGGTAACTATGGCATTGCTCCATTGTTCTGTTTTTCAAGCAGCATGTAAAGAGTTTTGCAAGGATTTTCCCTACTACTTCCCCAGCTTCTTTCAAGATTTCAGTTGTAATTCCATATTTCCCAGGAGCCTTCCTAAGCTTCATAGATTTGATTGTTTTTGTCACTTCTTCTGGAAGAATGTACGGTACATCATTATAGGTTTCTTCTCACTTGTCCACTGATGGATTATGCCTTTTGTTATCTCTGTTCTCGTACAATTTCATGTAGAAGTCACCAGCTGAGCCACTTATTGAGCAGCCTGTGCTGAAGCAGGGATATCTTTAATAGCTAAGCCTAGAGGACGGGAGTTGGCCATCCCTGATATATATCTCACCTGGGAAAGAATTTTTGTAAGGGAATTCTAAATTCAAACAAACATCTCAGGAACCAGAGGGTCCCGAGTTTGGAGTATTGTGGATCGGGGGACCCCGTTTCAAATTAGGTAAGAAAAATAAATATGTAAAAAAATAAATAAATTGCCGGTTTGTTGCTTTAAGATAGATATGAGCAGATGCAGTGAGAATATAATATATAATAATATAAGTTACTAATAGTAGCATAATAATAGAATAGTGGATGCGAGTACCTGTTGGTATGGGTGAATTCAATGATATAATTCACAATTATTTAGGACCAGCACTAGGAAACCGTACAGGGACAGGAAAAATAACACTGTAAAAGCCTAATATCTTCATCTCTCATCCCCCTCCCCACCTCTGCATGTCTCCCCACTCCATCTGATGCTTCCAACGCTTTGTCCCTATTGCACATGTTTAACTATCAGCAATATATATCATTTGCAAAGTTTCCTACCGCAAATATAATATCATTAAACCAGCTCCTACCTGTAAGTCACACCCCTCTGTGCAGCCGTTATATGAATGGATAGCAGCACTGCCCAATGACAATCTGCTGAGCTCATGGAATTCTGGGATATGTAGGCTTCGGCATTCAGTAACGTATCATTTGTGTCAGACCAGAACTACAACTCCCAGCATCCTCCAACAATACAACTAGACAATAAGGGTAGAGATTGAGAATGAGGCTTGGAACTCACCCTGCCCTTTGCTTCTGGTTTCATGCCCCACCCACATTCTGTCCTGTAATACGCTTGGTGCAATGTGCTGAGAAGTTGGGGTAATGCACAGTAATTATGCATGAACGGATCAACCCTTCCTAGGACCAAATCATGGCAATAACATGTTTAAGTGGCGACATCTGAGTGACTGATTCCTTTTTTTACTCAAATATGGGACATATAAGTATTTGTAAATTATATTTAATATATTCAGTATGATAAGCTAAGACTTGGGAGGGATATGATTTTCTTTGGCTTCTCTGAGTGTTCAAAGGAGTTTGCTTGTGAAAAGCCTCCTCTCCCTCCCCTTATCTTTATTGGCTAAATGATAAGGACAGGGTGGATAACTGTAAAGAAAACACTTCATTTGCAAATACTTTCTCATCCAGAATCCCCCAAGAAATACATCTATAATTATAGTATAGTTTCAGGAAGTCAATCACATTGTTAAATAATTTTTACTATAATAGGAGCCATTCAATTATGTGATGGTATTAGGGTTACACAGTACCATAACTTTTTTCTTTTTAGATCCATTCCAGAGTACCACTTTTTATTTTGTTTTTTGTTTTTAAACAGCCAGGAATTTATTTGAGAAAAACCCTCTCCGTTACTTTTTCACCCTATAAGGCCGTACGTATAGTGCCCGCGACGGGCGATGGTGACGTGCCGCCGCCCAAAAATAAATACATTGCCGCCGCCCCGTGCGCTTATAGTAAGCGCGACGGCCGCAATGCGACAGAGTGTTGCGGACTTTGGAAGCCGGGAATATTTGATTTTTCAAGGGCTGTCACCTCATGTGACAGACCCCGAACAAATCAAATGCCCGGAAGCCTGCGACGCCGCCGCAAAGCGAAATATAACTTTCGCTAATGGCGACGGGTGACGTCATCCGTCGTGTCGCTGGTCGCTGGCACTATACGTGCGGCTTTAGTCAGGGTGTGCAAAGTGTGGGGGGGGGGAGAGGGGTGCGCAAGATTTTTCTGGGAGGGCCGAGGCGGCTGCAGAGGCCCCGTGGCATTTAAATTAAGTGCGGGGAGGATCACGTGAGGCCTCTGCAGTGTCTCCTACCTTGTCTTCGGCACGTCACGCCGCGGGTCACTCGACGCCACATGACCTTGCGTGTCATTTGACGCCGGATTTTATGTAAGGGGGGCGCAAGCACAGACGCTGGCGGACAGAGGGGGCAAAGCGTACAAAGTTCGCGCACACCTGCCATAAGTGTTGCTTAAACCTTTCCCATATGCAGGTGATAGAGCTCTGTCCCAATGTTTAATGTTGATTTGTTTTTAAATTAGATGATTTATTTAGGCCACTTTGACCAGCGATCAGTGATCTGTTCAGGGCCAATGTCCGTGTTAATTCAGATGCTTGTTATTGGGAATCTTTCAAAGCAGGGATTGACCCAGTAGTAAGAGCCAAGTCCTTTTAAAAAAGACGTAAAACCAACAGACTTGAAATATTTAACCTTTTCAGTGCCTATTGACGTACAGTGTAGATTATACAAAGTGCCATCCATTAGGCCCAATGACGTACGTTGAACATCACGGCCTTTTGCTCGTTATTTAGGGGCTGTCGGTGATCTGGGCTCCTGTGGAGCGCAGATCACAGACTACAGACTACACCGAAGGGAGGACTGTTCATTATTTGGAAACACTAAGGTTGGGGTGTGCAAATATGGGTGTTGCGTGTATGGGGGAGCACAACATATTCTAAGGGGGAGCACAACATATTCTAAGGGGGAGCACAGATTTGAAATCAAAATATTCTAATACCAGCCTAGACTCAGAGAATGCTACTGGGATTCTTTGCCAACAAAGATTGCTAGAAAGATTGGCATGTCCGAAATGATTTAACAAGTTATTTCATTTCCTTTAGCAGGCACGAACATGTAGTATCGTAAATTGAGTTGGTGCCTGATCGGCCTTCGTTTCGCTGTAAGTGATGGGGATAAAATTCTGTCCTGTAAGTGTCGTAGTCGTCTCTTGAATACAGCCTTGCTCGCAAAAGTTTTGTGTTTCTGATCAGTTTGTTTAACGAGCTTCGATAACGGTTATTAGAAATTTGTATTCCCCCCCTGGAAATGGATAAATGGCTTTTAAAGGTTGGTGTAAATGCTACAATTGCTACCTCTTCATCAACTGATGGTCCGTCACAAAAAGGTATACTAATTGCACAGATGACCAGTGGGGCGTGATGTAAAAAGTTTGCGCACCCATGCTGTTGTGTGTGTGCACGCGTGCGCACGCACATGCAAAATATTCAATGTGTGAGTTCTTGGAATTTGTTAGGTAGCTTCTGATTTCTGTACCTATATATTGTTTTGTTTTATTGCTCTCCTCTTTTACTTTTCGCTTGGTCACCCTTCCGGGTTTTTTATTTTCCCAGTTAATAAAGTGTATCCCATATTCCCTTCCCAAATATTCTCTAGTGTCTTGTTCTTGGGTTCTCACTCCTGTCGCTCCTTGGGTCGGGTTGTAGCTGCTTCTCTCCGCGCCTGGATACAAAGGAAGCTAGAATGTCAGAGTAAGGGAACGGATACACCCAGTGGCGGATTTACAATTTTGCCGCCCTTAGGCCTGTAATTTTTTGCCGCCTCCTAAATTTTTCGTCTCGCACACACACTCCCCCTCTCACTTACACGCACACCCACACATACTCTCCCACTTACACACACACACTATTACTCTGACACACACACTGACTAGGGTGAAAAATTGTCCGGTTTAGCCGGGACAGTCCC
The DNA here is from genome assembly GCA_036426205.1 of Ascaphus truei. Classification (NCBI taxonomy): domain Eukaryota; kingdom Metazoa; phylum Chordata; class Amphibia; order Anura; family Ascaphidae; genus Ascaphus; species Ascaphus truei. The sequence continues at coordinate 55,998,311 of CM071574.1, forward strand.
GTTTTTTTAATGTGTGTCAGTCAGTGTGTGTGTGTGTGTGTGAGTGTGTGTGTGTGTGGCTGTTGTGATGGTCACGGAGCCAGCCCCCCCCCCCCCCCCCCCCCCCCCCCCCGCGGAGCTGCAAACCCGGAAAGGGTCTGTTGGAGTCCCCCGGCCTGGAGAAGCCCCCACTCTCTCCCCTATATCCCCCCCCCCCCCCTAACTCGGTGGAGGTACGGAGACGACGGCGTGTGTGTTTGTGTCTCTTTCCTCCCTCCTCTCCTGTGACTGCTGGTGTTGGAAGCGGACGTTGCTGATGGCCTCTTCTGCCAGCAGTGACGTCACTTCCGTCACCATTCAGTCCATTTACTGCCAGGGAATTTTTCTCATCAAATAGGTGCCGCTAAAAAAGTTTCATTTCAAAAACGCAACTCTAATGAAGTAATTTGTATATTTAATTTTGTTTCTATGCTTAACAAATAAAGTGCAAGTTAAAAAAAAAAAAAATCACCAACGTTTTTCTTCCAGTATATTGTATGTTTCCAGTCTCCCTTCCTTTTACTGTAAGTGTTAAAGAATATATTTAGGACACATTTGACACACAAGCAATGGAATAATTCTTCAGCTGGTTTTACTAATTAGTAGATGCGAGCCATACCAGAGATATGCTCACATAATTTAACAAAGGAACTGCAAAGTAATGTATTCTGCCTCACACAGGGGCGGGGCCTACATTTGGTAACTTTGGATTGGATAGAGTAATACATCTGTGACTCATGCTAGAGTCTGATAGGAGGCTAGAATTTGCATCTCCTAATAGAAATAGTAACGTGTGCAAAGAATGTATGTGTGTGTGTTAACACTGGATTGCCTTGTAGAAAATGAATGAAGTAATCTGCCACAGACCTGGGCTGTGAGGAAAAAGGAAAACAAAATCCAGGAACAAGAAAATGAACAAAGATTTGCAGAATGGAATTTCTTAAAGGGACAGTCACCCAAATCCTTTCATAAGCTCCTACGAGCAGAGTCCTTCTTACCTATTGTACAAGTGTATGAGAAAGTTGTAACTTTAGTATCCTCACATCCCACTGCTGAAAGTCTAAACTGTATAAAAAATAATAATAGTAATAATGTTGATCCACTAAAGAGTGTCACAGAAAAAACAAATTGTACATCATGTAGAAACCACTTGGCACATCTGGATTGCCCACTTTACTATCTATTGTAAGACCTCAGACCCCATTCCATCATTGGCTTTCTTTCATATTTAGGCTAGCAGCCTTGCATGTATTGCAGAAACATTTTATTTCTCTTCCTCTACTCGCCCCTGTCACATCTATTGGGAAACTTCTCCATGAATCCATCTCCCTTCCTGTGAAGAACGACTTCCTCACATCTCCTCTAAGCCTTCCACCCTTCAGCTTTAGAGAATTACTTCTTGTTCACGTACTTTCTCTGAAATATGCTTTCCTCCTGTTCCTTGCTAAAACCCCTTCATGTATTTGGAAGTTTCGATCATATCCCCCCTCTCCCTTCTATCCTTTACATGCGCTACATATATAATTACTCTACTAATTCAGGAAAACATTTTTTTTTAATTTATCAAAATAAATTAACATGTTGGCAAAACCATTGAGTAGGATTAATGCCATGAACAGAAGTGATAGTTTCAGAATGTTCCTATTAGTAGGTCCCCTATTCTGGGTGCTTAAGAGTGGAGTCCTGAGTAAAACATTTGGCACACATCTCCAGTGTGAACTTTCTGATGACTGGTAAGATGAGTAGAGGGTAGCTTTTACCACATTCAGAACAGGCAAATTACTTCTCCTTTGTGAGTCTTCTGGTGCGCATTAAGGCTGAGGCCCCACTGCACGCGCCTGCACGTCCGCCTTGCGACCTGGCAGCGCGTGCAGAGCGCTATATCGTGATATTCAGGTGGCGTTCTGAGGCGCGGGGGGTGTGGCCAAAACGGGCTGTGTGGGCACGGCCATGACAAGGGGCGGAGCCACGGACAAACAAAAACAAATGACACATATCACCCCACCCCCCCTCTCGCTCCCCCGCCTCTCTGATTGGCTCCCTGCAAAACCACGTGATGCGCCGCCGCTCGGGATCACAAACTGGCTGTAGCCCCTGCCGGCTTACGCGTCATAGTGCGCAGTGAGCCTGGGAGCGCGGAGGGACCGGGGAGAGCCAGGGAGCAGGTAAGGGGCTGGTGAGAGGCGCGCACACACGTCTGCACGCTCTGCCGGCTGCACTGGGGACCTAGCCTAAGATTAGCGAGTTGAGTGAAAGCTTTGCCACACACAATGCAAGCAAATGGTTTAGCTCCAGAGTGAATTTTATGGTGTCTATCAAGAGCCGAGTAATAAGTAAAGGTTTTCCCACATTCAAGACAAAAAAAGAGATTATCCCCAGTGTGAATTTTCTTATGACTGGTAAGATGAAAGAGTCGAGTGTAGCATTTACCACATTCAGAAAGAGCAAATGGTTTCTATCCAGAGTGAATTTTCAGGTGTCTTTTAAGAGCCGAGTAATTAGTAAATCTTTTCCCACATTCCCGACAACAAAAAAGATCATCCCCAGTGTGAATTTTTTTATGATTGACAAGATGTGAGTGGCGTGTATAGCATTTTCCACACTCGGTGCAAGAAAAAGGCTTCTCTCCTGTATGGGATTTCTGGTGTCTAACTAGATCAGAGTAATATTTAAAGCGTTTCCTGCATTCTGGGCATGTAAATGGCTTCTCCATGGAGTGAACTCTCTGGTGTCTTACAAGAGCTGAAGATTGAGTAAAACCCTTCCCACATTCATGGCAAAAAAATAGGTCCGCTCCTGTGTGTGTTTTCTGATGACTAACAAGATGTGAGTACTGCGTGTAGCCTTTCCCACATTCAAGGCAAGAAAATGGCTTCTCTGCAGTGTGAGTTAGCTTGTGTCTAACCAGAAATGAGTTACGGGTGAAGCTTTTCCCACATTCATGACATGTATGTGATTTTTCTTTTGTGTGTCTTCTCTGATGTGAAACAAGGTTTCTGAGTTGAATAAAGTTTCTCCCACATTCCGCACATGAAAAAGGCTTCTCTCCTGTATGAGATTTCTGGTTTCTGACGAGAGTGGAGGAGTGAGTAAACCATTTCCCACTTTCTAAACATTCATAAGGCTTCTCTACTGGGGAGGTTCTCTGGTGTGTATTAAGCCTACTACAGAGTGTTTCTTCTTCGTGGCTTCTCTGATGGTCTGCATGAAAAGGTGGATTGGTAAAGCTTCTACCATATTCTCTGAAGTTACAGTTATTCACTGGCAGACCATTGGGAATTTCCAGTGCATTAGTATCCTCACTGATGCAATGCTCATCAGAAACAGATGTATATTCTGTCTTCACACCCCTTGTGTTATTATGGAGGTAAGAGGTTGTGAGGTCTGTATTTTCACACGAAGTTTGCTTTTCTGATGAAATTCTTAATGGTTTTATTTGTCTCTCACTTTGTATAGTTTGGGTCGTACAGCCGTCTACATTGAAACTTAGATTGACCAACTTGTGATGATACTTTTATGTTACCAAGTCTGACGGCCAAAGGGAGGTTTGCATTATTCTGTCATATTCTTGCTCACGGTTCCATCTGTAGGACAGGAACACACAGAGGGAAGAAGCTCATCAGAAAAGTGGCATTTCTGAACTATTCAATCAGCATGATAATCATGTCACTAATTGGATAATGTGTCAAACAAGAAATATGACATACGTGGCATAGACACGACAATAGCAAAACAGGAAATAACACAAACGTAAAAACACAATGTTATCTATAGTCTGTCCTTTTCTATGATCTCAGCGCCGCTGACCCGCACAGCGTCCCCTGTAACTCGCAACATCCGGCAGGATACAGCTGTGATTCTGGGAGATCAGTGTAGTGGCATCTCAGATGAGGAAGCTGATGTAGCGTAAACTCCAGACCTTGTTTCCTGCTGACCTCATGTTGACGCCACTACCCCTATCTCCCAAAATCAGAGCTGTATCCTGCCGGATGTGATGTCACAGGCTGTTGCGAGTTACGGGGGACGCTGTGCGGGTCGGGCGGCAGTGAGATTTTGTCACTCTGAAGAGAGTATAAACCTCTAACTCAATGCTAAGTTTAACCTGTTACACTGAGTGTGCATTTGTTTGTGCTTTTTATGTCCATATAAATACATTTGCCTATACTATCTGCCCCATCAGTTTGCCTGATCTTTCCTCTGAGGTGGATTCCTGTTATAAAGCGGGATGTACAGATGGACACCAGAGAGGATTCTTAGGCGTGCTGCCGATGTTTCTCAAAGACTGTTTGTTTTGAGTATACGGCACCTTTTGATATTTAGGCTGTTCCAGTGATCTATTCTCTTGCTGAAGAGATCGTCACTTTGCACTTTTTCTATTGCACTGGCTTGTCATTTATCCTGTTTGCTTTCTGTCTAAACTGCATAGCTGACGAAGAAAGAGAAAGACGAGGTGGAGAGCAGCAGGGAGGTAAGGAGAGAAGGTGGGGAAAGAAAAGCAGCTTAATATATCTTCTATTTACACACAGAGGGAAGGAGGGAAGAGAGAAAAAAAGGGAAGGGGAGGAGTGGAAGGGAGGGGAGAAAGAGAAGCAGAGAGAAGGTGGAGGGGGAGAGGGGGCTGGAGAAGAAAGGGAAGGGTAGAGAGAGAATGGAAGGGTCGGAGCAGTAGCATGGCTAGGCATGCGCGGGTCTGGGCAACATTATTTTTCAGGGCCCCTGCGAGCCAAGCCCCCCCTCTTTTACACCTCCTCACTCTCCTCATGTATTTCTCTCCCCCCTCACACCCGCTCCCTCACTACCCCCTTTTCCTCTCACACTCCCCCCCTTTGCTATCACTCAGTAAAAAAACCACCCCCTCCACAATAAATCCAGTTCCCTCAATCCCCTCCTCACATTCATTTCCCCCTCCTCCGCTGGCCACACACACATACAATTCCCTCCCTACAGTACAGTATCCCCCCTCCCCCCACCCCACAATACACAAGTTACAATAACCACCTTCACACACACACACACACACACACTCACTCTACAGTAAACACACACACACACACACACACACCCCAATAATCTCCCCCACAGAGTGGGGGGGGGAGGGGGAGAGTAATTTGGATTACTTGTTCTCTAGACTGGGCAAAGCCCAGGGTCTGTTGTAGCAGATTAGTGAACACATACATACATACATACATATATTGTGATACAATCACTGTCTCCAGGTGCTGGAATAGGGCAGCTATGGGACTTTCCAGCATACAGAGAGTTAATTTCCCCTAGAGTAGCTAGTTCAGCTGCAGATAACCAGGATGAACTGCTGAATGAACAAGGAAGTATTTTAAGGCAGACACAGGGAACTGCCATGCTGAGAGAGTGCTGTTCCCAGGGGGACAGAGAAGAGTTCTCCCCAGCTGTGGAAGCTTACCCAGTCCCCTAGACTCGCTGGATGGTGGTCGCGGAGTTTGCTGGGACTGCCTGGGTCTTAATCCCAGGAAGAGGAAAGGACGCGAGACCGTGCTGAAGCAGTGATGTTCTGTCCTTAACATTGGACTTAGAAATGAGATATTCTCTGAGCTCTCTTGGGGCTGAGCTCCCCTAAAAATGAAGGATGCAAGACCGCGCTGAAGTGGGGACATCAGGTTCATAACCTTGGAATTACAGAGGAGGGATTCTCTGAACTCTCGCAGGGGCCAAAGGGAACTACCTGGAGCCCCAACAGAGACACATGAGAGAAACACTATATTGCTGTGTGTAGAGCCGGTGCATGCTTAGCTTGGATAGAAGGCACGGTTCAGTGAGTAAAGACACTGACTCTGGCACTGAATTTGAAGTAGGGGATAATCTATAGTGAGTGTCATGTTCATTTGTATGTAGTATGAAGCATGGGATCGTTGTTCAATTTCCGGTGTCGGCTCCTTGTGAACTTGGGCAAGCCACTTTTTCTCCTTGTGCCCCAGGCACCAAAAACATAGATCGTAAGCTCTGCGGGGCAGGGACTGTGTCTGCAAAAATGTCTCTATAAAGCGCTACTTAAAAACTAGCAGCGCTATACAAGAACATAATTATTATAATAGTACCTGTTTTGGGGTGGTAACCAGCTACGCTGTCCATCCAGTTAGTAAGGGCTAAAGCTGCATGTATAGTTAGTCTCCTAGGAGTAGGCGTTTATTTTATGATTTGTTTTGACTTAAAGGGACGGTGGGTGTGTTGGTGTATAATTTACCATGTAAATAAACCCTGTATAGAGAAATACTAAGATTCCTGCCTTTATCTGGGATTAAAAAAGACTGTAACGCGTTGTGGGCATCACAATACACACACACACTAAAATCCCAGGTCTCTTAAATGAGAAAAAGTTGGCAAATACAGTGTTATGGATCTCTGTGACGGTGGGTTTAGAGTGTCAGCTCTTGCACCCATAGGTTGTACATGAAGTGTATGTGATTGTGTAACGATAAGGAATTTGTGTGTTTTAACTTTCCAGGAGTGCTAACCAGTGGAGATTCAGAGGCTATGAGTTTCAAGGGGGGTTTTGGGGACATATAGGCACAGACCTCTGGTCAAAATCCTCCCTTGAAAACAGTTAAGCCAAGTTCCCTGCTTCAGCACAACCCAGAAAGTTAAAAGGGGCATAGGGATATGAGGTGTCCCAGAAACAGTCAAGGGGTCCCTAGTATAAGGAGGGTTGCCCAGCTGATGCCCCGATCACCCTGAACCCAGTATAGGGGTTCAGGGGGTGCTCCAGTTATATAGAAGACTTTTGTTAAGGTTTTGTTAGAGTCTAAAGTCAGGTTTTACAGAGTGTGAGGCATATGGCTAGTTGGACTAAAAAGTACAAGTTCTCATTCTATCCCTCATCACTAAAAAGACATTTTAGCAGCATAAAAGTGTAAGGTTCATACTTTATTAAAGTAAGGTTCAGAGGGTGTTATACTGTATGTATAAAAATCCATTTGCATAGGAGACTTGATGGCTACCCCGCCCTCTGGCCTTCAAAGGGGATCCAGGATGTGGAAGTGGGGAACTATTTGATGAGCAGGAAAAGGCCAGGTGCCAGTTGCAGAGAACAGAGGCCACCCCACTGGGCCCCGATTGTGACACCAGACGTAGCGGAGCCGGCAAGGAGTTAGCTGGGTGGAAGTTGCTGCTTGTGGAAATATTTCCTATTGGCTGACTCATATTTCCAGCACACAGGTTTTTTTTTCAAGCTGGCTCAACACGCCTCTGCCATGATCAGCCAGGTGAGCCCCGCTCCGATTGGCTACTGAGAATTTTTTCACGTTTTTGATTGGGTTGTAGGTTTTCTGTGTATGAACCTGAGAGGTTTTTAAAACCCTTACGCAGCTCAGATTTTCAGTTTCTACGGTTTCTCTAAAGTTTCTAAGGGTCTTCGAAGTGTCTGAGTTAGTTTTAAATGTTCCAGATTTCTAAGGCTCTCTAAAGTTCTCTAAGACTCTAAGCAGTTAGTGAACTTCAGCTCTTTGGAGAGTGAGAGGGAGCTGGGACGCTTGGAACGGCATGGTGATTTCCGTTCTAAGACTTTTTAGGGTAAGCTTTGGCGATAAGCCCCTACAACTAGGAAAATATAGTTTGTTTTCAACCCCCAATGCCTAAGTAAGTCTGCCTATTTGCTGTAAATTGTGTAACATTGTGTGTTTGCCTTTTCCTGTGAATAAATGTACAATTTATTTCATTAACTCGTTTTGCTCAGTGAAATTATCCTGGTATAAAGGTGTAATTGCCTGGTCTCCTGTGACAGGCGTCAACTCATAAACATGTCAAATAGCTGTATATAAAATCAAACATATGAACTTTAGAATGTCTCAATATTTAAATTTATACTTATAGTCCACCAGAGGATTTCAGAACCCTGACCCATAAAAATACTGGTAAGGGGAAAATGAAGTAGAATAAAGATGATAGGCGGTCACTGCAAAACGGGAGTCAGCCCGGGCAGTGACCGGCTATCATCTTTATTCTACTACTTGCTACTCTGGCTGGAGCACGCAGGCATCTTACTGCACTACAAGGGAGCCTCACATCCCTCCCAGTGTGAACTTCTGGCGCCGCCCCTTGGAACGCGGGGACGTGACGGAGCGCACGGCATGCTGGGATTCATCCGGACGAACAGCCTCCTACCGGAGACAACACCGTTGGAGTGTTCCTGAGCCGAGACCGGAGGGACGGGCAGTGAAGACACCGGGTCGGGTAAGGGCAGCAGGTTGTGGGTGATTCGTCAGTTCATGAGAGAGGCATATGCGGATGCTTCTTCTCCTGCCTCTAACCATTTTCCTGTGCACTAGCCCCCTACCCAGGTATTCATTCTATATACTACCCTCCTTTATGACTTATTATTTCATATTTGCAGTAAGATTCCCATACCTGGTGATTGTATATGGACAAGGAGGTTACAAGACAACTAAACAGTCTTACACACCAATTAGGAGCATCGGATATATGGGGTTTACTACCCTTTTTTTCTCAAGGGGAGAATGAAGCATGGCACAAAACCAATCAAGGGGTGACTCCAGGATTTAATAGCCGTCTCTGTGCTCTGTTTCGGGGCCCTGAAATAAACATATTTCTAGTAAAAAATAAAATGAATTAATCTAACAAAGAATAAAATTAAGTGAAACCAGAACTGTTTCCTTAGAATCCAACATAATTGTGTTAGAATTAGCGGCAGTCTCCACTTACCCATTGAGTTGAGGGTCTGGTGATGCTCCATAATCACATCCTTGTACAATTCCTCGTGTCCTTCTAAATACTCCCATTCCTCCTTGGAGAAATAGACTGCAACTTCATCAAACCTTATAGACACCTGAAACCAAGAGAAGCCCCCATTTGTTATACAGACACAGAAATCAGTGCTTATACAGTCCCTCTCCCCCTAATATGACCTATGGTTAAAGTGAGCTCCATGTGATGCCCCTTTAAAGCAGATCCCCAATATTGTTTTGTTTACTTTTTTCTAGCGGTTTTTAATTATATTTATATATTTTTTCAAGGCCCACAGCCTGCACTGGAGTGTTCACCTTACAGCTTCTATGCTCTACTCCTCTACCAGGCAGCACAGGGCAGTTTTCCAGGCAGACTGTAAAGGTGTTCTAGTTATCAGAAAAAGCATCTGCTCGTAATCTTCTCAGATAAGATTCTTTGAAGTCTAGTCATGTCACTGAACAAATGGAGAGAAGAAGGCGGTGCAGCTGCCTACCTCAGTGAAACAAACCGGGAATCCTCTGGATCAGCAAACTATAAATTTATTGGCACATAAACAGCAAAAAAATGTTCACTCTGATATGTTTCATGCGAGGGATCGCACTTTATCAAAGAGCACGTCTCAATATTGTATTTGTGCCTGATCTAGTCTGAGTAGCGTCGCTGAGGGAAGTGGTGTCCCCATTTCTCCAGAAGTACTCATGTCACTGAAAGGGACTTAGCAGTCATACTCATTTAGGATTTCAACTCATTTTTAAGGAATAAAATACACTGCCTTAAAAAAGAAAATAATTGAGCGAGGTAAAAACTAGGGAGGTGAAGACAGATATCCACAAGGAGCGACTCAGTGAGTAAAGACACGGACTGATCACAATGACACTGAGTTAGAAGCAGGGGAGCTTGGATCAGTTCCCGGTCTTGGCTCTCGGTCAAGTCACTTTATCTCCCTGTGTCTCAGGTACCCAAATCATAGATTGTCAGCTCACCTGGGCAGGGACTGTGTCTGTAAAAATGCCTATGTGCTACATACCGCTATTATAATTGTGAGGGCCTTTGCGTGACATTGGGAGAAAAGCGCTATATAAAATAAAAATAACTTTATTATGAATCTTTAATAAATTTTTAAAAATGTAAACAGGTAGAAGAAACTGCCCCTTTGAGATCCTAGGAAGACAGAGTGGGGAAAAAACCTCCAAGGAGTTTAAAAGGTTTTATTTATTAATGTTTACAGTGATTTGAACTCGGCAATGTATGTCTGGTAATTAAGATACCCAGAGACGGGAGAGACTGATGATCAACATCTACAGGAGGCATCTTTAGAGAAGACACCTGTTGGGTATCTGCCTCCCAAATTGTAGAGTTGGGAGTGAAAATCCCACTAATGAAATACTAGTTTGACTAAAAGCTTTTTATCGGGTTGGTTGGATTTTTGAGCCATTTGGGGGTCTACATTTTTGCATCTGAAGACATCTCACAATATTAAAGAGTTCTCGCATGTCCAAACTGTGCGTACCATGACATTTTAGGTAGCCATTTGGTTCCAGCTGTGAAAATCCATTATATAAACCACCTGCTTTGTAGTAAAGTTCTGCTTTAAATATGTATATGTCTGTGTTTGGACAACAAATGGCTGCCCTCCATTGCTTTTCCTATGGGAACATGCTTCCTGGAAACTACACTTACCAGCATGCTTTGCAAGGGTGCCATGATGCAGTGTTGTGCCTTTCTATCTGTGAGAGAATTTGACATTATACAAGTCTGTAGCCTGCATTAACCAGTTGGATGTTGGATTAAGTCCCTCCCAGCACAATGAAGTGGGCAATTCTATATATGCTGAAGTAGCCATTCGGGGGATTTTCTGCCAATAACCGATCGAACTTTCGCTTCGGCGTATATAGAATAATGCCGTTAAGGAGAAGCTGTAACAAAAGACTGTCTTTTGCCGATCTCTTCTGTGTGTCTTTTCAGGCTGCTAATTCCAAGACACCTGGAGAACTGATCTGTGTGTTCCAGATATAATCCTTCCTGTGTCAGCACAACGGACACGTAAGGCTATAGGGGTGAGACGCAGATATCACAGATCTGCTGGACTAGCGAAAGAACACAGTCACGGCGTGACGGGAGGTTCAGTATTAAGCACAGCAAAATCTGCATGCAAGTTTTTGTGAAATCTGTATAAAAGCCGGTATAACCATCCTCACACTGACGAGATACAAAGAGTGATTCAAAGCGCTAATTGGTGTAGAAAAATGTACATATATTAAAATATTGGTGATATAAATAATAACAAAAATAGGGGGACACTTGTGTGCATAGGAATGAGTAAAACTGGTGTACCAAGTTTCCTTTGATGAGCAAAAAAAAACAAGGCAAGTACATTTTAATAAAAGAAACTAAAAAATATTACACAAAAAAAGAATTTCCAAATAAGGAAAAAATCTGTAACTGTGACTTAATTGAACTAAAGCCCGCAATAAAGCATATAAAACACAATAGAAAATGGCTCAATTAGAATTGGGTCTCATAAAATAAGACCCTTTCCAATATTGCAACTAGTTGCCTCTGATTACACCAGCAAAGATAGAGTGATAAATTGCACTTCATACTAGGCCCATGCACCAAACTTGGGTTTTCCTAAACGGCTGCAACATGGGACTGACCCGGGTCACACAGCAACTGGTACAGAGTTTCCCACAAAGGGTCTACAATGCACTGGTGGGGGCGGGAAAGAAGGTGTTACCGTTGAAACATAGCAAGACATGTGAAGTGTTTGTATTGTAAGAAATGTATTGCTAATACAGTTACATTCACTAAGGTTCTGTTGCTTTATGATACTTCATGCTTTCTTTGCAAATTAGTATGACTGACTGCCTTGCGACAACCTCCGATACGGCAGCAAGCCTTGCACTATAATTGTGCATACTGTTGCAATTTTCTAATTAATTTACAAGGATATTGAAACTTGCTTATTTCATTCAAAATCAATGTTCACAATGTTTAAAAATATTTATCATGCATCTGCATTATCAACTACCAAGCCCTGCTCTAGGTCTGTGATTTTCCACCCGGGTTCCACAGTATCCGTGGCTGCCATGGGGGGGGAGAGCTGGGACAACTGACCCAGGCCCGGCGGCACCCCATGCAGCAGTGACCCGGCGCAGTAGCAGCAGCCGGACACCGCATCCTTCTTCTTCCTCCTCCTCTTGGCACTGGAAGTCGAGTCCAACTTCTGGCCAACAGGAGAAGCTGTGGACTGACGCAGCACCCCTGGGCAAGGTGTGTGTGTAGGGAGTCTAAAGGGGGGAAAAGATTGAGGGAGGGTGGTGGGAGAGAGTCCAAGTGGGGGGTGGGAGACAAAGATGGGGGGGGGGGAAAGAAAGTTGGGGTTCCCCAGAATTCCACAATATAATTATAGGGTTCCTTAACCAAAAAAACGTTGACAACCAATGTTCTAAGTACAATCGTGGGTTACATTTTTATTTTATCCAAGTTAGTGTGAAGGTTCTAACTCTAATACATGGTGTTGCCTTTAGTTACAATTGAATGCTTATTGTAACAGATTGTATTTTTCCTGGGGGCCAATTTTTCTGTCGCCCTAAAAGAGTGCTTCAGGTAGAGGCACGCACTGTATTATTTAGCCATTTATTATGTATTATTTATCATTTGTATCACAAAATCTTACAAATCCAGGAAGCTTGCAGGAAACCGACACTGCGCCATTAACCGCGAACAACCTTATAAGTGACAACATCTCTGTGCTGCCCAGTGGAGTAAGTGAAAACAAACAGCAGGAGTTGCCATGTGGACGCTCTACTGCAGGTTTTGGGCCTTTTAAATAAAAATTAAATTCAGAAAAAAAGCTAGAGAAAAAAAATGAAGGTTAATCAGCTTTGCCAAAGGCATCTTGTGGTGTTTACCTTGAAAACAGGTCATGGGGAGGAGCTGCCCCTAGAGCAACCCTATTTTTGTTTATCCCAATATGGGATGGAAGCTTTGGAGAATATCCTGGTCACGTTACCACAAAATATGAAAAAGTTATTTAATGAATAAACATGTTATTACTATGCATTTCGCTCCCAGCTGGGATCACAGTCAGGGCAAAGCAAGGCCTGACGACGGTCCCAGCTGGGACCGAAACGCGTAGGATTAACAGGTTTATTCAATACATAAAAACATTTTTCAATTACTGAAGTGCCCGCGGCAATTCTATTTTTGAAACGGTTCTAACACGGGATCGACTACAGGATCAGACTCGTCAGGATTTGGTGCACCACAATTTCTTGTTCCAGTATAGTGAGTACTATATGAAGTGCATGCTCTACAATATTCTTTATTCTGGACCCGTTACCTCCATGATACAAAACAAGCCGACCTTGAAAAGTGTGTGAAAATGTATTTAAAGCAGATCTTCAAATAACATTTTTACACAAGATTCAAGAGACACAAGAGTTTTAGCTTTTTTATATCATATTGCTCCAAACAGATTTTGGATTGACGTGTACCCGTGGCAGGAACCATCAGGTGGAATTGTGAGTGCTTCCCCCCCATTTAACTATGTCACAGACAATCACCACTGGCTTTGATACCCACTCTCCCAGATATAGTCTAGTAGAGTTCAGCATGTTCTGCTAAAATCCATGTTTCATTGGGGGCCTGCTCTTATTTCTTTGTCCTCCTTGTTCTGGGTCATATCTGGCTAACTACTGTATAGTTCTATGCTTTTCTCTCACCATTACATACAGAGTGACCCAAGAAGGGTCAAAAAGATTCCCCACAGTTGCACTCAGCCAAAAATATTAAAGTCTAGCGTGTCAGACTAATAGTCTTCAAATGGTGTTGTATTCATTGATGTCAATACACCTGGGCTATACATCAGAGAAATATCTGATGTGCCCGAGAACCAAAATATGGTCAGAGCAGAATGTCTAAAAGCATCAAAATAATACAATTTTATTAAGCAAAAAGACTCACTAAGTCTATACACAGATTATACACAGTATCAGTTGTTAAAATCCCCAATGGTGGAATACAAATGCTTATTGAAACAATGTAAGTAGTATTCAGATACATATAAGAAGTTATCTGTTATGTTGCAATAACATCTGACAATGAATATCACACTCCTCTTGATCTATAACCGAGTGGATGGGTAAATAATACTTTAAATCCAAGTTAATCTTAGTAAGGATATCAAAATATATATGGAGAGGTAACCTATCCACCAAGGTGATTTCCATCATATTGAATAACTGATGGGTACTGGGAAAGTAACCATATAGTGATGGAACCCAATATTCCCAGTTGTTTAAACAAGGGGTTCAATCATGATGAAACATAGTGATTCACTAAGTTATATAACACAGTGCACATCTGAAGCAAAGCAGAACAGATCCAAATAATGTGGGCAAATGCCAGATTCTTATATGCTCATAATATACTGACAGGGTAATCAGACCATATAGTGTAACCCATGAGAGTCCCCAATGGTTAGAGGTAGAAATCTAAGTCACAGTATAGTATTGCTAGATGTATTCCAGTTATTCCCTCATATATGAATATACACAAAATGCTCACAAAATAGGTCAGTGAACCATTACTGTCAGCTGTAGGGTAATCTATATGCGTGGCTGTATTGTGGGAGACCTCAGTATTGGTATCCAGAGTCAGTCAAAACTCAGTACCCCTCCCAGTAACTAAGTAATGCCAAAACAGCTTGTATGTCCAATCGCCATTAAAATATAAAAACACCGCTATACGACCAGTTTTGCGGAGTGTGATTTCAGATGATGTATCTGTCTCCACCGCCCGACGCCATCGTCATGACGTCAGATAAAACCCGACGACCATTTCACGTGTCTTGCACGCTTCTTCAAAGGGAGAGGACACTTTTTAACCCTTCTTGGGTCACTCTGTATATATGAGTATCCCATTAACCCATGAACCCCATACTTTAGATATTAATTTGTTACTTGTTTATTAATGTTGAGCGGCTAGTATCTTTTGTGTTCATATTTTTCTTTCACCAACCAACTACCCACTTCAACAGACGTGTCCCCTTCTGTATCCTTCTCAATGCACCCAGAAGCCTTCTGCCCAAATCACATAACTTTTCATTATAGGTGCCTACTTCAGTAAAGCTCACCACATTGGCATAAAGTTGGTATAATCTCACCTCTCCAGTCAATAGATGAATGATCTTGGTGGCATGTTCCATAATCTTCTCATTCATCAAATTAGTTGGACAATCCAGGATGAGACTCTGGATATTGCAGAAGTCTTCTGACACGCAGCGAGGGGTTGTGTGGGGGACATGCTTGTGTTGCTTCTTCACAAAACAATATTCCTACAGATTGAGAGAGTTAGCAATTTAAATATCATCCTTCAATGGGAGGACAGTTCTGGTGCTCACAAGTTTTGATTGATGTGCAGTAGCTTTTTGAATAAAAACGTACATTTAAGCATCTTCTCCTCTAGCACCATTAAAATCGCAATGCAAAATATACACATACCAACTAAAACTTGCAATCGAGCATGTATCTTCTGCCCAATGATATCGCCCCCAGATCATGCATTATATAACTGCTCAATCACTTTTCCTCTGTAACCATGTGCTCTCCCTCTGCTAAACCCCATCCTTCTATGATCTGTGCTCTCCCCAGTCACATCCATCTCTGCCCATACTGGTCTCTCTCTATTCTCCCCTTGTGCCTAATCATGTCAAACTCTTGCCTCTATGGTCTTCTTCTTTACATGGAATTTGACAGCAGATAAGAACCATTCTGCTAATTTTCCTATATGTTGTATAACATTAGACCTAATTGGATCCTTGACTTTCCTATATATTTATTTTTGTCGTATCTATCCCAAACATGTTTTATTACTACTACCTCTGTTAAGAGACTATTCCATGAATCCACCATCCTTTCCAAGAAAAAGTACTTCCACCCAACCTCCAGCTTCAGTGCATGACTTCTTGGTCTGGCTCCCCTAGGACCTTTGCCTTTATGAACCCAAGTCTCACACACAAGCCCTTGAAGTAACAATGTACATTCTAGAATGAGCAGTGTTATTATGGCATTGTTCACTGGACCTCACCTCTCCAGTCAGAAAGTAAATGATACTGAAGGCGTGCTGCAATATCTCACCAATCATCTGATCCATGCTCATGTTCTTATGATTCCTCATCATTAAGTCATTCATATTCTTCAGGGAGACATTGAGGATTACAGAAGTTTCTCACCACATACTTAAGGTTTTATGTTTCTATCAAAAGAAAAGTGGATATGATATTAGAATTTCAAATACATCAAGGTTATGAATAAAACACAAATAGCAAATCATGCGTTTTCTAAAGCGTCTGAATTATCTACACATTTAGGGTCCAAGTGTCACATCCATACGTGAGCATGGGCAGAATACACGGGTCAAAAACTTCCCTTTTAAGGCACAGTGGAAAGTCCCCTTGAAATATTGTCTTGTTTTTTTCAAATGCCCCCATCCCATCTTCATTTTCCTATTTAATTCAAAAAGGTTTCCTTGTACGATACTTGTCGGACAAGATAAGTCTTCGACTTCTTCTTGTTCTATTCCATTTATTTGGATCTTTACAAACTTGACACATTTGTTGAACATCACTTTGGTTTTGCTGAGATTAATATGGAGGCCAAATTTGTTCCTAGAGGTCTTCTGAACTTCTGGCAAAAATAATGTAATCTGCAAATCGTAAGTGACTCAAATATTCACTGTTTATTTTTATTCCCTTTTATTTCCAATTTAATGTCTTCTACAATTCAAGTTTTGCTGTGAAAACTTTGGTGTCTTCTTGCCACACACCCTTGCTGATCGTTATATTGCTTGAATGTGATCTAATGGTTGATGTAGCTTTCTTTTACATTTTCTTTATATTCTCAATGTAATGCGTCTTCAACACTTTGTCTTCTTAATGCATCCAGGACCGCCGAGGTGCAGATGAAATCAAAACATTTTTCGTCATTTACAAATCCTAAACCGAGTGGTAGATCATATCCATTACTTCGGGAAATCACTTCTTGTATGACTTGGATGTGGTCCACTGTGTTGTATCGACTGTGAAATCCCGTTTGCTCTCTACGCTGGGCGTCTGTTGCAACTAATTAGCCTAGTAACTTTTTTAAAATCCTGTAAGTGATTGGAAGTAGACTGATTCATCTATAGTTCTTGAGGTCTTGTTTGACTCCTTTCTTGTGGATTAGGGTAACTATGGCATTGCTCCATTGTTCTGTTCTTCAAGCAGCATGTAAAGAGTTGCAAGGATTTTGGTAATATTAAAAATATTCTTTATTATCTTCAATGAATATAAAATAAAGGGGTTTAAAATTAGATCAAACAGCATGGACTGTGAGTGTGATCAAAATTACATTGCTGCACCAGCTATGTTGATTGTACAGATGGGAGATTTTGTATAACCATAATCAAAATCTCATACTGTAAATTAACAGCCTATTTATAGCGTAAGGCCAAGGTAATTGAAGGGGCCGCTGTCATAGTAACTACCTCAACAGCCATTAGTATCAAATTGATGTAACTTAGGTAAATTAGCGATGCAGTAGCTAGATCTACAATCGAGGAATGAGACGGCGACAATTGATATGTTTGAAAATGCATATACACCTCAAGTATGGAAGATCCAAAAACCGGCAAGAAGGTAGTGTCCACACAGGGTGATTTTGGCACTGCCGAGCCGAGAGTGTGCTCCTCCGTGGGAGCACACAGCCGCATAAAACAACCGTTCAGCAGTGATAAGGATACAAATCATGGCTGCGGAAAGGTAAGTCTGCGGTAGCCGTAATTACATAGGAGGTATAAGTCATATGTAAAAAATCAGGGCGGCATTAGTGTATACTGGAGAATAATGCCCTTGTATATCATGAGTTATAATCCTGTTAGCAGCACACCTCGTAGCATACTCCCCCCACATGGCGGACGCCATCACGCTGTGCGCGCAACATTTACTGACATTGAATTCTGAAGTTGCGGGATCCCTGTCTTGTATAACCATAGCGAGTACGATCCTGTAATGCAGCAATTCAGCTTCGCCAGGCCTCTTCTCGCGATATAGGGTACCTCCTATTTTAAAGTCTGCTGTCTTTTATTAGGCAGTCCCTCGAGCACATCAGTCATTGATATATATGACAGTGCTGATGTAGGGTACATTGCATAGAAAGATATAGATTCTTGCCTCCACTTAGGTAGTTATTCTTTGTGGTCCTGGATGCCCCGCTAAATACTTTTACCTGTGATCCCTTCATCCCACATATGCATATATCTCTATTCCCTGCTGTATAGCAGCCTTGCCGTATAGTCACACACGGGATTTTACTCACGGATTAATATATCAGCCGTGATCGCTTCTGATATCAGCTGGAACCGTCAGGGGGTGTTTGCTGCATGATTTGTAAGTTAAACTGGCACAGCCCTCCTTCCTTTTTGGCTACGATTTTTTCCTGCCATATACAAGGGAATAACGGCTATACTTACCCTTTGACGCATCAGTGATTTGTATCCTTATCCTGCCTAACGGTATAGCGCTGTGTGCTCCCCTAAGGGAACAACTCTCTGCTCCGGACAGTGCCCAAAATCATGTGGACACTACATTCTTTGCCGGTTTTGTATCTTCCTATACTTTGAGGTGTATCTGCATTCAACATACAATTGTAGCAGTCTCATTCCTCGATTGTAGCTCATAGCTACTGAGCTACATTTACCTAAGTTACATCAATTGATACTACTGGCTGTTGAGGTAGTTACTATACAGCGGTTCAATTACTGGCCCCTTACGCTATCACAATAGGCTGTTAATTTACAGTATGAGATTTTGATTACTTGTCATACAATCTCCCATATGTACAATCAACATAGCTGGTGCAGCAATGTAATTTTGATCACAACTTCTGGAGGCTCTGGGGTTCTGCGCCGCCCCCTTGGAACTCGTGGACTTACGGAGCTCAACGGCATGCTGGATTCATCCGGACGAACAGCCTCCCTCACCGAGACAACACGTGGAGTTTTCCTGAACCAGAGACCGAGGGACCGGGGCAGGAAGACCACCCGGGTCGGGTAAAGGGCAGCATGTTTGTGGATTCGTCAGTTTCATGGAGGAGAGGCTAGTGCGGATGCGTGCTTCTCCTGCCTCTAACCATTTTCCTTTGCACTAGCCCCACCTCAGGTCATTCATTCTATATACCACCTCTTATTACTTATATTTCATATTTCAGTAAGATTCCGCCATACCTTTGGATTTTGTATATGACAAGGAGGTTTAGCAAGACAATAAACATCTTACCACCAATTATGAGCATCGGATATATGGGGTTTATCTCACCCTTTTTTTCTCAAGGGAAATAATCAGGCACACAACCAATCACGGGGTTACTCCAGGATTTAATAGCCTCTCTGTGCTCTTTTCGGGCCCTGAAATACAATCATATTTCTAATAAAAAATACAAATGAATTAATCTAACAAAGAATAACATAAGTGAACCAGAACTGGTTTCCTTAAATCCAACATAAATTGGTTAAAATTAGCGCAGTCTCCACTTACCCATTGATTTAGGGGGTCTGGTGATGCTCCATAAGCACATCCTTGTACCATTCCTCGTGTCCGTGGCAATCTCCCATTCCTCCTTGGCGAAATTACTGCACCTTCATCAAACCTTATAGACCCTGAAACCAGAGAAGCCCCCCTTTGTTATACAGAGCCAGACAAGCAGAAAGCAGTGGCTTATACTAGTCCCTCTCTGCCCCTCTCCCCTAATATGACCTATGGTTCAAGTGCGCCCAATGGATGCCCCTTTAAACCAATCCCAATATTGTTTTTGTTTACTTTTTCTCTAGCGTTTTTTAATTATATATATATTTTTTTTCACAGGCCCACAACTGCCCTGGAGTGTCACCTTACAGCTTCTATGCTCGACTCCGCTATCCCCAGGCAGCACAGGGTCATTTTTCCAGGCAACTGTAAAGGTGTTCTAGTTATCAGAAAAGCAGTCTGCTCGTATCTTTCTCAGATAAGGATTTCTTGAAGTCTAGTCATAGTCACTGAACAAATGTGAGATAAGAAAGGCGTGCAGCTGCTACCTCAGTGAACCAAACCTGGAGCCTCTTGGATCCGCAACTATACATTTATTGGCACATAAACCAAAAAAAATGTTCACTCGATATGTTTTTCATGCGGGGATCCCTTTAAATCAAGAGACACGTCTCATATTGATTTGTGCCGTGATCTAGTCTGAGATCGCGTCGCTGAGGGAAGTTGTGTCCCCATTTCTCCAGAAGTACTCCTTCACTGAAAGGGGACTTAGCATTCATACTCATTAGGATTTCACTCATTTTTGAGGAATAAAATACACTGCTAAAAAGAAATAATTGAGCGGGTAAAAACTAGGGGGTGAAGACAGTATCCCACAAGGAGCGACTCAGTGAGTAATACCACACGACCCTTGGATCCACAATGACAGCGGAGTTATAAGCGATGGGGAGCTTGGTATCAGTTCCCGCTTGGCTCTCGAGTCAAGTCACTTATCTCCTGTGTCTCAGTCCCGCAAATCATAGATGTCAGCCCACCTGGGCAGGGAGACTGGTGATCTGTAAAATGCCTCTATTTGCTACATCCGCTATTATAATATGGTGAGGGCGTTGCGTGACAGTTGGGAGAAAAGCGCTATATAAATAAAAATACTTTTATTATTGAATCTTTACTAAATTTAATTAAAAATTTAACAGTGTTAGAAAAACTGCCCCTTTGAGATCCTAGGCAGACCAAGAGTGGGGAAAAAACCTCCAAGAGTTTAAAAAGTTTTATTTATCGAATGTTTACCGTGATTTTTTAAACCTCGGGCGATGTTCAGAGGTGCTGTTAATGAAGATATGGGGGACCCAGAGACGGGATCACAGACTGATGATCACATCTACGAGCATCTTTAGGAGAATGACCCTGTTGGGGGTTCTGCCTCCCAAATTGTAGAGGTGTGGGAGTGAAAATCGCCACTAAATGAAATACGTAGTTTTTACTAAAAGCTTTTTAATCGAGGTTGGTTGGATTTTTGAGCCATATTTGGGGGTCTACATTTTTGCATCTGAAGACATCTCACAATCGTTAAAGCGTTCTCGCATGTCCAACTGTCTCGACACATGACATTTATAGTAGCCGTGTGTTTCCAGCTGGAGAAATCCAAATTACTGTCAAACGCATCCGCTATTGATTAAATATCTGCTTTAAATATGTTAGTCTGGGTTTGGACAACAACGGCTGCCCTCCATTAGCTTTCTTCCTATTGGAACGATGCGTCCTGGAACTACACGTACCAGCATGCTTTGCAAGAATAGTGGGGACCATGATGTCAGGTTGTGCCTTTCTATCTTGAGAGAATTTGACATTATACAAGGTCTGTACCCTCATGTAACCAGTTGGATTTGGAGTTAGTCCTCCCAGCACAATGAAGTGGCCATTCCGCGTGCGAATAGCCTTCGGGGGATTTTCTGACCAATACCGACCGCAAAAAACTTTTCGCCTTCGCCTATATATACTAATGCCGTTAAGGAGAAGCGTAACAAAAGACTGTCTTTGCCGATCTCTTCTGTTGTCTTTTCATGCATGCTACTTCCAAACCCCTGGAAACTGATCTGTTGTGTTCCAGATATCATCCTTCTGTGTCAGCACAACGGACCCAGTAAGCGAATAGGGTGAGACGCAGATATCACAGATCTGCTGGACTAGCGAAAGACACAGTCACGGCGTGACGGGAGTGCAGATTAAGCACAGCAAATCTGCATGCAAGTTTTTGTGAATCTGTATAAAAGCCGTACCATAAAACCATCCCTCACGACATGATCGAGTACCAAGAGTGATTCAAGACGCCAATGTGTGTAGCAAAATGTAATATATTAAAATATTTGGTGATTATAAATTAATAACAAAATCGGGGGGACACTTGTGGTGCATAGGAATGAGTAAAACTGGTGTACCAATTTCCTTGTGATGAGCAAAAAAAACACGGCCAGTACCTTTTAATAAAAGAAACTAAAAAAAAATCTTACAACAAAAAAGAATTTCCAAATAGGCAAAAAATCTGTACTGTGACTTAATTGAAACTGAGCCCGGCAAGTAAAGCATATAAACACATAGAAAATGGCTCCATTAGAATGGGTTCAGAAAATTAAACCCTTTCCAATATTGCAACTGAGTTGCCTCGGATTCACCAGCAGATAAGGGATAAATTGCACTTCAGTACTAGCCCATGCAACAAAACTGTGGGGTTATCCTAACGGCTGCAACCTGGACTGACCCGTGTCACACAGCACTGGTAAGAGTAGATTCCCCAAAGGTCTACTAATGCTCTGGTGGGGCGAAAGAAGTGTTACCGTTGATAACGAAGCAAGACTGTGAAGTGTTTGTCTTGTAAGAAATGTATTGCTAATACAGTTACATGCATCTATTCACTAGGTTCTGTTGCTTTAGATAACTTCAGGCGTTCTTTGCAATTAGTATGACTTGACTGCCAATGTGGACAGACACACCTCCGATAGGCAGCAAGCTTCAACTATCATTGTGCATACTGTTGCAAAAGGAAATAATGTTCTAATTGGAATTTACAAGGATCATTGTGAAACTTAGCTTATTGTTCATTCAAAATCAACAGCAATGTTCCAACAATGTTTAAAAATATTTATCGCATGCATCATGCACTTTCAACTCCACCCGGCTCTAGTCTGGTTGATTTTTCCACCCGGGTTCCACAGTATCCTGGCTCCATGGTGGGGAGAGCGGACAAACTGACCCAGGCCCGGCGGCACCCCAGTGCAGCAGGACCGCGGCGGCACTAGCACACCCGGACACCGGGGGGGGGGGCAGTCCTTTCTTATCTTTCCTCCTCCTCTGCACTGGAATTCGAGTCCCAACTTCTGGCCAACAGGAGAATGGCGTGTGGACTGAACCAATCACCCCTGGCGCAAGGTGTGTGGTGTAGGAGTCTAAAGGGGGGAAAAGATTGAGGGAGGGTGGTGGGGAAGAGTCCAAGGGGGGTTGGATACAAGATTGGGGGGGGGGAAAGAAAGTTGGGGTTCCCCAATTCCACAATAGAATTATGGTTGTTCCTTAACCCAAAAAGTTGACAACCAATGTTCTAATACAATCGTGGGTTACAGTTTATTTTATGCCAATTAGGTGTAAGGTTCTAACTCTTACATGTGTTGCCTTTTATTTAGCTTGAATTCTTATTAGTAACAGATTGTTTTTCCTGGGGTGCCAATTTTTTTCTGTCCGCCCTAAAAGAGTGCCATGTAGAGGCACGCAACTGTATTATTTAGCCATTTTTATGTATTATTAGCATTTGTATCACAAAATCTTACAATCCAGGAAGCTGCAGGAAAACGACACTGCGCCCTTACCCGCTAACAACCTTATAAGTGACACATCTCTGTCTCCGCCGTGAGTAAGTGAAAACAAACAGCCGGAGTTGCCGATTGGACGCTCTACTGCAAGGTTTTGGGCCTTTTAAATTAAAAATAAATTCAGAAAAAACTAGAGAAAAAAAATGAGGTTAATCACTTTGCCAAAGGCCTCTTGTGGTGTATATATTACCTTGAAAACCGGGTCATGGGGAGGAGCTGCAACCCTAGGAGCAACCCGTTTTTTGTTTATCCCCAATATGGGATGGAAGGCTTTGGAGAATATCCTGGTCCTACGTACGCACAAACTCTAAAAAAGTTATTTATGACTAAACATTTATTACTATTCATTCGTCTCCCAGCTGGATCACAGTCGGGCAAAGCAAGGCCTGACTACGGTCCCCAGCTGGAGAAACGCGTAGGATTAACATTTTATTCAATACATAAAAACAGTTTTCAATTACTAGAAGTGCCCGGCGGCAATTCTATTTGTGAAACGGTTTCTAACCCGGGAGTCACTACAGGAGCAGACTCGTCATGGATTTGGTGCACCACAATTTCGTTTGTTCCAGTATAGTACGTAATTATATGAAGTGCATGCTCTACAATTCTTTAATTCTGGACCGGTCCCATCCATGATAACAAAACAAGCCGACCTTGAAAAGTGGTGAAAATGTCAATTTAAAGCAGATCTTCAAATAACATTTTTACACAAGATTCAAGAGACCACAGGAGTTTTTAGCTTTTTATATCATGATTGCTTCCAAACAGATTTTGATGACGTGTATCCCGTGGTCAAGGAACCATCAGTGGAATTGTGAGGTGAGTGCTTCCCCCGCCATTTAACTATGTCACGACAATCCACCATAATCCCACTGGCTTTGATACCCACTCTCTCAGATAGAGTCTAGTAAGTTCAGCATTTTCTGCTTAAAATCCATGTTTCTATTGGGGGCCTGCTCTTATTTCTTTGTCCTCCTTGTTCATTGGGTCCTATCTGGCTAACTACTGTATAGTTCTATGCTTTTCTCTCACCATTACATACAGATGACCCAAGAAATGGTTCAAAAAAGATTCCCCACAGTTCACTCAGCCAAAAATCATTAAAGTCTATAGCGTGTCAGAACTATATCTTCAAATGGTTGGGTGGTATTCATTGATTCAATACACCTGGGCTATACATCAGAGAAATATCTGATGTGCCACGACCCCAAATATGTGTCAGAGCATAATGTCACTAAACGCTCATAATAAGTACCTTTTCTATTAAGCAAAAACTCACGAATCCGATACACAGATTATACACAGTAAAATCATTTTTTTAAAATCCCCAATGGTGGAATACAATCTTATTGAAACATGTAAGTAGTATTCAGATACATAAGAAGTTATCTGTTATTTTGCAATAACATCTGGACAATGAATAGCACACTCCTATAACCCGCTTATCTATAACCGAGTGATTGGTAAAGAATACTTTAAATCCCAGTTAATCTTATGGAGATATTCAAAATATAATATTGAGATGTAACCTAGGCCACCAAGCGTTGGATTTCCATCAGATGGAATAACTGTGAGTGGTGACGGAAAGTACCATATAGTGAGGGAACCATTTCCGCAGTTGGTTTTAAACAAGGGGTTCAATCATGAGAAACATAGTTATTCACTAATTATATACACAGTGCACATCTGCAGCAAAGCAAACAGATCCAAATAATGTGGGCGAAATGCCAGATCTTATAGCTCATATATACTGACAGGTATCAGACCATATAGTGAACCCATAGAGTCCCAATGGTAGAGTAGAAATCTAAGTCACAGTATAGTTTGCTAGATGTATTCCAGTTATTCCCGCATATTGATCTACACAAATTCTCACACAAATAGGTCAGTGAACCGATTATGTCAGCCTGCAGGTAATCTATATTGCGGTGGCGTTATTGTGGGAGGAACCTCATATTGGTATCCAGAGTCAGTCAAAACTCAGTACCCCCCTCCAGTCCTAAGTAATTCAAACAGCTGTATGTCCAATCGCCATTAAAAATACTAAACATCCGCTATACGCAAGTTTTCGGTGTTGATTTTCAATGATGTCTTTCCCCCCCCTGTCTCCACCAGCCCGAGCGCCATCGTCTGACGTCAGATAAAACAAACCCGACGACCATGTTCACGTGTCCTTGCACGCTTCTTCAAAGGAGTGATCCTTTTATTAATTAACCTTCTTGGGTCACTCTGTTATATGGAGTATCCCATTACCCATGACCCCATACTTTAGATATTAATTTGTTGACTTGGTTGATTAATGTTGTAGCGGCTAGTATCTTTGATTTTGCAATTTTTCCGGGCAACCAACCAACTACCTCACTTCAACAACGTGTCCCCTTCTGTATCCTTCTCAGGCACCCAGAAGCCTTCTGCCCAAATCACATAACTTTTCATTATAGTAGGTCCCGACTTCATAAAAGCTCACCACATTGGCTAAAGGTGTATAATCTCACCTCTCCAGTCAATAGATGAATGATCTTGGTGGCATGTTCCATAAGCTTCTCATTCATCAAATTCGTTGGACAATCCAGGATGAGACTCGGATATTGCTAAGTCTTCTGACACCAACGAGGGGTTGGGTGGGGCCAGCTGTGTTTGCTTCTTCTTCACAAAACAATATTCCTACAATTCCTACAGATTGAAGAGTTAGCATTTAAATATCTCGCTTCAATGGGAGGCACAGTTCTGGTGCTCACAAGTTGTGATTGATGTCAGTAGCTTTTTTGAATAAAACGTACATTTAAGCATCTCTCTCTAGCACCATTAAATCGCAATGCAAAATTACACATACCAACTAAAACTTGCAATCGAGCTTAATCTTCTGCCCTGATTCGCCGCCCAATCATGCATTATATAACTGCTCAATACTTTTCCTCTGTAACCATGTCCTCCTCTTGCTAAACCCCATCCTCCTATGATCTTGCTCCCTCCAGTCAATCCATCTCTGCCCGAGCTGGTCTCTCTCTATTCCACCCTTGCCTAATCATGTCAAACTCTGCCTACTATGTCTTCTTCTTTACATGAATTTGCCAGCGATAAGAGGACCATTCTGCTAATTTTCCTATATGGTGTTAACCTTAGACTAAATTGGATCCTTGACTTCTATATATTTTATATTTTGTCGTTCTATCCAAACGGTTTTATTACTACTTACCACATCGTTAAGAGACTATTCCCTTATGGAATCCACCATCCTTTTCCAGAAAAGTCACTTCCACCCACCCTCCAGCTGCAGTGCATGACTTCTGGTCTGCTCCCCTAGGAACCTTTGCCCTTTATGCACCCCAGTCTCACACACAAGCCCTTGAAGTAACATGTACATCTAGAATTTAGCAGTGTTATTTATGGCCTTGTCCTGACCCACTCGTCCAGTCAGAAGTAAGATAACTGAATGCGTGCTTGCAATATCTCCCATCATCTGATCCATGCTCATATTCGTATATTCCTCAATCATTAAGTTTCTTCATATTCTTCAGGGAGACATTGAGGATTACAAGAAGTTTCTCACCACATACTTAAGGTTTTATGTTTTCTATCAAAAGAAAAAGCGGATAGGAATTAGAATTTCAAATACAACAGCAAGGTTTATGATAAAACCTCAGATAGCAAATCATGCCGTTTTCTAAGCGTCTGAATTATCTAACACATTGTAGGGTCCAAGTGTCACATCCGCTAGACGTAGCAATGGGCCAGAATAACACTGTCGAAAAACTTCCCTTGTTAAGGCACAGTGGAAATCCCCTTGAATATTGTCTTGTTTTTTCAAATGCCCCCATCCCATCTTCATTTTCTATTTAAGTCAAAAAGGTGTTCTTGTACGATACTTTGTTCGACAAGATAATTATTCGACTTGCCTTCATTTTCTATTCCGTTAATTTGGGATCTTTTACAAACTTGACCCCTTTGTTGAACATCACTTTGGTTTTGGCTGAATTAATTGGAGGGCCAAATTTTGTTCCTAGAGTCTTCTTAACGTGCTTCTGGCAACAATAATGTAATCTGCAATCAGTAGTGACTCAACTATTCAACTGTTTTATTTTATCTTCCCTTTATTTCCAATTTAAGTCTTCTACCATTCAAGTTTCTGTAAAAACTTTGGTGGTCTTCTTGCACACGACGCCTTGCTATCGTTATATTGCTTGAATGTTTATCTAATGTGTGTAGCTTTCTTTACATTTTCTTTATATTCTCAATGTAAATGCGTCTGCAACCCTGTTGTCCTTCTAGATGCATCCGGACCCGCCGAGGGCAGATGAATCAAAACATAATTTTCGTTCATTTACAATCCTAAACCGAGTGTGGTAGATCAAACTCCATTAACTTCGGGAAATCACTTCTGTGTAATGACTTGGATGTGTCCACTGTTGTTGTATCGACTGTGAAATTCCCAGTTTGGCTCTCTACGGCTGGCTCTGGTGTGCAACTATTAGCCAGTTAAAACTTTTTTTAAAATCCTGTAAGTGATTGGAAGTTAGACTGATTCATCTATGTTCTTGAGTGTCCTTGTTTGACTCCTTTCTTCTGTGGATAGGTCCCTATGGACAAGTAGCTCCATTGTTGGTTCTTTCAAGCAGCAAATTAAAGA
This sequence comes from Ascaphus truei, assembly GCA_036426205.1. Lineage (NCBI taxonomy): Eukaryota > Metazoa > Chordata > Amphibia > Anura > Ascaphidae > Ascaphus > Ascaphus truei. The sequence goes on from CM071574.1 coordinate 56,026,095, forward strand.
GGTTGCAGAAGCCTTTTGTTAATATTAAAAATATTCTTATGGATCTCAAATGAATATAAATTATAAGGGGTTTAAAATTAATCAAACAGCAATGGACTTGTGAGTTTGATCAAAATTACATTGCTGCACCAGCTATGTTGATTGTACAGATGGGAGATTTTGTATAACCATAATCAAAATCTCATACTGTAAATTAACAGCCTATTTATAGCGTAAGGCCAAGGTAATTGAAGGGGCCGCTGTCATAGTAACTACCTCAACAGCCATTAGTATCAAATTGATGTAACTTAGGTAAATTAGCGATGCAGTAGCTAGATCTACAATCGAGGAATGAGACGGCGACAATTGATATGTTTGAAAATGCATATACACCTCAAGTATGGAAGATCCAAAAACCGGCAAGAAGGTAGTGTCCACACAGGGTGATTTTGGCACTGCCGAGCCGAGAGTGTGCTCCTCCGTGGGAGCACACAGCCGCATAAAACAACCGTTCAGCAGTGATAAGGATACAAATCATGGCTGCGGAAAGGTAAGTCTGCGGTAGCCGTAATTACATAGGAGGTATAAGTCATATGTAAAAAATCAGGGCGGCATTAGTGTATACTGGAGAATAATGCCCTTGTATATCATGAGTTATAATCCTGTTAGCAGCACACCTCGTAGCATACTCCCCCCACATGGCGGACGCCATCACGCTGTGCGCGCAACATTTACTGACATTGAATTCTGAAGTTGCGGGATCCCTGTCTTGTATAACCATAGCGAGTACGATCCTGTAATGCAGCAATTCAGCTTCGCCAGGCCTCTTCTCGCGATATAGGGTACCTCCTATTTTAAAGTCTGCTGTCTTTTATTAGGCAGTCCCTCGAGCACATCAGTCATTGATATATATGACAGTGCTGATGTAGGGTACATTGCATAGAAAGATATAGATTCTTGCCTCCACTTAGGTAGTTATTCTTTGTGGTCCTGGATGCCCCGCTAAATACTTTTACCTGTGATCCCTTCATCCCACATATGCATATATCTCTATTCCCTGCTGTATAGCAGCCTTGCCGTATAGTCACACACGGGATTTTACTCACGGATTAATATATCAGCCGTGATCGCTTCTGATATCAGCTGGAACCGTCAGGGGGTGTTTGCTGCATGATTTGTAAGTTAAACTGGCACAGCCCTCCTTCCTTTTTGGCTACGATTTTTTCCTGCCATATACAAGGGAATAACGGCTATACTTACCCTTTGACGCATCAGTGATTTGTATCCTTATCCTGCCTAACGGTATAGCGCTGTGTGCTCCCCTAAGGGAACAACTCTCTGCTCCGGACAGTGCCCAAAAATCATGGTGGACACTACATTCTTGTGCTCTGTTTGGATCTTCCTATACTTTGGGTTTATCTGCATTCAACATACAATGTAGCAGTCTCATTCCTCGATTGTAGCTCATACTCTGAGCTACGGGAGTTACCTAAGTTACATCAATTGATTCCGACTGGGCTTTTGAGTTAAGATTACTATACACGTTCAAATTACTGGCACCTTACTCTATCATAACAATAGCGTTAAGATTGAACAAGTATGAATTTTTGATTTCCTTGTCCATACAAAGTCGTACCCCATATGTACAATCAACATAGCTGGTGCAGCAATGTAATTTTGATCAGTCACAGTCCATGCTGTTTGATCTAATTTTAAACCTCTTTATTTTATATTCATTGATGATAATAAAGAATATTTTTAATATTACCACGACACTTTTGCTGTGATTGAGTGCTCACCTACTAGGTTTCTTTTCTCTCGTGTATGCAAATCTACCCTACCTCGTGAGCACCTCACACTGACACTTCTCAGCTGTGCGGGGGCTTCCCTCTTTTGTGTGTTGCAAGGATTTTCCCTACTACTTCCCCAGCTTCTTTCAAGATTTCAGTTGTAATTCCATATTTCCCGGGAGCCTTCCCACTCTTCATAGATTTGATTGTTTTTGTCACTTCTTCTGGAAGAATGTACGGTACATCATTATAGGTTTCTTCTCACTTGTCCACTGATGGATTATGCCTTTTGTTATCTGTGTCCTTGTACAATTTCATGTAGGAGTCACCGATTGAGCCACATGTGCTGAGGCAGGGATATCTTTTAAAGCTGACCCTAGAGGACGGGAGTTGGCCATCCCTGACACAAAGTATCACCTGGGAAAGAATTTTTGTAAGGGAATGTTAAATTCAAACAAACATCTCAGGAACCAGAGGGTCCCCGTAGTTTGGAGAGTCGTGTTTCAAGTCCAGGGGACCCTGCTTCAAATTAGATAAGAAAAATAAATATGTACAAAAATAAATAAAGAGGTGGTTTGTTGCTTTAAGACCGCGTCCAGGGTGAAGCTGAGCGGGCTTGCGGGCTCAGCACGATCAAACACATTGCGACAATGTTTGACCTGAGTGCACGCGTGCGCACATGTGCCCGTGAGCACTCTGCGTTCAACTGCTTGCAGAGACAAATGCTTTTGAATCTGTCGCGCTTGCCCTCGTCACGTGCTCGTTTCAGCCAATGATGACGAACCGTTCACATGACGTCATGGTCAAGCCCCCCTGCACGCACAACGACACTGGACACTAATAGCCCCTACTCTCACGACACGGCGGTCGAGCGCGCTCGCTCTCGCCCCGGACGAGGCCTTTGTATTGTATGTCTTTATGTATATAGCGCCATTAATGTACATAGCGCTTCACAGTAGTAATACATGTGGTAATCAAATAATTAACAGATAATATAAATAACAGGTCATGGGAATAAGTGCTTCAGACAGATATGACAGACAGACAGATATGGGCAGATGCAGTGAGAATATAATAATATATAATACTATAAGGGGAAAAAAAGTGTGGTGTGATTAGCGCTCAAAGCTATAAATTAGGTGAAACAAAATATACAGTAAAACAATTGTGCAACAATATGCAATATACCTTACAAATAATAAGGCAAGGCTGCCAGGAAAAACTGACCCAAAACACAGTCAGTGAAAACCAGAAAACAAACAATACAAACCGGCGCCTAAAGAGGTCAAGGTGGATCTGTATATAGTCCAAATGGATAGAATACCAAGAGGTTGCAACTCCAATCTTGTGCAGGAGGTTGCAAATCCAATCTCACGCTTCCAAAGTCCACAGCAAGTAGTTAAGTGGCATATGAAAAGCAAACAGAGAAAATCATCATAGTGCAACAATGCTACTAGAATACATAGACAAAACAAACAAGACAAGAAAAAAACATAACCATAGACAAAAGCAAGGCTAAAAATTAATATAAAGAGTTAATTTAATACATAATTTAGTTAAAATAACAATCAGGAACGCTGGTAGATGACGATTCCGGTTTGGAAAAACTGGAATCCTACTCACAAGATGTTCGTATAAAATGCGCAGTGTTAAGAAGGTAAGGTGGTGACTCCCACGGCATCAGATTAGTATCAGCTGTCTCGGGGCTGCTCCACACGCTGTCCCTCACTACTTGGCCGGAAATGCATCACTGGGGGTGGGTTTAAGAAAAAAACGCCTCTTCCTGCAGCTTGTACATGAACATACACTCGTGAGAGGTCTGCCTTCGTTCAAGAATAAACTCCAAATGACTGCCCAACGCGTTTCGTCCGCTTGCGCACTTCTTCAGGGGTGTGCGCAAGCGCACGAAACGCGTGATGCATTTCCGGCCAAGTAGTGAGGGACAGCGTGTGGAGCAGCCCCGAGACAGCTGATACTAATCTGATGCCGTGGGAGTCACCACCTTACCTTCTTAACACTGCGCATTTTATACGAACATCTTGTGAGTAGGATTCCAGTTTTTACAAACCGGAATCGTCATCTACCAGCGTTCCTGATTGTTATTTTAACTAAATTATGTATTAAATTAACTCTTTATATGAATTTTTAGCCTTGCTTTTGTCTATTTATTGTTTGTCTTGTCTTGTTTGTTTTGTCTATGTATTCTAGTAGCTAAAAACACACAATGTAAGAAGTCCCTATGGTATCCTGTAGCTAGCCGAAATGCCCGCTTACCGGAGCCCAGCTGGTAACAGGCAGTGGATAATTGGAGAGTATCCCCTCTCATATGACACCGGTGCAGCTCCTGCCCGTCTCCTAGGCGTCTGCCACGTGTAATCGTCTGGCTGCCGGGGAGTCAGTGGATGTAGCAGCTATCCAGGCTTCACAGGGCCAAAATAAGCGGTTTAGGCTAAGCTGGTAGCAATAGGAGCAATATGTAAAAATACTTGCTTAATTGGAAGCACACTCCTGCATCTGCGCTGATCGTAACAATTATATCAGCGCGGATGTCACTTCATGAGGTGCGTGTAAAGAATAGGTATAGTCTAGCAGCTTAATTGGAAGCACACTCCTGCATCTACGCTGATCATAGCAATTATATCAGAGTGGATGTCATTTCAAGAGGTGCATATACACAATGAAAAATTGTGGAATATTTATCTATCCCTACAAAAAGCATTGATTTCAGATCCCGTTGTGACAGGCAGGGCCGCCAGCAGGGGGGCGGGGGGGGGGGACACAAAGGGTACTGGCGTCCCGGGCCCCGTGAGCGGCCGGGCACCAGTTAATTAAAAAAAATTAAAAAAGTTCCCCCGAGCCCACCTCCCGCGCCCTCCTCCCCCGAGCCCACCTCGGGCAGTGGGGATATCGGAGGTAGGGAGGGAAAGCGTCTGGCGACAAGGAAGCAGGACCCACCCGGTCAAGGTAAGTCACCCACCCAGTCACTGTCACCCACCCAGTCACTGTCACCCACCCTCATCCAGTCACTCAACCCACCCAGTCACTGTCACCCAGTCACTGTCTCCCACCCAGCCACTGTCACTCAGTCACTGTCTCCCACTCACCCAGTCACTGTCACCCACCCAGCCACTAACCCACCTCCACCCACCCAGTCACTTAAGTCCCTAAAAGTGACTAACCCACCCAGTCACTCAGTCACCCACCAAACCCACCCAGTCACTGTCATCCACCCAGTCACTGTCAAACCCACCCACCCAGTCACCGACCCACCCACCCAGTCACTAACCCACCCAGTCACTAACCCCCCACCCACCCAGTCACTAACCCCCCACACACCCAGTCACTAACCCTCCACACACCCAGTCACTAACCCCCCCACACACCCAGTCACTAACCCCCCCACACACCCAGTCCCTAACCCCCCCACACACCCAGTCACTAACCCCCCCACACACCCAGTCACTAACCCACCCACCTACTCAGTCACCCACTCAGTCAATCTACTCAGTCACTGTCATCCACCCACCCAGTCACTGTCGAGTCACCCACCCACCCAGTCACCCATCCATCCAGTCACTCACTCAAGTCACCCAGGCAGGCAATCATCAGTCTTTTGTTGAAAATATAAAAATAAACAGGTTGCATTGTAATGTTTTTTTCTGTATCACAATAAAAAAACAGTTAAGTAAAAGTTGCGCGCTAAATATTTTTTTTACGTGGTAGGTGCGCTTTGGGGGGGGTGGGTTTGGGGGGGTGCGCTATGGGTTCGGGGGGGGGGGGGGGGGGGCTGCTCCTTTCATTTTTCCTGAGCCCCATGATTTCTGTTGGCGGCCCGGGTGACAGGTGTTAATGTGTTTTGCCACCGGAGTGTCCAAATTGTTCCGTACTGACCCAATGTGTTCCAATACACGTTGTTTGAATTGACGTTGAGTTTTGCCAACGTATGTTTTGCCGCAGATACAGATTCCCAGATAGATCACTCCAGTTGTGGTACAGTTTATGAATTTTCGGATTGTGAAATTTCTAGAGTCATTGTGTTATATGTTGACAGGCCTTGCACATCTAGCATCGAAATGATCCTACCAATCTTTCGGAAAGCCATGTAGGTACTGCGTGTCCACCAGAGAAATTACTATGCACCAGGACGGATCAGGAGAGGAGAGGTGCGGAATCCAAGAGAAGCAGGGTCAGGCAACAAGAGGTTAATCAGCAAGGTAAGGCAAGGCAAGGTCTCAGGAACTGGAATGCAGCAAGGCACGGCGTCACACTAGGTTATGCTCAGCAATGACTGAATGTAACAGGAAGGTATATATAGGAGGAGCCTCCAATAACTAGCCAGGGCGTAACCAGGAAGTGTGTCTCAATAGGCTGCTGGAGCACGTAGGCGTGCCATAGGATACACCTTGATTGGAGATGGGGGCGGAACCGATCGCATGGTGACCCGCGCATGTCACGGAGGTCAGAGGGCGGAGCCTGTCGTGCGTCACTCCCACGCCGGGCCTCGGTCTCCCTAGAGAGAATGGGGGTGGAGCCGATTGCACATCTACCCGCACGCATCACGGAGGACGGGGCAGAACCCGGGATGCGTGTCACTCTCACGTTTCTGTCCATCGCCAAAGCGGAGGCGGGGCTTAAAACGCGCGTCAGCGGGGAGGCTGGAGAACACACCCGTAGTGCGTCAGAGTGGGGGGCAGAGACAGGATCCGCAGCTGGGGGCTTAGACCGCGCAAGATCCGCGCACATGCACGTAGTGGGACCACGAGAGCGCAGATCCTGAGTGTCTATCACGGAAGGCTTGTTGAGGTGAGGAGACAGTCTGCGACCGCCAGGATGGCAAATCCTCACACCCTTAGGTTTCTTGCCCATCTGTTCACCATTGATGGATATGTGTGTAGTACCACATTGATATCGCAGTCTGCCTTCAAAATGTGGCAATGCCTCTGTAGAATCTCGTTTGTTTCCATTGTTTTTTGAAGGTACCCACAAATCTAAGCACTTTTTGTTCTTGTTTTTTGGTTGTGTTCTTTAAGAGATCTGATCGTTGTTGATATTTAGCCCTTTTGTATACATACAGTTAGGTCCGGAAATAATTGGACACTGACACAATTTTCATAATTTTGGCTCTGTACACCACCACAATGGATTTGAAATGAAACAACCGAGATGCAATAGAAGTGCAGACTTTCAGCTTTAATTCAAGGGGTTGAACAAAAATAATGTTTGAAACGTTTAGGAATTGCAACCATTTTCATACACAGTCTCCTTATTTCAGAGGCTCAAATGTAATTGGACACAATCATAAATAAAATGTTCATTTTTAATACTTTGTCGAGAATCCTTTGCAGGCAATGACTGCTTGAAGTCTGGAACGCATGGACATCACCAAACGCTGGGTTTCCTCCTTTGTGATGCTTTGCCAAGCCTTTACTGCAGCTGTCTTCAGTTGTTGTTTGTTCGTGGGTCTTTCTGTCTTAAGTTTTGTCTTCAGCAAGTGAAATGCATGCTCGATCGGGTTGAGATCAGGTGATTGACTCGGCCATTGCAACAGCTTCCAAATGCAAATGCCACACCTGGAATCAACTCCAGACCTTTTACCTGCTTAATTGATGATGAAATAACAAAGGAATAGCCCACATCTGTCCATGAAACAGCTTTTGAGTCAATTGTCCAATTACTTTTTGTCCCTTGAAAAAGAGGGGGCTACATATTAAAGAGATGTAATTCCTAAACCCTTCCTCCAATTTGGATGTGAATACCCTCAAATTAAAGCTGATAGACTGCACTTTAAGCCCATATTGATTATTTAACTGTAACTTGAATTTATTTTGGTACACAGCCAAAATAACAAACTTGTATCAGTGTCCAATTATTTCCGGACCTAGCTGTACTTTATGACTTTATTGCTGTATCCCCTCTCGAGGAATCTGTTCTTCATTTCAACTGCTTGTTTTTCTAATTCTTTGTTCACTGCAATTTCTTCTCAATCTCAGGAAATACCCTATGAGACATAGGATGGTGGCTACTAGCTTGCAGAATGCTGTGCGTGGCCGTTGTTTTCCGAAAGATGGTTGTGTTTAGGGTACTATTATCACCCTTTGTTATGGTGAGGTCCAGGAAGCAAATGGACTCTACGTGATATTCTAAGGTAAGGCGTAGATTGAGAGTATTTGTGTTCAAAACATCTATAAAGGTCTTTAGGGTCTCCACTGGCCCATGCCAGATGATGAACACGTCATCAACGAAACGTAGCCACATGTCGATACATGCTGTGTATTGTTCCATTTCATCTGAAAAAACTACTTCTGCCTTCCACCATCCCAGATACAGGTTTGCATAGGTAGGGGCACATTTAGTGCCCATTGCTGGGCCCTGTATCTGGTGGTAGATGGTGTTGTTGAACCAGTAGTTTTTGTTGAGTACAAATTGTAACAGGTTAGTGACAAAAAGGTTGTGGGCCCGATGCCACTGGCCTCTTGTGTTGAGGAAATATGTTTTGGTCTCCAGGCCTGGGTCATGCTTTATACTTGAGTATAAGCCCTCAACATCCAAGCTGGCAAGAATTGTATTGTTTGTCACTGTTAGGCCCTCCAGTTTCTTTAGGACATCTTTTGTGTCCCTTATATAAGGTCTAAGTACTCGATCAACATAGGAGCCGGCATGCTCGGTAAGATTGCCTATGCCCAAAACGATCGGCCGCCCTGGTTGTGGTATGTGGATATAATGGGAGACCTGACCAGGATGTAGTTATATTCCTGCTGTGAGATCAGCTTCTCTGACAGTCCCTTATTGAGAATGGTAATACGTTCTTTGTTATATTTTGGTCTGGAATCTGTCTCCAATATCTCATAGCAGGTTTTCTCAGATAATATCCTGATGTTCTTTTTAATATAGTTCTCTGCTTTCATGATGACTAGGTTACCGTCTTTGACTGATGGTTTGATAATGATGGTTTTATTTTCCTCCAGTTCTTTCAGGGCTAACTTTTCTTCACGGTCCATGTTGTCAACCATTTTAGTTTTAGGCAGTGATTCCAAATCCATAGTTACCAAGTTTACAAAGGTGTCAATATTCTCATATAGGTCTTCATAGGGTAAAACTTTTGATTTGGGTCTTAAGTCAGTGAATGGTCCCTCACATGGTGGTCTTTCTGATTCTGCAACTAAGGCCATCATATTTCTAGACATTCTGTGTCAATGGTGTCTGGTACTGGGATGCCCTGGGCAGTTGCCAACCTCCTTTCTCTAGATTTATTAAAAATGTGCAATTTCAGCTTTCTAGCAAGGAGGGTTTAGTTCCACCTCTTAGAGGTTTATAATCTAGGATTCATTTAGGGTTAGTACCCCTGATATCCTCTTCTCTCCTTCTTGGAGGTGGTGTTGTCTCCACTCCTTAGAGCCCAAACCTTTCCCCCTTCTGGTTTTCCTTTCCCCCCCGAAGGTCCTTTTAATGGTCTCGGTTGCTCTAAAAAAGGAACCAGGGTGGAGTGGTGGGCCATAGATGTTCTGTGATCAAAGATGCCACTATATAGAGGTCCTTGTCTGTCCTCCTCACTATCTGACACCTCCCACTCTGTTGAGGAGTCTTGAGTGTTGGGCCTTGACCTTTGTGGTTTCCCCTTGGAGGTAAATTTATATCTATACATGTTTCCCTCCTTAGAGCCTCTTAGGAACTTTTTACATTTTCGTTCTTTGAGTTCCTCTGAAAATGTATAAATGTTGCCTTTTAATCTTTTTTCTAATTCAGCAAATTTCTCATTTGATTTCCAATTTTCCACCTCTTCGAGTTGTGTTTCTAGGTCGTTATTTGTAGTAGTTAATTTCTCTTTTTGTTAGTTTAATAGTCATTGCATGAGCATGGTTGAGCACTGAGTAAGCACCAGTTCCCAGGACCTAGTAAAATTGGTGTCTGTGACCGATAGGTTAGCCCTTAGCCCCCTAGGCATAAGGTCATACTTCAGGAAATTTTCGAAGCTGAATACTTCCCACCAGGTCTTTAGTTGGAGTTTACAGGTTTTGTCTAGATTCGTGAAAAAATTGCTAATGTCAGGTTGTGCAGTGGATTCAGATGCTTGATATTCCGTGGAAAACATATTTTCTGCTTCCGTTTGCCACTCCTGGAAATTGGGCAGGTTGGTCCTGACATGTTTATAAAATAGTGTGCTGGGGACAGAGAAGAGGGTCAAGGCAACCCTAGGACAAGGTAGCGACTAAGCAGGTGCCCCCACTACAGCTTGAGTGATGGCAGTGCGCTGACACATCCATTGAGATCAGCAGAGCTACAATATCTCTGTGTACACCAGTATTTGACTAAACACTAATCCAGTTATAACCATTATTATACTGAGTTAGGAGATATTAGTATCACTAGCATCTCAAGCACAGGGTAAAGGGGCTTTGTAGATTACGCCAACATACCCCTACAAAGGTCTTTCTAATCTGTATTGGATCATATGTGAGGACTAATCTTAGTCATCTATATATACCTACGTTTGATCATGAGTACTCTTACAGTGCCCATCCTACGATCATAGTCACTATACGAGCGCTGTTTGTTTTTAATACCCTTTATTTTACATTCATCTTTTACATTAAATTTATTTTAATTACTTCAGAAGTCACCAGCCAGTGATTGAGTGCTATAAACTAGGTTTACGGTTCTTCAGTTTAACTAGAAAGAATAGATAGAATAGCCATTTTTCACTATGTGTATCTCTCTCTAGCTTATTTCAGATGATCTTGGTGGACATCATCGATTGGAACCACCATGTACAAGGGATTATCCTCACCCTTGGAAAGGCAAGATAATTACCTGCACTTGTGAGTGTGTGTGTTAGATTTTAAGGCATTCTTTAAGGTTGGTACAAATTGCAATTTTCCCTGTTTATTTGTCTTGGAAACATTGTTAAAGACCCCTTGGAAAGTCTTTCATTTGGAGCCGTGTTGGGTTGTATTCCACGTTTTCTATGAATTATAGTGATATTTCGTTAGATTTTATACTGTTGTGACGTCATTTGCGCTGAGTTTTTTTAAAATCATTGTTAAGGCAAATGTAGACAGACTAAGTGACAATATAACAATATATAATAATTCTAATATAATTATATAAGTTACTTATAGTAGTATAATAATATAATAGTGGATGTGTACCTGCCGCTTAGGAAAGGTGGTATGGATGAATTCTATAATAGAAATTAAGTTTGTTGTTGGCATCAGCACTAGGAAACCATTCAGGGATAGAAAAAAAAGCCACTGTAAATGGTTGGGATCTATTTTTGCCCCATCTGATCTCTGCCCCCTCCTCGTCCCAGTCTGTCACCCCTATCTCTGCATTTCTCCCTCTCTGTTCACCCTATATCTCCCCCTCGGATTACTGAATCTCTACCCCTCTGATCTCCGCATCTCTCTTCTCCCCCCCTGATCTCCCCATCTCTCCCCCCTACCCCTCTGATCTCCGCATCTCCCCCCCATCCCTCTGATCTCCGCATCTCCCCCCCATCCCTCTGATCTCCGCATCTCTCCCACTCCCCCTCTGATCTCTGCATCTGTCCCCCTCCCCCTCTGATCTCTGCATCTCTTCCCCCTCCCCCTCTGATCCCTGTATCTATCTCCCTCCCTGATCTCTGCATCTCACCCCCACCCCCTCTGATCTCTGCATGTCTCCCCCTCTGATCTCTGCATGTCTCCCCCTCCTGATCTCTTCCCATGTCCTCTCCCCCTCTGATCTCTCGCATGTCTCCCCCCCCTCTGATATCTGCATTTCTCTACCCCCTCTGATCTCTGCATGTCTCCCCCTCTGATCTCTGCATGTTTCCCCCCTCTGATCTCTGCGTCTCTCTCACCCCTCGCCATCTCTGCATCTCTCCCCCCTCTTGATCTCCTGCCTGATCCCCCCTCTGATCTCTGCATGTCTCTCCCTTCTGATCTCTGCATGTCTCCCCCCCCCTCTGATCTCTGCATGTCTCTCCCCTCTGATCTCTGCATTCTCTCCCCTCTGATCTCTGCATGTCTCCCCCCTCTGATCTCTGCATGTCTCCTCCTCCCCCCTCTGATCTCTGCATGTCCTCCTCCCCCTGATCTTGCATCTCCCCCGCTGATCTCTGCATTCTCTCCCCTCTGATCTCTGCATGTCTCCTCCCCTCTTGATCTGCTGTCTCTCTCCCCCCTCTGATCTCTGCATGTCTCCCCCTCTATCTCTGCATGTCTCCCCCCTCTGATCTCTGCATGTCTCCCCCCTCTGATCTCTGCATGTCTCCCCCCCGCCCTCCCTCCTGTCTCCCCCCCCTTGATCTCTTGCATGTCTCCCCCCCTCTGATTTATCTGCTCTCTCCCCAACTCTGATCTCTGGCATATTCTATCCCCTCTGATCCTGTCATGTCTCTCCCCTGCTGATCTCTGCATGTCCCCCCCCTGTGGATCTCTGCTGTCTCCCCCCTCTGACTCTGCATGTCTCTCTCTCCCTCTGATCTCTGCATGTCTCTCCCCTCTGATCTCTGCATGTCTCCCCCCTCTGATCTCTGCATGTCTCCCCCCTCTGATCTCTGCATGTCTCCCCCCTCTGATCTCTGCATGTCTCCCCCCTCTGATCTCTGCATGGCCTCCCCCTCTCTGATCCCGTGCATGTCGCCCCCTCCCCCCCTATCTCTGCATGTCTCCTCCCCCTCTGATCTCTGGATTCGCATATATGTTTTAACTTCAAACATGTGTTCCCTATTGCACGTTTACTATCAGCAATATACATCATTTGCAAGTTTTCTACCTAAAATATTAATATAGCATTACAACAGCTCCTACCTGTAAGTCACATCCCCTCCGTGCATGGCAGTTATATGTTTGGATAGTACCACTAGCCCAATGACAATCTGCTGAGCTCATGGAATTCTGGGACTTGTATGTCCTCCTGTATGTATAACGAACATTTTGTTAGAGCAGAACTACAACTCCCATCCTGCAACAACTGACCAGAGATCAGCCAAAAGGGTAGAGAATTGAGAATGAGGCTTGGAAGACATCCTGCCGTTTGTCTCTGTTCTTCCTCGTTCTATGCTCCACCCACATTCTGCTCCACCCCTGTTTCAATGTCATTGGCATTGGGTTTACTGCGCAGTTTAATGATGCGTGAACAGTGCAGTCCTTCCAAGGACCAATTGATGGCAGTGACCTCTTAAGGGTTACAAATCTGGTGACTGTATGCCTAATAACCCAAATCTGTTACCTATAAGTATGTAGAATCATGTTTTAAACTGTTACTTTGTAACCATAGTGAGCTGAGACTTGGGAGGGGTTTCATTTCCTGGCGCTTCCCTTTTGGCTGTAGGCGACTGTGTGTTCAATCTGAGCTTTCCCACGGCTTTAGGCCCTCCTCCCTCCCCATGGTTATTGATTCTATGTGACAAGGACAGGGTGGATAAGAAGTGAAGAAAATCACTTGAGTGCCAAACACTATCAATATTTAATAATGTACATTTTTGTGTTTAAATGAGGTACGGTTCTACCATTGGTTTTCACAAGGCAATTTGATAACAGGTCACGAGGTCTCTTAGGTCCCCATGTCCATACAGATCCACGATCACAGGACCTTCAGTCTGTTTGATCAGAGAGGACATATTCAACGTCATAAGTCTCCATTCAATATTGTAACAAGTGGCGGGGTGATGCTAGTAACTGATGCATTTGATTACTGACATTCACTTGACCATCAACAAATTGTCCATATACTACTAAGTGACACAAACTGAAAAGACTATGAATATATCATTCTCTCTCTGGATATGTGTATGGGATAGCTGGCTTGCGCAAAAACCAAGAAGGCCTCCATAAGTATATGCATGATGGATGCTGGCGCTTCCAAAAACCAGAAACCTCCGTAGGTAATATGCATGTGATGGATAGGCTGCGCTCTCCCAAACAACCAAGAAGGGCCCTCCGTAGGTAATATGAATGTATGGATAGCTGGCGGGCTTCCAAAAACCAGAAGTGCCCTCCGTAGGTAATATGCATGTATGGATAGCTGGCGCTTCCAAAAACCAAGAAGAACCCTCCGTGGTAATATGCATCCATGGATAGCTGCGGCTTCCATGGTTTGTTGGTGCAGGCGCTGCCTAATTTTTCATCCTCTTCTGCTGGATAATCTCAGGTACCTATGACAAACTGGATGCCTTTCTCCTTGGGTGAATGATACAATGACCGCATTACGTCTATCTCTTTCATTATTGAAGAATCCATGACTCATTGAAACCATCCTTCCGCGCTACTGGGTGACCGACGTATGGAAAAGACACATGAACCTTTGAAACTTGTCCCTTCCCCCCTGCTGGTGTGACAGTAGACAAAAATGACCTTATTACCCACTAATATGTGTTCCTCTCAAATGCAGACTTCTAGCAGTTTGGAAGGGTTTGATGATCTATTAATATGTCACTCGCCTTTTCTCAGTCATGGAACCTATCCGCTACTGGGCTCTTAATTAACACAGGGACATATACACCCACATCATATATATCCACTCAGCACATGCATAATATCATCTCTCTCTCTCTCACATTGTTAAGCACTCGCGCGAACTATAAACATACTGTACATACAATCTCAAATCAAATAAAACCATCCAATAGGAAGAGTTGTGAAGGTAGGAGCACATTAGGGGACCAGGTTTTGCCATCCACAAAATGTGGTACCGGTTTTCCTTCGATTGTAAGAACGCCTTCGATTGTAAGACCTGCACCATCGATTTGGCCCTTATAAATCGAGGAAACTTACTTTTTCACTTACCATGTTGGTTCAGAGAGTGTCCCACGTCAGTCGGAGATATGAAGCGGGCGGCGGCGGCTAGGAGAGTTTACCACGTCTGTCGAGTGGTTTTATATGGACAGCGGCGGGAGTGTGGCGGCGGCGGCAGGACAGGTCCCAAGTCTGCAGTGAATGAAGATAAGAAGACAGCGGGCCTGCGGTGGGTGCGGCGACATGGAGATCATAATCAGGAGAAAGCTGAGCAGAGGCAGAGCGGCGTAGGTTGGAACGGCTTGGAGGTGCACACCTGTAACCGGAAGTCAGTACAAAACCGTCAACTTCTCGGTGTTACAGTGTGCACCTCCCAACCCGTTCCCCTATGCCGCTCTGCTCCTGCTATTATGATCTATTATCCGCCACCCAGCGGGCACGCGCCGCTGTCTTCTTACTTCATTCACCTGCAGACTGGCTGTCCTGCTCGCCGCCACCACCAACACCCGCGCTGTCGTCATCTAAAACATCCTGCAGACATGGGACCTCTCCTGCTGCCGCCGCCCGCTTCGTCCTCCGCTGACATCCTGAAACATGTTAAGTGAAAAGAGGGGTTAGTACTGTAGTTTTTTCAATACATCGATTCTAAGAACGCACCCCTTTCATGTACATTGTGAAAATCGGAAAAAAGGTGGCGTCTTAGATTTGAGGAAATGTGGTATAATTATAAAAGAGACCTGTGACCAATGGGAGTTATTTAATCAACTGTTATGGTCCTGATTGGCACTATTCCCAGTTTATATTAATACGAGCATAGAGTCTGGCTCTCCTATTAATGACGAGCAGGCTAAGGACCCATGAACCATTAATTCCATCCTTATCCATTTAGCCTCTGGGTCACCCATGTCATAAGTGAACCACTGAGTCTGTCACACTCCTCACAGTGTTGGGTGACACAGAGACAAAAGGGACCGATGACACAATATATGTTAGATTCCTTTATGTCGTCACTGTCAGCTACACACTCTGTGCCCACAGCTCTGGACTGATGGATAGTCTTTGAGAATTGGAAAGTGAAAAGTAATGAAGGTCAAGGTTTTTATTTGTGGGAGAGACATTAAAACTCACCACTTTTCTACAGATAAATAAGGGAAAGGTAATCTTTTTTAAACATATACACTTAGGGGGTCCACAACAGTTTGTTGACCTATAACTATGTCTACAAATTTGTGCTGTAATGCGAGGCAATCATATGGTGTATGGATTTAGGTGGTTGTTAACACACAAATCCAGCCTTGGCACTTACACCATATGATTTTGGGTTATATCTATTTATCTGTCTTTGCCTTTCACAAACACTAGAAAATGAGAGTATCGTATATACACCTATTTTGCTGTGTAAAGTAGGCTTAGTACATATTTAATAGTGGTCTGTTGGCACAAAAAAGATTTAATACCATTTAAAAAAGGCCACTAAAAGCAATGTATCAGGCTTAGAACTGACCTGCCAGTGGGTACCTGGGGAGATCCCTGGTGGGCTCTGGCGATCATTGGCATCTTATACTGCCGAAGATTACACAATGATAGAGACCCTTAAATCTTCATAGACTGAGGAGACTGGCTGAATATTCATACGTCTGTGTGAGTGCAGCTGCACTTCCTTGATGTACTGTGGACACTTCAGCACTTAATATTAAAAGAAAGTGGAAAGGAGGCGAGGCCATAGGCTAGGTCCCGCTGATTGGCTCCCTGGCGCACCATGTGACGCGTTGCCGCACGGGATTACAATCCTGTTGTAGCCCCTGCTTGGCTGACACGTCCAGTGTGCAGTGAGCCAGAGGTGTAAGCGTCACCGGGGCAGCTAGGGAGGTGGAGGTAAGGGCTGATAGAGGGTGCGCGGCCGCCGGCTGGCAGCGGGGACCTAGCCTAAGCATGTTTATATATCTTGGTGCACTCGCGGCGTCGTTGTGCTAATGCTCGTGCACGTGTAAATCACACTTTTTTGTGTGTAAGGCTGGGCTGTGAGCGACCGCTGGGCTGTGGCTATGACGTGAATGGGTAGCGTGGCCATTACAAAAAAAAATATGTGTAAAGTATGATGGAAATGAAATTAATAACTACACACATTTTATTTATATACATACCAGGCAGTCCTCGTTTTACAAACGTTTCGCTTACAACGAATGGCTTATCCAACGCTATGCATATGCTACCTATGTTTCATTTTTTACAACGCCAAAACGGCTTATCCAACGCTCTTATGACGCTTTGCAAAGTTGTTTATGTGATATAGTCTTATACTATAATTAGTGAAAGCACTGTATGTTTGCCTGCCTGGATGTCCGGTGTCCCTAGGGAAATCTCATGGTCCCTTGGGTCGCCCGCCCCCTGCACACCTCTTCATTGGCCGAGGCGGAGTGAGGTCCACACACAACACACACACACCAACACACACAAACAGCCTATACACACACACACACACCACGTCACACACACACACACACACACACACACACACACTACACACCACAACAACCTCAATCCTACACACACCACACTCACACACACACACACACACACACCCACACACACACCACCACAACATTCAGCGAGCACACAAAAGTCACTACAACACATCAGCTCAACACACACACACAGGCAACACAGCAGCTCTATACACACCACACACACACACACAGCACTCTGAGCATCCCACACACACAACCAGCAGCTCTATACACCACACACACACACACACAACACACAGCTCTACAACACCCACACAACACAGTCAGCTCTACCACACACACAACACACAGCTCTATACACACACACTACACACCACTACACACACACACAACACATGTCATGCTCTATACACACACATCTCTACACACACAACACGCGAGCTCTATACACACACACCCACACACAACACAGCAGCTCTATAACAACACCAACGACACAGCAGCTTCTATACACACACACACACAACGACAGCAGCTCTACAACACACCACTCCAACACAGGGTCAGCTCTATACACACGCACACCAAGCACGTGCAGCTCTACACCTACCACTACAACACAGCACCTACACACACACACAGCAGCCAATAAACGACACCACAACCCCACACCACCCACACGCTAGTCTCTGATACACACACACACACAACACAGCACTCTCACTACACACACACCACACACCACCTCTGTCCGCCTCCCCTCCCGCCCCGCCCTCACGTTGCTCCGTCCTGCAGCTGGTCCGGTATGGGAATTGCGCGCCCTCCTACCCCAGCGCTCTCCTCTTTACCTCCCCGGCCTTAGCTTACCACCCGCTCAGGTGCTCACTGTGTCGTCCCGCCTCAGCCTCGCCGCACCTCGCGCGTCCCGCCTCAAGCCTGCGGCCCACTGCGCGTCCGCGCCTCAGCCTCAGCCTTGCACACTAGCCCCGGCAGGTGCTGCTTCCCTATCCTACCGGCTGCTCGAAGGCCAGACGCCATACAAATCGAGCGGGCGGTCGCGGGGGGGGGGAGCGCTAGTCTTAGGAGGCCACACAGGGCGCTGCCTGCATCTCCCGCCTTCAGCAGCGCCGCACTCAGCAGGACGGCACATCCGCGGCCCCGCTTCCCTTTCTCCCACCCCCCCCGCTCTCGCCCTTTCTCCACCCCCTCCCTCCCCTTTCTCCCCCCCCCCGCTCCCGGGCTTTCTACAACCCCCCCCCGCCCCGTTTTCTCCCCCCCCACCCCGCTCCTGCTTTCTCCCCCCCGGCGCTCCCCTTTCTCCCCCCCGTCTCCCGACTTTCTCCCTTTCTCACCCCCCGTTCTTTTCTCCCCCGCCGCTCCCTTTCCTCCCTTCTCCCCTCCCCCTCCGCTCCCCATTTCTTCCGCCCTCCCCCCCGCTCCCCTTTCTACCAACCGGCCCCGCATCCGCCTTTCGACCACCTCCCCCGCTCCCTTTTCGCCTCCCTTTCTTCCTAGCCCCTCCCCCGCGTCGTCTTCGCCCCTTTCTCTCCCCTCTCCCCTTTCTCCACTCCCCTCTTCCCCTTTCGTTCTCCCCCCGCTCCCCTATTCTCCCCCCGCGCTTCCCCTTTCTTCACCCCCCGCTCCCCTTCTCCCCTCCCTCGCTCCCCTTTCTCTCCGCCCCGCACCCCTTCCTCCCCGCTCCCGTAGTCTTTCTCCCCCCCTTTCTTCGTCCCGCTCCCCTTCTCTCTCTCCCATCTCCCCCCGCTCCTTTCTCCCCGCGCTTCCTCCCCCTTCTCGCCGCTCTCCGCCCTCTCTCCCCTTTCTCCCCCCCCCCCGGCTTCCCCTTTCTCCCCCCCCCCTCCCCTTTCTCCCCCCCCCTCGCTCTCCCTTATCCTCTCCCCGCCCCTCCCCCTTTCTCCCCCCCCCTGCTCCTCTTTTCTTCTCACCCGGCCCCGCTCCCCTTTCTCCCCCCCCCCGCTCTCGCTCCCCCTTATCCCTCTCCCCCCCCGCTCCCCTTTCTCCTTCTCCCGGCCCCTCGTTTCTACCCCCCCCCTGCTCCCTTGTGGCTCGGGGTCTCCCGCCCCCCCCTCTGCTCCCTTTTCTTTTCCTTTGTTCTCACCCCCCCCGCCCTTCCGCTCCCCTTTCTCCCCCCGCCCCGCCATCCCCTTTCTCCCACCCCCCTCCGCTCCGGCTTTCTTCCCCCCCCCGCTCCCTTTCTCCCCCCCCGCTTCCCCTTTCTCCGCCCCACCGCTCGCCCTTTCTCCCCCCCCGCTCACCCTTGTCTCCCCCCCCGCTCCCTTTCGCCCCCCCCGCTCCCCTTTCTCCCCCCCCCCGGCTCCCCTTTTCTTTTGTCTCCCATCCCCCCGCTGCCCCTTTCGCTCCTCCCCCCTCTGCGCCCCTTATCTCCCCCCCCCCCGGCTCCTCCCTTTCTCCCCCCCCCCCCCCCCGCTCTTCCCCTCTCTCCCCCGCTCCGGCGTCTTTCTCCCCCGCTATCCCCTTTCTCCCCCCCTTCGCTCCCCTCTCCTCCTTCTCCCCCCCCTCCCCTTTCTCCCCCCCCCCCCATCCCCTTTCTCCCCCCCCTCCCCTTTCTCCCCCCCCCTCCCCTTTCTCCCCCCCCCCGCCCTTCGCCTTCTTTCGGTTCCCCCCTCCCGGCCTCCCTTTCGCCCCCACCCCCTTCTCCCCGTTTCTACCCCCCCCTCCCTTTCTGTCTCCCCCCCCTCGCCCTTTTCTCCCCCCCCCTCCACTTTCTCCCCCCCCCCTCCACTTTCTCCCCCCCCCGCTTCCTGCATTCTCCCCCCGCGTGCCCGCATTCCCCCCCCGCTCCCCTTTCTCTTCTCCCGCCCACGCTGCTCACGCTTTCATCTCCCCCCCCCGCTCCCCTATTCTCCCCCCCCCCCTTCCCCTTTCGCCCTCCCCCCTCTCCCCTTTCTTTCTCCCCCCCCCGCTCCGCCATTTCTCCCACCCCCCCTCTCTGCTCCTTTCTTCCTCCCCCCCACCCCCGCCTCCCCTTCTCCCCCCCCCGCCCCCCTTTCGTCTCCCCCCCGAAAAACGCTTTACAACAAATACTCACCTATTGTTCGACGAGTTTATAAATAAGTAACTACCTATTACTCATTTACATCCCGGGTCAACGCTGGGATCTCTCAGCTAGTATTATATATATATAGTATATATATATAGATATATATATATATATATATATATATTATACTATAAATAATTTTTAATATTATATATTATGTTATAAATATATAATACAGTGATATGCACTATATAATTTATGTGTGTGCTGCATATCTTATTGTCTGCGTAAAATATTTTGTGTATTTAACATTAAAAATGCCTTCAGGAACGGAACCTTTCATTTAAACAGTGTTCCTCTGGGAAAACGTGTTTCGCTTTACAACGTTTCGCTATCCAACGCCATTTTGAGTAACTCATTGTGTCGGATAACCGAGGACTGCCTATATAGTGCATCAACCATGTACTCTGCGGTTCACATAGAAAAGGAGACAAAACAGGGGTATATTATACAAAAATTGGATCAAAGAAAGGAAACTGTGGGTGAACTTACCTCAAAGAGCTTCTGCTCAAACCTCTCAATAGAAGTATGTGTATGTCAAATATTAAAACATATACAAATGAGAATTACAAGTGACAACACAAACGGTTTGCTATGCTGGCAGAGTTGAGGGGTTATGTACCGGATCAAAGTCTCACGGCTGCAAAACAGGGCCAAGAAGTAGAGCAACATACTGTATACTGCAGCACCAGATTTATCAAAGCAAAATTCCATTTACAGCTACGGAGGTTTTTTGTCTTTGCCGATTATGCTATTGTTTGTCTACATTGTGCAGCCGGGAGACTGTAGTGCAATTGCAACCTCACTGTGATTGGTTAATAGAGTGTGACGTGCAACGGCAGCAGCAGCGTGAAAAGACAGTTTTCATGTCTTTCCTCCGATCTGCCGGCTCAACCCTCACTGCCGTGCGTACATGTGGCTGAAGTATAAAACGTCAGGTTAAACACAGTCAATTATAATTGGCGCGCGCGCATGGTAGCGCATGCGCGTACTATATCTGTGTGTCAGTCTGTGTACTGTATCTGACTCAGTCTGCTGTGTGTGTATCAAATGTGAAGTCTTTGATCCGCGCTCTTGCTTCCAGAAAGAACCTTGACAATGGTCAGCTCTCACCCTCTTGCAGCACTCGTGTTAATGAGCCATGGGGACACAAAGGAAAGATCTTTTTGTTCACTCCATCGTACATCTGCGTTGCCCCAAAGGCGCACAGCCTGATGGGGCCCCCCCAAGAACTGCTCCCCTCTGCACAGGACCAGCGTGCAAGGGTTAATATCTGCTTGATCTTTGTTGAATCGGCAACCCCACCCACTGGAATGTTAATGAGCCAAGGGGACACAAAGGAAAGATCTTTTTGTTCACTCCATCGTACATCTGCGTTGCCCCAAAGGCGCACAGCCTTTGGCGCAGCCAAAGGGCGTGAGCCGTTTGCTGCCGTTCGCTGATGTTAGTTGATGTTACAGCTGCTCTATTTCTATCTGAAACTCACAAGCGCTTTATCCCCTGTACCCAATTTTCCTACTTTATCTGTCCATGAAATGTCTGTGAATTGACTGTATAACCCTGTTCTTTTATTGTAACCATGTATTTTTTATAACTCCGTGCCCAGGACATACTTGAAAACGAGAGGTATCTCTCAATGCATTACTTCCTGGTTAAACATTTTTATAAATAAAAAAACTCATGCATGGAGGTAACAGAGAAAAGAAAGCACAGGCGCACCGATGGTAAAAAAAAACATTGGTGCGCCTTGTGCTTTCTTTTCTGCTGTGTGCGTATATCTGTGCCAGTCGGCTCTGTGTGTATCAGTGTATATGTGTATGTGTATATAAATCAGTCTGCTCTGTGTGTATCAGTGTATATGTGTATATAAATCAGTCTGCTCTGTGTGTATAAGTGTATATGTGTATGTGTATATAAATCAGTCTGCTCTGTGTGTATCAGTGTTATATATATGTGTATTGTGTATATGACAAGCAGTGACGGGGGTATCAGTGTATATGTGTATGTGTATATAAATCAGTCTGCTCTGTGTGTATCAGTGTATATGTGTATGTGTATATAAATCAGTCTGCTCTGTGTGTATCAGTGTATATGTGTATGTGTATATAACAAGCAGTGACGTGGGGTATCAGTGTATATGTGGATGTGTATATAAATCAGTCTGCTCTGTGTGTTTTGTATCAGTGTATATGTGTATGTGTATATAAATCAGTCGCTCTGTGTGTATCAGTGTATATGTGTATGTGTATATAAATCAGTCTGCTCTGTGTGTATCAGTGTATATGTGTATGTGTATATAAATCAGTCTGCTCTGTGTGTATCAGTGTATATGTGTATATAAATCAGACTGCTCTGTGTTTGTGTTCACACATGCATGAGTGTATGTACAGTACCTATGGGTGCATGTATGTATACAAACATGAATTCATATCTATTTCACCATTTTTTGGTGGGGTGCACCATCAATGGATTTCCTTGTTCTATATACTATATTAAAGCTATAACTATAGTACAAGGGAAAATTGTATTGGATATGGATTTTAAATAAAATAATGCCTGGCGCTATTTACAAATCATTAAAACAGCACCAGCTGATTGCTGCTTAAAGGGCCCATAGCGGCAAATATTTAGGGGCTTATGGGGCCATAATGGACAAAAATGTTCCAGTAGCGTTTGCACTCATGCATACACATGGTCAGATATGAATTCATGTTCGTATACATACATGCACCCATAGGTACATACACTCATGCATGTACGCACACACATACAGAGCAGACTGACTTGGATACATGCGCATACACACAGAACAGACTGACACAGATATACACACATTTCTTTGTTCTATGTGCACCCTAGTACATTTTTTTTAATACTCTCAATATATCCCAGATAGAAAGCTGTAAGAGAAGGTGTGTGCTGAGAGTTGAGCGAGGTTTCTCTCTGTCTCACATTACCCTCAGGTCCATTCACCTGTATTCCACCTCAGCTCACTCTTGTAATATTTACTACATATACTCCTTACTTGATCTCTCAGCACTGCCAACACATGGATGGTTTTCTGTTGAAAACAATTGACTTCAAAGACTGGGAACAAGACTCCGAGACAGTCTTCACCCTAGATGCCAATATATAAGAGCCCATGACTCCGAACAACATCAAACACGTTTTCCAGAGTCTGGACAAACTATACAAACGGCAATCCACACTCTGGTGGCAGGTCTGCAGAAGTATGCTAAATCGAATCTGATCCCACGAGGTCTTAGAGTCAACTTATCACCATCCTATCAAATTCAAGAGGATAGTTTCATAAGGTCCTAGGACATGATCATTTCCAAATGTTCACAGGACCTTATGGAATTACTCATACAGAATTGAAACAACTAAAAGTGGTCAACGTAAAACTCGAAAGTTTCAAATCTGACTTAACCAAGTGGAATCAATCACCAAATATTGGGGATTAAGAATTTATTGCAAAAAAATATCGACAAATTGATAAACAAACTAAAAGAACATAAACTACGTAATTTCCAAAGAGATCAAAAAGATTTAAAAGGAAAAATATACGAACATCACTTTAAAACATCTAAAATTAGAACACAAGATGTAAGTGAATCATCCATGGAATGGGAAACATCAGACACTAAACAAAATATAAGACATCAAGGTCAGTATAGAAAGAAAACACCCTTTAAATCAAACATTTCATATAACCTCCCATCACCTACACAACAGCCTTTTTTTTTAGAGCAAAGGCCTCAAGCAGTATCCGTTACAAAAAAGGAGGAAGACAAGAAGAAGCAACAGGGTGGTGGGATCAAAGGGACAGAAAATCTGGGCATACAGCAGCCAATGGGGCAGGAGACCACAATACTAAAGAGGAAGATTCTAAAACCAGGGTCATTAACCTCAGAGAGGTTACTCTCAATATCCTTTCCAAGGGCCTGTCGTTCGCACTGAAAACAACCTTTGATCTGTTCGATATTGTCAAAAATGTTAAACTCTTCATCCAGAAATTGCCCCTTCATAAACATTTTGAGAGGAGGGAGAAACTAATATCCATCAACCTCGGCACTGATGATCTAGACCCCAAGGATCTAGAATACCTCAACACCTTGATCTCCCTCTTAGAAGAAAGTGACAGAATTCCAGGTGAAGGATCACAGACCACTCTTAAGAACCAGGGTCCCTTCACCCCCAACCTTGAATCAAATGCCAACACTGCCACCTTTGTTAATGTGGTTATGCAAGACCTTGAAAATCTTCATCTAGATAAGAGGCCCAAAACATCATGCAGGACGAACAAAGGGCCCTGAGGGAATGAATTAACATGAATGAAATCACAGTAAAGCCTGCAGACAAGGGCGGCAACGTAGTACATAATTCTCTTAAAAACTGAGAACTATGTAGTGGAAAACACCTTCTGTCATTTAGAATTCTGAAATTATCAACCACTGGATAAGGACCCCATGGAAAGGGTTTCCATGGAGCTAAACATTATCTTGAAAAACGGCCTGGACAACATTATATCAAAATAGAAATGTAAATTCATAAACGTTAGGCATCCAACTATAGCTACATTTTATAGCATTCCTAGAATTCATAAGAACCCTCTTACACAACCTGGAAGACCAATTGTCTCAGGCATGGGAAACCTTACCGAAAAAACAAGCATCTACGTTGACAGGGTCCTGATAAACTTTTTTACGTCACTCCCCTCATATGTCCAAGACATCAAGGATGTCCTCAAGCGTTATGAGGATATCTGTGTAGTCGGGAACACACTATTAGGAAGCTTCGATGTGGAATTGCTCCACACGAGCATACAACACAACATTGGCACAATAGCAGTGAAACACTGTCATCAAGAAATCTGCACTATAAAGCACACAACCCCTTCATATGCGATCTTCTCAATTTCATAAGGCATAGTTACTTCCTGTTTAACAACAAATTCTTCTTACAAATCCAAGGAACTGCCATGGGCACAACCTGTGGCCCCACCAATGCCAACTTATATCTCGGCTGGTGGGAGGTTAGCGTTTTTTCCAAGGCCATATATTAGTAAACTAGACACATGGATATCTCGATCCGTTACATCGACAATATTTTGTTGCTCTGGCAGGATAGTAAAAATTAATTGGTTGAGTTCACCAATATGCTAAATTCCAATAATCGTAATTTAAAACTGACCACAGCGACCAGCAACACTTCAATCAATTTTCTGGACCTCATCGTCATCAATAGGCCGCCAGATCACCTCCACCTACAGAAAACCACTGCCACAAATAGTTATCTTGGGGCTGATAGCCACCACCCACAACCCTTTCATATGTGGCATTCCAAATCGGTAAATTCCTAAGAATACGCCGTAATTGTTCTGATTTATCCAAATCGAGGTTTTTGTGGAGACGATCAAACAATCTAAAGGAACTATTGGTACACAGTCACTTTTCCAGACAGGCAACAACTGACAAGTGGTTACAAAAAGAGACAAAAGTGCCATCGATGCAAAGCCTGTGACTTCACAACACCAAGTAAAACCTTTGCAAACTGGAACACAAGGTCTTACCAACTCAGGACAGAGGGGGTCATTTACCTGGCTACCTGTAGGTGTGGCCTCAAGTATGTGGGCAAGACATGCAGGGAGTTCAGGAGGCATATTCTGGAGCACATTGGCTCTATACCCAACCAACTTGACACCCCCATCATATGTAAAAGATAGACATGGAATTGACCCCAGTTTTCTTTCATTCTAAGGAATAGACCACATTAGAAAAGACAACTAGGATAAACCCATCTTACAAAGCAAAATGGATCTATACGCTCCACACCCTCTCTCCTAATGGGATCAATGAGGGTTTCATGTATACCCCTTTCCTATAAACTACAACGTCCCTCCATTACCTACACTGCTCTACATGGCTTGAATTCAGATATCAATGTAAGCATCTAGGCCCATGATTGTTTATAATCAACCCCCTTGGTAATCACTGTTCGGTATATAAAGGACTTAATACATAATGGATAATATTCTCATGACAAAAATTGATAATAAACAGTGTAAAAATAAAACAAAAACAGGAAAAATAAGGGCAATTAATTTTTAATTTCATTTTAAATTTATTTCCTTTACAGTTGGGATTTACACAGGGCTCTCACCTTCAGCCGTCACACTTAGTACCTTTGGTTGCCACAGCAACCATACACTACAAAGGGGCCATTCGAGATGCTACATGCCCACCCCGGAAGCGGTCACGTAAAGCAAAACGTGTCGGGTCCACACCGGCAGCAATCCTCTGGCAGTGTTTGTCCTCCTGGGTCTCCTCCAGCTGGTCCTCGACAGCAGCTTTCGTTCTCGTTAGCAAGTAACATCAGGGCTAGCCCTAGTATATCCAGTACTGATCCGGTTAGTTGTAGTGCTAGTGGCATTCCCGCTTCCCCTGCTCTGCACCACTCCTCCTCCTGCCCACCGTGACTGTTACATACCAGCCGCCTGCCAGTTCATCTCGGCTTTCACTCGTGCGTTGGCTGCATTCGGGGGCCATTTTGCCGGTACACCGTTGATGTTAGTCAGTAGCCATACACGAGAAAAGGCAGGTACAACGCCAGTGGCATCCATGTTTTCCCTGCTCCGCCATCACCCACCAGCCACCAGCCAGCTCAGCGTTCACTCGTGCGGCACACACGGGGGGCCACCTCACCGACACTACGCACCAGCAGTGCGTTTGACAGGCAGGTCACTGTACCTGCTCTCCTAGGAAGGAGGGACACCAGAGCTTCACCAAAATCCTCACATATATTACTATTACTTTGATATAATTATTCCTATCACTGCGAGAGACAATTCAGTGTATCTACTCAGTAATAAGGAGACATAATAGAGCCATTTAATCTCCTTATATACAGGACTAGCAGCCACTCAATGTTAAGGGTTTATGCCCTCATTCTCTCCCGTCTTGATTGCTGTAACCTCCTGCTGTCCGGCCTTCCTGCCTCTCACCTGTCTCCCCTACAATCTATCCTAAACGCTACTGCCAGAATTACTCTACTCTTTCCTAAATCTGTCGCAGCATCTCCCCTGCTGAAATCCCTCTCCTGGCTTTCTATCAAATCCCATATCAAACACTCAATTCTCCTCCTCACTTTTAAAGCTTTACACTCTTCTGCTCCTCCTTACATCTCAGCCCTAATTTCTCGCTATGCACCATCCCGACTCTTGCGTTCTGCTCAAGGATGTCTTCTTTCTACCCCCTTTTTATCTAAAGCCCTCTCCTGCCTTAAACCTTTCTCACTGACTGCCCCACACCTCTGGAATTCTCTTCCCCTCAATACCCGAATAGCACCCTCTCTATCCACCTTTAAGACCCACTGTAGGCGGACGCTCACAGAGGTATGCAAGGGAGACTGGTTATAGTGAAATTAAATAAGGCTTTTATTGCGCCTGTTTCCTTAACATCAGGAAACCATCCAAACAAGGGGTAAACAAAGCTTCAATTCACTTGGGAGTATTTCTAGTGAAATACTATGCAGTTCACAACTGTAAGGAATCCGCTCCTCGGTTTACTGTTTGCCTTACCTTGCAGACCTGTGCAGTCCTGGAACACTTCCCCTGATATTTACTGCAGCCTGGATTCACTCACCAAAGCAATGCTGCCACACGCCCCTTCTGCCATTGGTTCACTGACCTTTAAGTACTGCTTTCCCACAATGCTCCCTGCCGAGCATAGTCCTTTCCGGATGTCACTAACTGTTCTGCCACAAGCTCCCGCTTGTTATCCTGTTCCTGTCTCCTGTGCTGAAGCTGAGTACTCTCCTTGTTGTCTGCAGCTCCAGGATTCCTAAGGCCGGCTGCTATTGTCATGCAGCGGTCTGCTCCAGTCTCCTGTGTTGTAGCTGAGTACTCTTCTTGTTGACTTCAGCTCCTTGTTTCCTGTGACCGGCTGCTATATTCACGCAGCGGTCTGTTCCTGTCGCCTGTGCTGAAGCGGTGGTTTCCCCTGTGTTCCTTCAGCTTCCTGGTTCCTGGGGCCTGCTGCTCTTTCCCTATTGCAGAAGCCGTGTCCTGGTTCCTGCGCTGAAACGGAGGATTTCCCAGCCCGCTCAGGACTCTTGCGCTGAAGCACTGGTTTACCAGTGCAGCTAGGCGGTGTGCTACTCTGGTCTGCCTACCACCTCCTGAGACCAGTACCATGGGCCATGGTTGCCGCACGCGCAGAGGCCACTCCCGCGCTCCTAAGCTGAAGCGGGGCTCTCCTGACTACCTGTTGCCGAACTCCTGCTTGAACAACGTTTACCCTGATGTCTCCAGTCCTGACCCTGGCTTGTCCACCGACGATGCTGTCTTCTCCTATCCTGATCCTGCTACGTACGACTACGAACTGCACAATCCGGATCAGCCTGCGCGGTCTAAGGTCGGTGCTTTTACAACCCCACCTCAGCCACGCGGTCCGACCCAGGTTTGTGGCGAGCACAACCGTGACAACAACTCCCTTTAGATAAGCATGTCTCCCAGCCCCAAACATATAGCATGAAATTAACAGATATAAAAAGTCTTATAAATGAAAGTCTTATCTGTTTGCAGTGGTTTGGAGGGAAAATCTTCTCTGTCCCTGGTTGCTCCCTTTTCCTCAGGGTTTGTCAACATTCAGGTTTAGAAGTTTCCCTGTGTCTTGAAAGCAGCACTGCCGTTTCTTCTGGCATGCTCAAAACAAATGTCCCCATATTCAGTCTCACAAGTTGTGAGACTTCAGGCACAATCTCACTTCCTCTCTCAAGGGCAGGCTTTTCTAAGTAACCTAATCAGGCAGGTGGTGTTTGTTAATTGACTACCAGCAGTTAACCACCACACTGCTGGATTAGAGGCATATTTCCTGAACAGGGATAACTCCCCTGTTACATACCTCCCCTGTTTGTGGGAAGCTCGGTCTTGCCACTGCCAAAGCCCATCCTTCCACACTCATTCTAGATCAGAGCCCTTTCTCCAGTTCATTTGTGTTTCCTCCCGAAGGTGCTTGAGATCAGCACTCCTCAGTCGCTCGAGGAGGACTTTTTCTAAGTACAGTCTTTTTGCTACGTGCGCGGTCATGAGATTTCCCTCGCGTCGGGTGCTCGTCTTATTGTAGGCAGACTGTATGGCAGCAGTTTCAGAGCGTTTAAAAACAGCCCTTTGAGTTTTCCGCTCTTGAAGCTGTCTCTCTGCCCTTTTCCCACTCAATGGGGTTGCTAGTTCAGCCTCTTTTGGATTAAGTTGCAATTCCACACCCACTTCCAGAGAATGTCCCATCTTTTCAGCTTCATCAGCTAAGGATTCTTCTGGTTTTGATTCCGCACGTGTACCTTCTTTTGTTGCCTGTTGGGTGGCTGAAGGTTTTGCTAGTGCTTGTTTAGGTGGTTCAAATTTTGCAACCTTGTCTTTCAGACGAGCAGTATTCCCAGCTCTCACTGTACCCTTGTCTTCATGGGTTTTTGTGGCTGTGGGATACTGACGCTTAGTCAGGGTCAATACTTGTCCTTGTAGGACTGTAATCTCATCCGCGAGAGATCCCTGTTTTTTGAGTGCGTCTTGCAAGTCTCTTCTCAGGGAATTTATCTGCACGCTTTTCTTTCTCAGAGCTTGCTTCTACATTTGTATTGCATTGTGAAGCACTATGAATTTCTTTGCTCGGGCCACAGTTACTTGTTTTAGTTTCTGGACCTTCTTGTGCTCCCTTTTGTGCCGGGTCACCTGGGTTCTAAGCTTGGCCTCTAGCGATGCTTTTGTGACGCTCAGGGTGGCCTTCAGTTTCTCATGCTGCTTTGCGGGGACATACTGGGTCATCAGACATTCCTGCAGCACTTGCATTTCTTTAACAGCCTGCAGATTTTCTTCCTGCAGAGTTCGCTGCTTCTCCTCGGCCTTCTCGAGGTGTGTACACAGACCTTGCAGTTGGTTCTGCAGTCGGTGCTCTGCTTCAAACTTCTCACCTTCCAAAAGTCTATTTATTTCTTTAAGCTCGTGCAGCGTGAGCTTTTCATTCTTTTCCTTGACGTCATTTGTCAAATGAAAATTTTCTTCTTTGAGTTTTAAGTTTTTTCTTTTTAATCTTAAATTTTCTCCTTTTTCAGTCTCTGTACTATTCAGGGCCTCCTTGCGGTCCTCCTTCCATTTACGCACATCTGCTTTGAGAATGACAGTCTCCTGGCGTGAGACTTCCTTCTCTAGGTTGAGGGTCTGAAGCTCCTTCTGAGAGACTTGGAGATCTGTATTAAGATTGACAATCGTTTCTTTAGAAATGTCCAGCTCCTCAGTGAGACTGTGTAGTTCCTTTCTGGAAACTTCCAGGTCTGTGCGGCAGCTGTTGGTCTCATGATGTGAGGCATCCAGTGCTCTGCGGAGTGTATGAACCTCTTTCTGAGATACGTCTATATCTGTCCGGACACTGTTGACCTCCTGTTGTGAGGCATTCAGCTCTACGCGAAGAGTGTGAACCTCTTGCTGGAAGACTGTCATCTGCTTCAGTGCCTCCTCATATTTCCGCTTCAGCTTAGCCATCATTTTATCAGATTGGCTCTGCTTTTCATCCATGGCGGAAATAGTAGTGTTTGCAGTATCTAGCTCAGTCTTGAGATCGTCCAATTATTTCCTGGCCAAAGAGTACATTGTGAGCACATCTTTCTGTAGCTTCACGTTATTTTCCCGGAGCCGATCACAGTCACGCCTGGCATTTTTCAGGGCATCCTCAGGGCTGGTCAAGGGATCGACACTCACTGATTCCGGCTCCACTTCCCTGAGATGGTTGGTTGAGGGTTCCTCACTGTTGGCACCGGACAGACACTTCTTTGGGGTACACGACTTCTGCCTTGGGCCCTCTGGATATTCGGTTATCTGCAGGACGAACTCTCCATTTTCTCTAGGCTGCAGGGCATCTCGGTCCCCCTTTTCCTCCACAGGATCTGCGGACTTGTCTGTTCCTTCCACGATAAGTGAAGAACCGCTTTTATTTTTTCGCCTTTTTGTTTTGGATGACACCGTCCCCTCAGGGATACTGGGGTCTCCATCTTCATTTGAAATTTTAGCAGCGTCACTGGATCCACCTGGCTTTTCTTGCAACTGTAATAGCTGACGGAAATATTCGGTGATCCACTGCTCCCGCTCTGTCTCCTGCTGATCATATTCGTCATCAAAGGGAGTGGTCTTTTCGGTTCGTGCTGAGTTCAGGCACCCCCACCATTCTTGGGGTGTTTTGTGGGTGTGACTCGGTTCGGGTTCCCCGTAAGAGATATCTTCCTCTTTATTGGACTGGAAGGGCCACTCTTCCGTGGGGTAGGGTTCATTACAGGAACGCTGCATCTTGTCCTCCATTTTTAGGCTATCAGGTGTAATTTTCTTCCTGACCTCAGGAGGCGCTATTGCAACTGTTGCCACTGTATTTGCTAGAACCCCCAATTGTGGTAGTCCTATAGGTGGGCATATTTTGCTTGTAGAGGTCGTAGCTCTCACAGGCATCTCTGTAGACTTTTTCTTTCTTGGGTAAGTTTTACAATATCAGCAGTACTGTGCATGCATTTTCTCTTATCAGGTATACAAGATGTGCAGTTGCTAGGTAAAAACTTCTGTTTGCTTTACACCATTTACTTGCTAGGTGCAATCTCTTTGCTTCAGCCAAATGTGATTTTCTGCTTGAGTTCAGTCTCAACTTTGGGTATTATGACATTCACTCTTCACACTTTGGGATACCTTTTACACAGCTCAGCAATTCCTTTTTTATAGTAGGCAATTTTACCCTCAGCACTTGTTTACTGAAAATTCCCCTGCTTCAGCACAGTCTTGCATCAATTTTCACATTTTTCTGCATATACTCTATTCACAACTGGTAGTCCTATGTGGTGTGGCAGCCTTTACTTGCAGAATCAGTACCGCTCGTGTGTCACCATCTGTATTCACTGCTTCAGCTAAACATTTGAAAACAACAAACGCCTATCCCTTTTAAGGGCTAACTCACGTCTTGAACCCTGACTATGGCTGGAAGGCAAACCCCCTATTTCAATGACCATATTACACTTTATTGTGATAGGCAAATAAGGTTTACCTGCTTCAGCAGTCTCTCTCTCTCTCCTCTTGGGATTGGGGAAAATAGTCCATCTGTGGTTTTGTAAGTTTCAGTGCAGTGTAAGTTTCCTGCCTGGGTGTGTATCACTTTAACTCTGGTCTCTGCTGCATGAGATTTTTTTTTTTATGTTGCTCAGACTGTTTGTAGGCAAAAAGCATTTCTACCCCCTTTTATCTAAAGCCCTCTCCTGCATTAAACCTTTCTCACTGACTGCCCCACACCTCTGGAATTCTCTTCCCCTCAATACCCGAATAGCACCCTCTCTATCCACCTTTAAGACCCACTGTAGGCGGACGCTCACAGAGGTATGCAAGGGAGACTGGTTATAGTGAAATTAAATAAGGCTTTTATTGCGCCTTTTCCCTTAACATCAGGAAACCATCCAAACAAGGGGTAAACAAAGCTTCAATTCACTTGGGAGTATTTCCCTGATGAAGTAACCGTATGTTACGAAACTAGTTGGATTGTTCATATATCTGACCATACTGTTTGTCAAGTATATTCTTGGCTTGTGCCTCCCGGTCGCCTGCCTCACTGCCTGTCGGTACGGGTGTTTACTATTGCTACCCTGCCTGCCCTGTGTGTTGTTCGCCGATGCGCTCTCTCCCCCGCTCCATGTGAGGAGAGTGTCGTGACGTCATCAGAAGGTGCACCACGGGTCTGAGTGGCGTGCTGTTGGAGCTGCATTGCTGTAGGACTGACGGAGGCTTCTGAGCCTCATAATGGGACTTTTACACGGGACTCTTCACCGGTCCCCAACATTTGGTTACCGACTGAAGGTCTCACGGAAGCTGCTGCCTTGGATGTGGTCTGCTGGTATCCAGTGCCTCGCGTCCGTTCCAGTGGAGAGCTGTGATCATTTCTTCCGTGTGGTAACCCCACTAACCCACTACTTATTCCCATGACCTGTTATTTGTATTATTTGTTATTTATATGATTGTCACATGTATTACTGCTGTGAAGCACTATGTACATTAATGGTGCTATATAAATAAAGACAGACATACTTACATGCTATAAACCATCCACCAAACGGACACTTATTGTTCTATCTATCCCCCTCTCTGGGAGAGTGTCCATCTGCTCTATGAATCCCATACTGAGAACAAACAAAAAAAAGAGCTACCAAAACCATCGCTCTAAAAACAAATATCCACACTGTCGCTATCAAAAAGAAAATGATACGTATGTATTCACATCATAATACAGATCAGTATATCTATACTTTGTTTCACTAACCCGAAGAGACCGTGAGCCCAACATTGGAAATAGGCCAAACAATTGGGCTCTGCTTGAGCCAAGCCTGCTGACCTTAATTACTCCTTTAACATTTATTGCAACCAACGCATTCATTTTTTCAGTACTACCTGGGGAAGAACATCCTTTTAATTTCACTTTAGTTCCGGAGCACTGGTCTATGTCTTTAATTGCTGTATTTATTTTAACTATACCTAATAAAATATAAGTTTTATTACTTATATTTCGCCATTTTTTGGTGGAGTGCAGCATCAAGGGATTTCTTTGTTCTGTGTACACTCTAGTACAGGGAAGAGCAAATTTTCTCTCTGCGCCCCCCTGCCTGCTTTCCCCTCCTGCTCGCCCCCCCATCTCCGTTCAGCTCTGGCGACACCATGGGGTCATGTGACATCACGTGCGGCCTCATTTGATGCCAGGTTGCCATGGCGACGCATCACTGAAAGGCAAGGTAAGTGAAGTTACAGAGGCCTCACGCGGTCCCCCGGCATTTATTTAAAATGGCTTCGGGGAAGCGCAGGGCCTCTGTAACCGCTAAGCCCCCCCCCCCAAAAAAATCTCGCACCCCCCTGCTCTAGTACATGGTTTTTTATACTCTCCATATATCCCAGA
Source organism: Ascaphus truei (assembly GCA_036426205.1). Lineage (NCBI taxonomy): Eukaryota > Metazoa > Chordata > Amphibia > Anura > Ascaphidae > Ascaphus > Ascaphus truei. The sequence goes on from CM071574.1 coordinate 56,060,088, forward strand.
TAGCACACACCTAATGCAGCTTTCTAAGAGTTGAGCGAGGTTTCTCTCTGTCTAATATAGTATAACAATAACGGACCATATGCATTTCCAAAGGTGTTTATTATGAAAGCGTTTCCTACTATATATACACATAACCGTATTGACACTTATTACATTGAAGTCCCTACACTAAAAGTTTACATGCTGCGACTTCTAACCAAAACAGCTTCATATTTGCCCCATGAATGTATAATGGTCAATATTACATTTCTGCACAACACTAAACCTCATCCCTGCATTAGTACAGCAACCCTCCCTGGTGTGGTGGGAGCGTCTTTAACATAGGTTTGAAGCAGGGGGTCTCTAGAGTTGAACTGCATTGATTTCAGCTCTGAGGACCCCCTGCTTCTCAAGATATTTACCCCGGAATGGGGTGCCGGTATCTGTGCACAGTTTAGATGTCCCGCATCACGTAGCCAATAGGAAGCCACAAGGGATGACTTCATGGCTTCCTATTGGCCCGCAGGACATTTAAGTTCCCATTATGTTAGCCTCAACTAGCCGAGCCAGAGCCACTTCCCCCTTCCGAGGTATGTATCTTGGGAAGCAGGGGGTCCCCAGAGCTGAAATTAATACAGTTCAGCTCCAGAGACCCCCTGCTTCAATCCTATTAAAAATAAACAAAAAAGTGTGTCACAGGAATGCGGCTTTAATGGTTTTGGGTTTGCTATTAGGACAAACAAAATTGCCATTGCAATATCTACGCGGATTAGTAGAGGTGAGCCGAGTCTGATGCTCTTGAAGATCGGAATATGTCCCAAAAACATGGAATATTTACCGGAGCACATGCACGTTAAAAAATAAAATAACTGGGTTGGTATTTTACAGGTAAAGTCTCAAGCAAAATAACTTTGTTCAAATAGAATCATTTTACAGTATACATTGTTAATACAAGTTGAGCATCAACAGGTGAAAACATAGTCCTTAATGCGAGACAGTGTCTTATTATACATCTATGTACAAAGTTATTGTGTATTCCTTTGGCACAGCCAATACGATGCAAATAATGCAGTGAAGGTTACACGGAGTAATAGGAATTTGAAGGCACAGATGTTAATTGGATATTGCAAAGACGGCTCTGTGATGACCAATTAAACAATTACTTTGTGCCCCAATAAACTTGGGGCCACCTATCCATTCTGCAGGATTAAAATCCGAATTATTCCAGGACTTGCAACTGGTGTCCGCTCTATCAATTGTACAGGGGGTGTAATGACATTTCTACCAATGTTGGGTTTTATGGGCTTGAGGAAACAATGAGTGAATTAATAGGTTGATTATAGGAAACCCAATACTGTAATGTTTTACGTAGATACCCCCAAAAAAACATGATTGCCAACGGATGTACATAAAATTGCCTACTTTGACACAATTCCCTTTACCCTCGAAGAATCATCTTAAGAGATGATAGATGACAACCGTCCCTTTAGTACCTAGCATCAAATTTATTATTTTATTATTTTGACACAGGCTGCAAATAATTAAATATTAAAATCCGATCTGGCTACGAAATCATTTTTGCCACCATCTGCTTGATGCATAAACTCCAAAACGTTTCATAAAGCAAAATCCATTCAACGTTTGGCAAATTAATTGCCATAACTCTTACATCAAGACTAGGAATTGTGTGTTTATGCAACGGTACGGTATAGGAAAGGTTTAGTAGCGGTGTTGGTCCTACAGAAGTGTCAATTCATGGTAGGTTGTGATATCTTTAAATGGACCAACAAGCATCATTCGATGTATCCTGAAAAATAAAGGACCAAGAAGGAGCCGCCTCTTTATTTTCACACCCGCCGCACACCTACTTCTACTTTCTAACAGAACAAGCGATTTCATTTTCTAGCATGATGTATACATCTCGTTAGATTAAGGTCCAGACTATTTCGGTATGGTTTAACCCCTTGAGTGCCCAAAAGAGGTACCCTGTACGTCCCATGGGCCAGCCAGGGGACCGATGAAGTACACAGTATGTCATGCTAGAAATTCTCATTAAATTCACCACTCCAGTGGAGTATCTTCCACTTCCGTTCACAACCTGTTGATCATGACCAGACGATCGCTACACCAAGCGATCAAGTGTCCGAGTGCCGCACTCAATGTTAAAGGAGCCATTTAACCTAGAGGCTCAAAATAATTAGCAGTGCAATTTGATTTCTTTGAAAGATTCAATCCCCTTTACATTAACAATCTTACTCATCTCTCTCTCTCTCGTGAAATATGAATGGCTTCTTGTTTGGGGAAAAGTTCGAACCAAGTCCATCCACTACTTAGGTCTGTTTCACTATTGACGGCATATTGGAAAAGCAGATATGACTCCAAGTTAGGAGTGCTAATCCCGTTTGTCATTTATTTACCAACGTTTCTTAAGAAAAGGTCTGCTGTGATTGGACCGAAACGTTGGTAAATAAATGACAACCCCATTAGAAGTAGGGTGGGCAACTCCAGTCCTCAAGGGCCACCAACAGGTCAGGTTATCAGGGTATTCCTGCGTCCGCACAGGCGGCTCAATCACTACTGGTGGTCTTTGAGGACTGGAGTGTCCAACCCTTGCTAATAACTATTAGACGTCTAGTATTGTTATAGTGCTATTGTGAGTGCAAGTATGTATTTGATTTAATGTTGTTTCACCTAATTTGCAGGTAGGAATATCTGGAAGCAGGGGATCCCTGGAGCTGAAATTAACGGGGTTCAGCTCCGGACACCCTCCGCTTCAACCCTGTATAAAAAATGCAATTCACAAAAATAAATCTGCCGCCTTGGATTGCTGCTTTAAAATACTTATCCAAATTTTATTTAATTTTTGTTTAAAAAAAGTGGTGTCCATCACCTACAGTTAACTCATCACTGTCTTTGGTTCCCTTATGTTTTAGGTTGGACAGCACCGTTAAAAGGTTTAGGGGGTCATTCAAAATGCTCCGAAGCAGCAGGTCGTGATGCAAATCAGCTGAAAACTCCCAAATGACTCGAACAGACATTTTCAACCGACCACCATGTGATCGCCAGCATTGGAGGATACTGAATAAGCCACGTAGCATCTCTTGAAAACAGGCACAATGCCACCAATTTGTGAAGCCGTTTTTAACACGAACAAGAGAATAATTTAGTGATACAGCAGTGTAGACAGAGCAGTTAAAAACGAAGTGTATGGCGGATGGTTTTTGTAGCTGGCACATGGGACGAGACCAGGAAAATGTTGAACACTCTCTATAAACCAATGTTACATATTTGAAGATCTGTCTTGTTGGTCTATTAAAAAGTATCACACTTAATAGGGTAGCCCTTCTTCTGGCTAATCCTTGATGTCAACGGTGTTCAACCAGAGTTTGCACACGCAAAGCCCAACTCTCCTCCTCCCCTTATCTTAAATTGGCTCTCGAATAACAGGGTGTGGGGCTAGGGGTAAAGAAAACACCTTCTTAACAAACCCTGTCCCATTCAGAGGTCCTCAAGAAAGGACTTGTAATGGATTTCCAGAGAAATATTTGTTTTTAGCACACTTAGTTTTGTTGAAGGCTGGCAATTAAATTGTTAATTTTTTTTATATATAGAAGCTTGTTTTTAGGCTGATAATGTGAGAGTGCACCATTACATGTCTGAAACAAAGAATCAGGGCATTAGCAGTTTAAAGGCTGGCTCCAGTTTTCAAAATATAGACTCAAAGCATTGATACCTTCTATACTAAAGGCACCGGGTTAGCATTCGTCCTATGCGCATGCCACACGGTCACAAGAGAGCAGAAGAGCCATAAACTGTAATCACCCATTGGAAATTTCTTGAGTAAGTCTCTACGCAAGTCATTTTCTGAAGTGAACCATGGAGATATCCAAGCACACGTTTGAATGCCTGGGGGTCAGTGTTTGACCTTCACACTTGTGGAGCTAGGATACCTAAAATAGTTTACTCCTCCTCCCTATTACCGTTTCAGACGGCAGCAGTGAGGGAATGCGAGATTTGTGCTGTTAGAGAAGAATCAAATGCAATTAGTAGCGAATGTCAATTCACTTTTGCCTTTCAGTTTTATAAAGGGCATCTCAGATTAGACAGCCATCTCCTGTCTTCTAACAAGCAATTAAGGATCTATCAAACTTTATATTAGATGTTATTTTGTTTAGCGGCAGAAGATACATTATTTTTAACATCTTGAAGCTATATTTTCAAAAAAAGTTTGCAGGCCAGTCTATAAGACTGATCTTCAAACAAATTAGAGGAATCCTGATTAAAGTTAAAACTTGTCACTCATGAACCACCAGGACTACATCATGAATCGGACTCAAACAGGATGATTTGCTGGGCTTCTCGTGTGAATAGTCTGGTGTCTAACCAAATGTGAGCTTCGAGAGAAGGCTTTCCCGCATTCTGCACAGGTAAAAGGCCTCTCCCCTGTATGTACCTTCTGGTGTCTAACAAGATGAGAGCTATGACCAAAGCATTTCCCACACTCCGTGCAGAGATACGGCTTCTCTCCTGTATGAACTCTCTTGTGTATAATAAGATTTGAACTGCTAATAAACCTTTTCCCACATTCATTGCAGACATATGGACGCTCTCCTGTGTGGACTCTCTGGTGCATGACCAAATAAGACCCACTAATAAAGCTTTTCCCACACACTTCGCAAGTATGGGGTCTTTCTCCTGTGTGTGTTCTCTTATGTACAATGAGACTTGCGTTCTGAGTAAAACTCTTTCCACATTCTTTACATGTATACGATTTTGCTGCTCTCTGGACCCTTCTCTCCGTAATTTGCTTTGAGCCGTACTGAATGTGCTTCCTACGTACAGGGTAACTACACGACTCTTCGCCTGTTTGGATGCCTTGATGTCTAATGGAGATTAAGCTTCTTCCATGCTTGACACTGGTGCTGTGTTTCTGTCCTGTGTGGGTTGTTTGGTGAACAAGCCAAAGTGACTTGTCATTAAAACAAGCTCCGCATTCACTGCACTTGTGTTTCTTTGCTTGAACGTTCCTGTGGCTTTTCATAGCCTGCGAGACGTCCTCCTCCTCGTGGGGAGTTGTATATTCTGTCTTTATCGGGGATCCTCTTTCACTGGAGGTGGCCTCCTCGGGTGAGCTGCTTCTACAGTTTCCCGGTTCCTTGTTTAGTCGCGATGTTCTTCTGTGGTCTTCTGTATAAAGACTTGGAGAAATTCGGTCATCTTCAATTGCGTGATCTGGCGAGTGACCACCTTCTGGTTTTCTTCTACTGATGGATCCACCTACAGGAGAAGGGACATTTTAGGAGAAAATATTGTCAAGTTTCTTTTTTTTTTAATGGATAAAGAAAGTTGCTTAAAAAAAATAAAAGGATTACAAAACTTATATAGACTATGATCAAATATATACAAAAATACATAAACACACACACACAGGGATGAACAAATAGCACTAAACAGGACTAAATACCAGCGGTTTCAAAGTATCCTTTAATAGCTGTGAACCTGGACGTTTCAAAGCACCAGTCCCACGTAGGATCAGAAATTATTTTCCTATCCCACTGTAATCAGGAGTTCCCCTGTCTGGCTAGTCAGAGAAAGGACATATTTAGTAAGCATGAACATTAATATCTTCACTGCCACAGAGGCCAGCAATGCATAAATGCAATGCAGCGTGGTACTCTTTAGTGGATCTGCGGCTTCGTGTTTATTTTTTGTAAATATTGTCTTTTTTTTTTTTTTATTGGATTTCAATGCCCAAAATGTGTGTGTGCTTTTCTATTCTTTTACCATCTCGGAAAATGAAGCCTTTGGGTGACTTTGCATTTTCCTCTGCTTTTAACAGTGCTCGTACAAGAATCAAGTATATATTATACTTTGATTGTAAGCTCTCCGGGGCAGGGACTCCTTTTTTATTAATGTTTTTATTTTTGTCTGCAGCTCTTCTCATTACGTCTCTTATTCCTTTGTTACGTGTATTACTGCTGTGAAGCGCTGGGTACACGGCTGGCGCTACACAAAGATATATTCTAGGCACAAAGTTCACCTCTCCTGTCTTGCCTTCAAATACTTTCTGGGCAAGCTACCCACCTATCTGAACAAGCTCCTCACCCCTACCACATGCAGCACTGAGATCAGACTCCAAAAGACTGTTCATAGTCCCAAGGCTCAACAAAGTATCCGGCCGCTCCTCCTTCTCATTCCGTGCACCCCAAAACTGGAACAATCTACCGGAGACTCTCACATCCACATTTTAATCTGGTCTGTAACTGTTACATACGCCTATAATATATTTTTTCTTTAACTGTGCATGCAATGTCTTGTATATAATGTATGCCCTGTTCACTTATGTAACTGTATTTGTAACCATGTATTATTTGTCATTTTAACTCTACTCCCAGGACATACTTGAAAACGAGAGGTAACTCTCAATGTATTACTTCCTGGTAAAATATTCTATAAATAAATAAAGGATAATGGTGGCCTCTGCACTGTATGGCTGCTGACCCCTAATACGAGCATAAATAACACACTCAGGCTGCAGGTTGCTGCCAGCTATGCGCTTACTGGGCGAAGTGGAGCAAGTGAGAGTTAGCAGTAAAGTTTGCCATGTGGACACTCTACTGCAGGCTTCAGGCCTTTAAGCACTGTGAAGGTTAACATGTTTCCAATTTATTTACACGAGAGTGCTGCTACTTTTTCTAACCCACTTTGACTGTATGTTACAGCAGGGGTGCGCAAACGTTTCTGTTCGCACCTCCCCACCTCCTTACCTGCTCTCTGGCTTCGGCGCCGTCACGTTGCCATTTGACGTCATGGCATGACGACGCGTTGCCGAAGAGCTGGCTGAGAGCAGGTAAGAGTAGTTAGAGGCCTCATGCCTCCCCCGGCATTTACTTTAAATGCCTTGTGGAAGAGTGCGGGGCCTCTGTAAGCGCCGCGCCCTCCCTAGAAAATCCCCCGCCCCCCAGTGTTAAGGAGACATCATTAAATAAGGCGCAGCAGAAATTTTCTTAACTTTTCTTCTTTCATCCCGATCACACACTTCATTGGAAATTCAACAGACTTTTCCTCTTCTGAAGAGATCCTCACCCACTTCAAAGATCAAAATCTAAGCTATTATAATACGAGCCACGCTTGTTCTTATATAGGTCTCAAGACCCATAGGTCCATGTTTATTCTTCTGGCATTAGACACCCTACAGTCCATTGACTTAGTTGGGTGTAAAGTGTTCTCCAGTGCTGAAAGGTGCCTTATGGCAGAAGACTGCTTAGAAGATGTGGCCCATAATGTTCCTTCCCAGCTCATCCTACGTATATAGACTATGTGTTGCATGTGGAGGTCTGTGCATGGTTTTTCCTCCGTTGAGTATAAAGATTACTCCGCACACACAGCTCTTCTCCACGGTGAATTTGGGGCACAATCTCTGGTTTTACGTAGATAAAAAACACAGATTCCCAGCAAGGTCTAAGAAACCCCAAAAATTAATACATAATATATGTATATAATTGTCAATTGGAGTGCTACTGGGCGTGGCTAGATGTAAACAACAAAAAACAAAGAAGCCCAAAGCTGCATCCAACATGACAAAAATACACAGTGAAATACCTATATATATATATATCTCTTGTAAAAGGGTCATTTAGTTACAGTGGTGTGAAAAAGAAAGTACACCTACTTTGAATTCTATGGTTTTACATATCAGGTAGTGTTGGACCGGGTCCTACATTTTTTTAAAACCGGGTAACGGGTACCCGGAGGATTTGGCACATTGTACCCGGCTACCCGGTTTTTCACTTACCTGGGGGTGGAGGAAGCCTGCGGCGACATCTGAACAGGTAAGCAGAGGTGCGGGGGCGGTGCGGCAGCATCAGCGTCAGTGTGGAGCCCGCGCGGGAGCTGCAGGACTCCATACTGCACTGTGATCTGGACCTGGAGCAGGGAAGCTTTCCCATTGACAGACCGCTGTCCAATAGGAAGCTGCTTCTCCTGCTCCGGTCACATGGTCCCAGCTTCACAGTGCAGTATGGGGTCCTGCAGCCCCCGCCGGGCTCCACACTGACCGCTGATGCTGCCCCACCGCCCTGCACCTCTGCTTACCTGTTCAGATGTCCGTGTCAGGCTTGGTAAGTAAGATACTGTTCAACTACTACCCTGACATTACCCCGATACCGGCGCCAGGTCCACTTTCCATCTGCCGGGTATTTCCGGGTAGCTGAAAAGCCGCCGGTAACAGGTAGTACCTGGTACCCGGTACAAATCACTAATATCAGGACATAATAACATCATCTGTTTCCTTACAGGTCTTAAATTAGTAAATACACCTCAGATGAACAACAACACATGACATATTACACCGTGTCATGATTTAAACAAAAATAAGCCAAAATAAAGAAGCCATGTGTGAAAAACTAGTACACCGTTATGATTCCATAGCTGTGAACCACCTTTGCAGCAATAATTGAAGTAATTGTTTTTCTGTATGACTTATCAGTCTCTCCATCGTTGTGGAGGAATTTTGGCCCATCGTCTTTACAACGTTGCTTCAGTTCATGGAGTTTTGTGGGCATTTGTTTATGCACGCTCCTTAAGTCCAGCCACAGCATTTCAATCGGTTGAGGTCTGGACTTTGACTGGGCCATTGCAACACCTTGATTCTTTTCTTTTTCACATTTCTGTTGTAGATTTGCTGGTGTGCTTGGATTCATTGTCCTGTTGCATGACCCAATTTCGGCCAAGATTTGTCTGTCGGATAGATGGCCTCACATTTGACTCTTGATACTTTTGGAATCAGAGGAGTTCATGGTCGACTCAATGACGGCAAGGTTCCGAGCTCCTGTGGCTGCAAACACAGCCAAAATCATCACCCTACACCACCATGCTTGACAGTTGGTAGAGGTTGTTTGTCTGATATGCTGTGTTTGGTTTTCGCCAAACGTGGCGCTGTGCATTATGGCCAAACATCTCCACTTTGGTCTCGTTCTGTCCAAGAGACATTGTTCCAGAAGTCTTGTGGTTTTGTTCAGATGCAATTTGCAAACTAAGCCGTTCTACCATGCTCTTTTTTAGAGAGAAGAGCTTTCTCCTGGCAACCCTTCCAACAAACCATACTTGTTAAGTCTTTTTCTAATTGTACTGTCATGAACTTTACCATTTAACATGTGTAACTGAGGCCTGTAGAGTCGGAGCTGTAACTCTTGGGTATTTTGCAATTTCTCTGACATTTGCACTGAGTCTGACCTTGGAGTGATTTGCCGGGATGTCCCACTCCTGCAAATTGGCAACTGTTTTGAATGTTTTCCACTTTTGAATAATCTTTCTCACTGTAGAATGATGGACTTTAAATTGTTTGGAAATGGCCTTATAACCCTTCCCAGATTGATGGGCAGCAACAATTGCTTTTCTAAGATCATTGCTGATGTCTTTCCTCCTTGGCATTGTGTTAACAAACACCTGAATGCTCCAGACCAGCAAACTGCTAAAACTTCGGCTTTTATAGAGGTGGTAACACTTGCTGATCAATTAATCAAGGGCATTAGATTAGTAGCACCTGTCTGCTACTTGGCATCTTAATTCCAATGGAAGCAGTAAGGGTGTACTTAGTTTTTCACACACAGCTTCTCCATTTTGGCTTTATTTTTTGTTAAATAAATCATGACACAGTGTAATATGTCATGTGTTGTTCATCTGAGGTTGTATTTACCTAATTTTAAGACCTGCTAAGGAACAGTTGATTATTATTATGTCCTGATATGTAAAACCATAGAATTCAAAGTGGGTGTACTTTCTTTTTCACACCACTGTAAACCCTTTGGCCAAAGCATTTTAAGCCTGCAAGCCACATCAAGGCATGACCAAATTTGCAGGTCCTAAACCTAACCGATTTAAAATTCTTATTTTCATCTATAATTAGAAGAATGATCACATTGGATCTGTCCCAACCAGTTGCATGAAGAAGACCTGCTTACTTGGAAAGTGAGGAGGGGCGAGCTTAAACCCTGGGAGGGAGGGGCCACCAACCTCCAAAACAGCTGAGACCAGCTGGACAAAGTTAATAAACACAGATTCCCAGCAAGCTCTAAGAAACCCCCAAAATTACCACATAATATATAAGTGTCAATTGGAGTGCTACTGGGCATGGCTAAATGTATACAACAAAAAACAAAGAAGCCCAAAGCTACATCCAGTATGACAAAAATAAACAGGGAAATACCTATATATCTCTTGAAAATGTGGCCCTTAATGTTCCTTCCCAACTCATCCTACGTATGTAGACTATGTCTTACCTGTGGAGGTCTGTGCATGGTTTTTCCTGCGTTGAGTATAAAGATCACTCCGCACACACAGCTCTTCTCCACGGTGAATTCGGGGCACAATCTCTGGTTTCACGTACAGATAACCTGATCATATCAACAGGAATGTGTTAACTGTGAAAGGTGCGGTCCCTGCAGTTAACAAACACATTTAAAACAGCTTCACAATGTAACAGTCTTCCCTACAGGGGCAAGCTCTCCTAGGCCAGTGTATATTAACGGCAGGGAAATGTTAAAGTGGTCAGTCCTTCCTAGGACCAGTGTGTATTAATGGCAGGGACATGTCTGAATGGTCGTCCTTCCCTAGGACGTCATTGTGTATTAATGGGCAATGGACATGTCTGAGGGGTCAGTCCTTCCTAGGACCTGCGTGTATTAATGGCAGGGACATGTCTGAGGGGTCAGTCCTTCCTAGGACCTGCGTGTATTAATGGCAGGGACATGTCTGAGGGGTCAGTCCCCTTCCTTGACCGTTGCGTGTGATTAATGCTCCAGTGAACCCTGTCTGATGGCGGTCAGTGCCCTTCTCTCTCCTATGACCTTCGTGTATTATGCAGGCAGGTTGGACTGTCGGTAAGGGCTTCAGTCCCTGATCATAGGACCCCCTTCGTGTATTAATGGCACAGACATGTTTGTGGGGTCACATCTGGGTGATTTTTTTTTTAACTAAAATCTGACACAAGTATTTTACAATATCAGTGAAAGTTATTATGTGAAAGTGGTGAGATGAGACTTGGGAGGGATTCCATGTCCACAGAGGCTGCTCCCTTTTGTCCGATGTCGCGGTTCTTCACAAAAGTTCGCACAGGCAGTGTCCCAGTGGCAGTGTCTCCCACTATCGGCTCTCTGATAAGGACAGAGTGGGATAAAGGTAAAGCAAACACCTGACTGAAACACTCCCCCATTCAGAGGCCCCTAGGAAATTAAACTTTTAATAAATGTTCCAAAAAATGAAAGCAGTCAAATCTTTGATATTAGCACCGTTAGGTTTGTTTAAAGGTAGCTCAACTAGACAGTTACATTATTTCCCAAATGTTGTTTTCTGCCCTTACCTTTAAACAAAACAATCAGACTTAAAGCAAAAAAACAAAAATTGCTGTGTCAGGGCCCGTAACAATGGAAAGGGAGGGGCCGGGGTGCTGTCAATCAATCTCTAGTTCAGCACAAAGTGATCTCAGACAGAGGAAATGAAGCCCGCCCCGAGTCTCAGCTCACCGTGTATACAATGTCATTAAAAAAATACAATATGTTAAAAAAATGCTGTAGTCACTTATATTTGCCCTTAAACAGGTCACTGATTAATTTCAATCCTGGGAGGGATCGCGCCCCTTACAGGGTCAGTCTTTGTTTTTTGACACCACCCTTAAACTTTAAAGCCACAACCTCCCTATCCCCCAAAGGAAATATAATATTGTTGTGTTTTTTTTATTGTTAAAACCTTATATGAAACCAGAGGGTCCCCCAGAGCTGAACCGCAGCTCTTAAAGCATCAAGGACCCCGATTGCAGAGATATTTAAATGTTTTACTTTTGCCAGTTTTTGCAAGAAAAAAAACAAGATGTCAAAGAGATCGACCAATCAGAATCTGCAATGGCATCTCGCGAGAACAGACCCTCCAACATTTGGTCGGTAAAAAGTAGGTACCACTGTTGTTCCTCTATTGTGCTAGACGAAGATACTTATAAGCAATCACATAACGTTCTGTGTAATACACGGGTCAGTGATTGAGTCACCTGTGCTGAAGCAAGAATATCCATAAAACCTGGCCTGTTTGTGGCCCTGGAGGATGGAGTTTGACCCCCCTGGAGAAATAGGTACAGCTGGTCTTACAGGAGCCAAACACATATGGTATACCTGCTAAATACAGTACTGTAGGTGCAGTTGGAGAGTATGTGTTGTCATGGTTTTCTATTGGCCGCCAGAGTGAGGCTGACCCCAGTGGCCATCTTTCTCCCGGACAAGATTCCTTAGGTCATTTAAAAAAAATTACATCAGGAACCGGGGTGGGCGTCTGATACTTGGGGACCCCTTGTTTCAAATAAGGTAATATATGTAGATACACAGTATGCTCAAAAACAAAAAACAAGCATTAAGTCAGTACTGTATGTGAAAATATTTCCAGGCTAAAACTTTGAAAATAAATTTGAGGAATAGGGTTTGATTAAATAGAGCAGAGCTCTTCAACTGGCGGCAAGAGGACCTATAGGTGGCCAAAGGAGGACCCTGAGATGGTCAGAGGAGGACTTAGAAGCGGCCAGAGGAGGACTTATAGAGGCGGCCAGAGGAGGACTTTATAGAGGCGGCCAGAGGAGGACTTATAGAGGCGGCCAGAGGAGGACTTAAGATGCCGGCAGAGGAGTACTTATAGAGTCTGCCAGAGGAGGACTTATAGAGGCGGCCAGAGGAGGACTTATAGAGGCGGCCAGAGGAGGACTTATAGAGGCGGCCAGAGGAGGACTTATAGAGGCGGCCAGAAGAGGACTTATAGAGGCGGCCAGAGGAGGACCTTGAGGTGGCCAGAGGACTTAGAGGTGACCAGAGGAGGACCTTGAGGTGGCCAGAGGAGGACTTTGAGAACTGTCAGCTTTCCAAGCAACTAATATGGAATTAGCAGGAGCAAAGAGCAATTATTCACACTAAAACTTACTTGTCAGTTAAGGTCATGTAAATATATATGGAAAACCTGAAAAATGTTGAACTATTATGATTTTCTAGTCTTTATATGTATGTAAATAAAATGAGCTTGCAGCCCTTCTACTCCTAAAGGTTTTCTGATGTGGCCCCTTGGGGGACCTGCTTGACGAGCCCCGAAACGGAGCAGCCCGCGGGGCCTTTTCAGCGAGTGCTCAGTAAATCTCTCTCACCCACTAAGTTGGGGGTCTGGTGGATTTTCGTCTTGACGTTTTTATTCCGCTCCTTCTGCCGGTCCTCTAAAGAATCCAGCTCCTCCACGGAGAAGCACACGGTCACATCATCGGACTTGATGGGTTCCTGAAACACAGAGCGTTAAAGGTTTATATCGCGGCGCCGTGTGGCAGTGTATACAGCCGGGTTGTGGTAACATGAAGGGGCTCTGCGATGCACCACCTTCACCACCATGTGGCGGGGGTCTTATCCGCATTCAATGCATGGGGTTGCACTCGCTGTGCCTACAGGATTCTGTAGGCTGCCAGCACTATCTATATAAAGATCACATGGTTGAGTTACTGTGGAGTCTCCTGCACTGAAAGGGTTAATTGGTCACACACAGGCAAATACTAGTCTCTTAGGATCTTCTCTTTCTTGGCAGTACGGTAAATGGAGCAATGTGATGTATTTAGATGAATTCTGTTTCCTCACAATGGTGATTAAAAAATAAAAATAACAATAATTTTTTTTAAAAAGTGGCACTTCTGTAAATGGTATTAAAAAAAAGGATTTTAAATCATCTGTTTAAAAAGGCCCCAAATCCCCATGCTGTAACCTATTAAACTAGGTAATCATTTAATGTGATGAAACACGGACTACATTCCTATCTCCCCACCCCAGAATCGCTGCTCCCTACCGTCACAGTATAACTACTTTTTATTTAACTATAAAACTTCCACTCTAGGTTCCGGTTTGAAGAAAAAGGGGATTCAAAAGTCTGTTTTGCTCCCCGATTCTTACGGTATTAACATGGACTAACCCCTTCGGTGCCCTAATGATGCACACCAGGGGGTGGCCAAATCCAGTCTCAAGGGCCACCAACAGGTCAGGTTTTTAGAATATCCCTGCTTCAGCACAGATGGCCCAATCATTGGCTCGGTCACCAACTGATCCACCTGTGCTGAAGCAGGGATATCCTGAAAACCTGACCTGTTGGTGAAATTGACCACCCCTGACGTACACCGTTCAGGTGCCGCAGCCCACCGGGCACTCAAAGGGTTAAAGCCCCCACTCGTGCGGGGACCAAATGGACATCACACAGGGTGACGGTTGGACGGCAGAGACGCGGGACACTGCCCGTTTCGGCGCGCGGAGGAAAACCGTGACATGCATTACTTGCACACAGTTATTACACCTCACGTGTGAGATGCTCGTTTGGCTGCCATTACCCAGAATCCCTTGGCTGCAGCGGGAGCATCGTATGCCGAGAGATTGGGGGGAAAGGCAGGGGTTGTGGATCTGTCCGAGACGTGAATGTGCTCACAGGTGGGAGTTTTATTTGCTGTACATCTTACATGAAAACATACAAATGAAATTGGGGTGTAGCCGAATTTTACGGAGGGCTGAAGCTTTAACGTGCCATGAGTAAACATACAACATATACACATATCTAAAATATCGTACACATACATAAAATGTAAATATGAAACGTAGATTGGAGATATTAGAGGAAAGTGCCATGTTCAAGGCAAGTTTGTGGCTTAACCCTTTTCCTGCCAAAGGAATCAGCAATCCATTGCAGAGCTGTGTTTAGTAGCACACAACTTTTGTAACCCCTACAACAATGTTATTGATCTTGGTTTGTGACGTCAAACAGAGACCCAAGCTCCAACTGTTATGTCCATAAGGGTAAAAAATCTGTCTCCGAGTGGGTTTTCCAACTCTGCACTTCTTTAACACTTATGACGGTCAGTCACCAAGTGACATTCACGGAACCTTCCAACACGGAACGGAAAGTACACGATCGGCAAACATCCATGTTTAAAATGGATAAAAAGCTACGAAATGACACAGCGGGCTCAAGAAAATACAAGGGACTGGGCTACAAATATAACATTCGAGAGGTTTGTTCATATGTGATTTGTTTCCCTAGAAACATACAATCACCCTTCAATCTGTGTATTTATGTTTCGACAGTCAGGGCATGCAACCTTTATCGGGACCATTTGCATCTCACCTGACAGCTTTTTTGATTCCCCCCCCCCCCCCAAAAAAAAACTTCCCATTTTTTGCAGTTCGGTGATGTAATAAAAACCAAATGGAAAATGTAAATATACTGAAATGCTGAGGCTGCATCATCAGGGAGGGAGGGATTGGGGGCTTTGCCTGCGCAAACACTTGTAGAACATGCAGGGATATGAGACGAAGGGGAGCACCCAGAGGAAATCAAACCCCTCCCATTTCTCAGCTCACCGTGTTTACGGAAATTTGGTAAAATAAATAAATAAATAATACAAATAAAACCCCCTACATTTAACCCACGAAACACGTTACTGTCAGCACTACACTTTATCTGAGGACGGACTGTGCCATTAAAGAAAAAAAAGGGACACATTCAGTGTGTGATAGATTCCCCGACTTGGTGTCACCCACTAGGGGGCGACAGTGTTATCGTGGGGAAGTCGATGTTCACTGATCCCCATTGCGCTGCACTGCGCTGCTTACCATGGCACGTTAGAAATAAATATAATAGGATCACTCGGTTACCTCCACGTCATGAATGGTCCCTTGTTTGAGATCTGATGTCTCTGCTCCGGCAGGATCTGCCTCCCATTCAGCCATCTGGAGAAAAGCTTCACGGAGAGAGGGAGACAGAGGGACGGTGATACGGGGTATGGAATATCACTGCCTTTCTATCTGGTACACAAATTGTGGCGAGTAGAAGGGGAAAAAAAAAAAAAGGACTACATTCAATGTTTCCACTGCAGCGAGGGATTCTGGGTAATGACATGCAAATGAGCACTCACAGTGACACACTAAGTGCTCATTTGCATGTCATTATGCAGTAGCCACGGCTGCAGTGGAAGCTTTGCATGCTGAGTGACTGTGGGATAGGAAGGGTTGAATGCGATCATAAGGGGGTTTATTTTATTTGCCCTAAATGTCCATCTGCAAATCCAGATTACGAGAGAGAGAGAGAGAGAGAGAGAGAGAGAGAGAGAGAGAGTAACCCCTTCCCCGCCGGGCCCCGTGTAACCCCTTCCCCGCCGGGGATCCGTGTAACCCCTTCCCCGCCGGGGCCCCGTGTAACCCCTTCCCCGCCGGGGCCCCGTGTAACCCCTTCCCCGCCGGGGCCGTGTAACCCCTTCCCCGCCGGGGCTCCGTGTAACCCCTTCCCCGCCGGGCCCCGTGTAACCCCTTCCCCGCCGGGGCCCCGTGTAACCCCTTCCCCGCCGGGGCCCCGTGTGGTTTTCCCCCACCCTCTGGGAGATTTCACTATTACACAGTTTTTTGTGCAGCTCATCTGCTGGCTCACAGAATACTCAGCTTCCGCCTATGGTAGTGGGGACGAACAGGACAGGCTTTCATTGCTGGGTGGTTCTTTCTAAGGCTAGGGCTGAGCGGGCGGTGCTTGCGGCAGGGAATTACATATATGTAAGTCCCCGCTCACGCGGTGCGCGGGCACACACGCTCAGCCGCGATCGTCGCGTAAGTAAACAAAAAATCTATACTTCGCCCAAGGGTCTATCCTCAGCTCCTCTCTTATTCCCTGGTGGAATAAGAGGCAGATGTCCCACTCCCCTAATGGAGGGGAAGGAAGGCAGGCAGAGCCCTGACTCCAAACTTCCTAGAACTCAGCATTAAGCTCTAAAGTTAGGCTCTGCAGCTCCTTTTGTACCCAGGAGGAGGGTCCAAGGACTGAGCCCCTGATTGGGCATTACACAGGCCTTAGCCCGCCCCCCTTGTCACTCAAGGGAGCTCCTTACAGCAGGGGAAAACCCAGGTTAACCCTAACACTGCCTGCGCTGGTACCAGGGCTCATCTATCTATATATACAATGGGGATAACCCCAAAACTAGTGCTCAAAAGCCATAGGAACCATATGGAGTTCAAATTTATAATGTCCATAAATAGGCGACCACGGTCATGCTGCTATTTTACATAATCTTCAGAGTCTCATGTAGCGGTGTGGACCTGCATACAGGAAGAGGGGTGAAAATAGCAGGGGGCAGAGATCGGGACAGGCGGAGTGCTCACTGAAACGTAAATCACCCTGCAAGAACCAACCCGACTGACCCGCAAACCTCCCTAATCCTGGTGTCACAGACACTGATCCCGGGCATATGATGAGTACTTACTGTAGAATAGCCGACAGGCATGGAACTGCCACGGATCCGATAAGAAAATAAATTCAATATTGCCACCTAAGCACAAATAATAAACCACATCTATCAAATCCCTTAATAATAAATATTAAAGAATAAGGAAGAGATAGCAGATTACCACAGTGAATAAAAGAGTAGTTTATCTTATATATACAGGAAACATTATCATCTATATTTCCTCATGTAAACTCAAGGAACTACACCAGGATCCAAAACCACTCAACGAGTAGGTAAAAAAAACATCCATAATGTAAATTGTCATTAAGCCCCCTTGGAGAAACTGTGTCCAAGGTGTAGCTCCCAAAACTACACGTTACAATAATCTGTTATCTCACTAGCCATAGTCTATGTATTTATTTCTTATGAATTGTATGGATCCAGCGCTGGAGCGCATTTATCACTAACTTTCTATATGTATACAGCTGTTACACAGGGTACATCCTATACCTCGATAACAACCATGTTCGGGATTGGATAAAACAACGCGCACTGTATTTGGTTGTGTCATCAGCGCTAACAAGTTTTTGTGAGATACTCTGTCCTTTGCGGGAAGCTATAATCGCTTCATTTCTACACTGTTTGCCCAGGACATCGTCTCTCTGCAAAATACCCCAGTGTTTATGTATCAGATGTTTAGTACTGGCACTAGCTCTAGAAAAAGAGGCACTAAATATCAACCTTTCGTCTTCTTTTTGGGGAGGTCGTAAATCATGTTGGGTCAGCTGATCCAGGCAATGGTCCAAGCCCTGAGGACTATATCCTCTGCCTGAAAACCGTTCCCTCATCTCATTACATTTTATCTGCTTCTGTTGCTGGTCTGTGATGATGCGTTAAACACAAAGGAACTGGGACAGAGGCAATAAACCAGCGAGGTGAGGGGGATGGTATGAGCTGACGTGTAATAGTTTATTACTATCTGTATTTCAGTCTGGTGTGTACCTGCTGAGTTTTTGTAACATAGAGCTCCATAACTAAAAAATACATGGCTGTTCTACTCCAGGATAGACTGAAACGAATCGTAGTCGGTAAGTTTTTGAGTAGGTCAACACATTCTGTAAACTGTGCCTCTGAGCTCCGCTATATAATAACAATATTATCAATGTACTGTCATTACAACTTAATGAATTGGAAAAAACATGCATTTATAAATGCGATTTGACACGTACCAATCCATATACATATTCCGAATATGATATTCGTATAGGCAGCGCTAGACTGCTACCCATGGCAGGACCCTGTGCCTGTCATTTAAAGTCATTCTTAAACAGAAATGTTTGTAACAAGGTTATAAAAAAAATCTATAGGGGGCAGTGCTTGCTGTATGTTCTTTCTGTAATGCCATCCTAACCACATGTAAGCCTCCCTGGTGTGGTATATTAGTATATAACCGCGTCACGTCCATTGTCACCACGAGGTTTGTATCTGGCGTAAATGAATTTGTGTGCAAGTTAGTCAAAGAATCAGCGGTCTAGGACATTTTGGTCTGTGCAAATGTTTAGCAGCCACTTACCGTGCCACCGGACCATCTCTCCGCCGGCCGCTCTGCCGCCAAGGTAAGCCCCTAACCTTACCCTGAAAACCCCTCATCACAACTCCTAACACTAACGCTACCCCCTACCTTCAAACCTTTAACCCCTTACCCTAAGTTCTTACCCTAAAACCCATTACCCTAATCCCCCTACCATAAAAAAAAATATAACCCCTTACCCTAATATTCTACCCTAAACCCCTGTGCTTAACCCCCCTAGCTAAAACACCTCAAATTACCCTATTGAAGAAGCGGCCGGCAGCTGAGTGTCCAGCGGTGCAGCGGCGAAGGGCACCTCTGCGGTCAAACACCGGCGGAGACTTGGTCGCGGCGAGACAGCTGAGACCAGATGACCGATCCTGAAAACTCTGTATTATCCTTCAGGTGTGATGGGATATGATGCGAAGACTTCTGTAAAACAAACACATTGAGATACTGGGCTGATGGCTAAGAGTTAGTCGCCGCAATAATAGGTGTCACTGTGTTTCTCATGGTAGAGGCAATATCTCGTCTATGGCTTCTCTCCTCCGGTGAGGAGTACATATTGCTCGTTATGTCTTCATAAATACAGCTTTTATTGAATATCCATTAAAAAGCAAAAGTTTAAAAAAAAACGTCCTGACCGGTTTTAGCGACAAACACAGTTCCTTGTTTGGGAAGCCTCATACAGTATATAATACTTTGTTTATACATGGGACGCTACAAAGTTAATCTTCTACACTGAAACATTGACAGATAGGCTTATTCATCATTGCCTGGGGGACAGATATTTAAATAACATGCAGATTTGGCAGCACTCCAGCTGAAAGGAGGAATTGCCCGGGTGCAACTGTAGGAATCTGGATACAGTATAGCGATGAAATACAGGCACTCACAGCACTTTCAGTAAAGTTATTTATTCATACCGACATTTTTGGTCCCAATGGGGACATTTATAATGGTTTATTCCACCAGACATGTTGCAGGAAGCACATGTTAAAGTGAGTCACAGTCCATGTGAAGATATGATTCTGCTGGACATTGTCAAAAACATGCCTATGCTCTTCCCGGTTAGAAGATTTGCGAACCGCTCTTAAAGTTGCAGTTCCCTCTTCTATTACCTATTTCCAGATTATACTCGGCCTACACACACTAACCGTACATATGTTTAACCCAATCAGGCACAGTCCTCACATTTGTGCTAGTAATGTTTTAATGTCATTATTATAATTCATCCGATTGATTTTTCAAACATCCACTCATCACCAGCAGAACTGTGAGCTTCTGCTTAGTTCCACTAAACAGGCATCTGTGGCCATTTTGTGGCTGTAAAGTGAACTCAACTTGAAATACAAAGTCTGGAGGAGGGAAAAATTGCAACCACAGTAAGTGCTGAAAAATCAATCATTTTGTGCATATTAAGGGTCGTATAATTGTAATGAAAAAAAATGAAATGGTAATTTTGGATGCCTCTACAATATATTTAATATGAAAACATTATTTGTAAATAATGTCGTAGTGCAGACCAGCTCCGTAAACCTGACCACACTATTGTGGTAGCTGTGATTAAATGTCTGTAAAGTGTAATAGGAAAACTCATTTGTATACAACTGTTAGAATATAGGTAGTGTCAAATTTTTTTTGTCCAAAGTAAATGCTTTTCTTATATTTAGTTTTTTTAATTTTCAGCCTTATTTCACATGTCAAACATGGTTTGTCAAATACAAAAATAGAACAATTGCGTCCTGTTCTGCAGATTTATAATCCCTGCACCAAAAAGAGAAGATGTCCCAGGTCAGAAGTTCAACAGGAGACAGATTTTCAAAAGAAGTTGCGACCAAAAAGAGTTCAACGTGATTCAATATGTTATGATGGAATCAATCACTTTTCAGAACACTTAGACCAGTGTTTTTAAACCAGGGCTCCTAGGAACACTTGGGGTCCCCAGACATCCCTAATGGGTTCTCTGTCATTTTCAGGTCATTTTAAAATTGTACCAAATACAGCAGAATTTACAATGCATCTGATGTCAGACGCATTATTAGAGAGGGTTGGGGTTCCTCAGAATTTCACATAGGGTTCCTTAACCCAAAAAAGTTGGAACCCACTGACTTCGACACACCAAATCCCCCTATCTGCAGTGTTTCTGAATGCACGGGACTAACATGTACAGTCCTGTTCTTGAAAAGTGCCTAAAAACGCTCCACTTTGTTTTTCTAAAGATAGAAATTGTTTCAAAAAGTGCCAGTTGAAGTAATGGACAATAATGGAATGTAATTAAATAGTTTGTTTGGTAATGTGTTTTTGCCCGTTGAGAAGACACAACTAACACAATTGTGGGTGTAATGTTATTTTCTATCATTATTTAAAAAAAATTGAATCAACTTCTTCTTTATGTGCCCGCTGATATAAAATATGCTAAAAATGTTTTACATTGAAGGTTATTTATTTTTTTATGACTGGGTGTCTTCACCACACCACCCACCTTCCTATTCACCACCACAAGACCACACCACCTATTGTATTGTATGGTGAAGATATATTTAACAGAAAAATAAACAGGCAGGAGGATATGTACTTATAGATGTACCCAGCTTCATTGTACCTGTTAATGCCACAACAAATCCTGATGCAACTCAGAATATCACAGGCGTTTCATATTATTCAATGTCAGTGTTGGTGCAGAAAATCACAGCATACCCAGCTAAACAGGAAACCATGAAGCTTGCCACATCTGTAGTTCCTCTTATGATATTTTCAGGAGGACCACATACACCTTCTCAGCCTTGTGTATGTTTACTGTCCCATGTAGGGACGGATGAGACTGTCAATTTCCGTTTCCCGGGAATTCCACAGATTATTTTGCCAAAATCCATTCCACACACCAAAATCCGTTCCGCACACCAAAATCCGTTCCACCCACCAAAATCCGTTCCGCACACCAAAATCCGTTCCGCACACCAAAATCCGTTCCGCACACCAAAATCCGTTCCGCACACCAAAATCCGTTCCGCACACCAAAATCCGTTCCGCACACCAAAATCCGTTCCAGACACCAAAATCCGTTCCACACACCAAAATCCGTTCCACACACCAAAATCCGTTCCACACACCAAAATCCGTTCCACACCAAAATCCGTATGCAGATTTAATACTTGAAAAACCTGGCGGATTCATTAAAATTCGCCATTGACTGCAATCCAGACAGATTTATTTTAGAAACCGCAAAGGGACGCTTGAGGGGATATATATAAAAAGACAACCTGTATGTGTGGCCAACACGAGGTAAAAATACAAAATGAAAAACAGGGAAAACCCCCAGAAATAGGTCAAATAGAACTATACTCACAACAGTCTTGCAGAAAAAAAATTCTAATTTCTTTTAGGAACAGTGGAGAGTAAGCACAGCGTTTCAGGTCCATTGCTGCTATTCGTCTATTGAGAAATACACTGCAACTTCATCAAACTTCATTGTGACCTGAAACAATGATCCTGATATCAATATTCAGAGAGGTGTGTGCAGATTTTACAGCTCGGGGTCTTAACAAGTTATTCTTTCTAACACTGTTTTTTCACCTACCAGCTGCCTAAAACCACAGGGAATAGTCAGGGTAACCGATCACTCCTCAGACACACAGGGCCATACGTACAGATGGATTATGTGACATTGTTCTTCTATATAATACAACACATCCCACTATAATACAGAGTATAATAGCGTTTCCATAGGATTCACTGGCAGTGTTGGTGCAAAATATCACACGAGAAGGAATAATGACGCTTGATACAGTTGTACTGAGAAGTTCTTGAAAATATATATTATATATCTAAAATATTATTATATTATTATTAAAAAGCCCTCCCTCCAGCTTTATTGACCTTAAAGCGAGGCTCAATCAGTTGAGGGGCGTTGGAAGATCTAAGGGCCAAATTGGGGTTGTTAATGATTAGGGAGTTCTGAAGGTGAGGCGGGAGGGGGGGCTAGTCCGTGGATAGCCTTAAAGGTAATAGTCAAGATCTTAAAATGAACCCTTTGCTCCACCGGGAGCTAGTGCAGATCTTATAATACAGATGATGTGGTCTCTCCTTCCCGTGACTGCTATAAGACGGGCAGTGGTGTTTTGCACCAAC
Organism: Ascaphus truei; assembly: GCA_036426205.1. NCBI lineage: Eukaryota > Metazoa > Chordata > Amphibia > Anura > Ascaphidae > Ascaphus > Ascaphus truei. The sequence continues at coordinate 56,083,025 of CM071574.1, forward strand.
TGCAGGGCTTTGATATGATGTTTTTGGAGACCCATCAGCAGAAAATGTGCAAAATATAGAAATATACACCAATATGTAAGGGCTCTTAAGACGTTCAGGGAATGCTATGCTATTTTTACTGGTACTCTAGAGCAGGGGAGTGCAAACTTTTCCTGCTGCGCCTCTTGTCTGCCTGCTCTGAAGCTCGTGTCTCCCCCCCCCCCCCCCCTGCTACTACCTGACAGCTGCGTCAAATGTCGCTCCAGGGTCACGTGACGTCAGGTCACACCTGTCACGTCACATGACCCCGCTGCGTTGCCATGGAGACACGTCACAGCGTCTGAATCATGGTAAGTTTATTGTTGCAGAGACCTCACGCGATCCCCCGGCATTTCATTTAAATGCCTGAAGGGAAGAGCGCGGGAACTCTGCAACCACCCGCGCCCCTCCCAGACAAATCTCCCGCCCCCGTTTCCGCACCCCTGCTCTAGAGGGAGATTGCGTGAGCAGTGAACGTGATCGGAAACATAAGTGCAGCCACGTCCAATTCCGGTTATGTCACTGGGGGCCGGTTGCGTCTAGACCTAAATCTCTACCCCAAGTGATGACAATCCAGAAATATCTTGAATGGTTAATGGATTGAGGTGTTCTTTTGCACACCCTCATAACTCCATAATAACCATTATCTAACCAATAAAAACACCAGACAAGTACTTTTGAGAGGTGGGAATAACCACAGCTTTATTGAACTTGCAATGTGCATATCAATAAAGGGAAGGGGATCCTACTAAGATCTCTAACAAACAGCCTGGTTCAAAGACCAAACCAACATTGGAGGAAGATCAAGTACCAACAATCAGACGCCATCCCATACCACCCTCATCCTTACCAAAATGCAGGGCCGCTTTATACATTAGGCCGACTAGGCACAGTGCCTAGGGCCTACAAACCTTTTAGGGCCTACAATATTTCACTTGAAAAAATAAGGATAAAACAGCTCATTTTAATTTAAAATGCCTTCGAAGTATCGATACATTTAAATATCGAAACAAAAGTATCGATGCCAAATATCGCTAGTATCGAAAGAAACAAGCAAACGATGAAATTAGCATAAAAATGAGTAAGATATCGGACACACAGGCCTCTAGAAATAAAAGTGCCTGGGGCCTACGAAGGTCTTAAAACAGCCCAGCCAAAATGGCCCCGAATTTTGTAGGTAAGCGGTCATAAAACACCCCTTTTCTTTTATAAAGTCCAGAAAACAAACACTTCCCCATTCAGAAGCCCCTAAGAAATGCCATTTCTAATGAAGAATTAAAAAAAAAATTAAAGTAATTCTTTGCTATTACCATTATTAGGTTACTTTTTTGGGAATCCAATTAGACTGGTAAAAGTTGTTTTCTAACAAGCTGTTTAGGATTGCATCTTAAATGTATAGGTATTTTTTCTGGGAAGGTATCTACACAGGTACTGGTACTCCACACTTTCCAGTACAAACAGACTTTGACCTCTGATTAAAGCAGCAATCCCGCCAAAACATTCAAGTGATTTTGTTTTTACAGAATTTTTATCGGATGTCCTCCAGAGCCGGACTATGTTATTTTCCGTGCTGGGGACCCCGCGTTCCAGAAATAATGACTACTTTAAGTGTGGGAGAACATGCTGTGGTGGCCACAACCAATGACATTTGCAGCTTATTGGCCAGAGGAGCTTGTGAGATTTGGCAGCCATGTTGTTCCCCCAGGATGGAGATGTAAACCTTGTAACTTCACTGAGGTGGGGCATCTAATTGCTGCATTTTACACCTCTGGTCTCTGCGCGCTTCGCCCCATACAATCTATGTGTTATTACCCCTCCGGTCTCCGTATTCCTCTGATTTGCTCCCCTATTATCTCTAAGCAATGTTGAATTGAAATAATGTATCTCCAATTAACAGACCAACCAATGAAACCCCAGAAGACGTTTTCTGTCATATGAGAGCAGCTACCACCCAATACAGAGATGTGCAGCTATATGTGAATAATCCCGGAAACAGAACGAAAAAAGAAAGGCTGGATGCGTTGCAAGCCTCGTTCTGAATCCTCTGCCCTGATTAGCTTCTACCAGCATCAACTGCATATCCCGTAGGATTCTGGGTATTGTAGTTTTATCCTTAATCAAAACACTACGCAAGGCAGGCAGAAGTACCACAGATACCAGAATTCCTTGCGGGTCCATCATCTCACGTCACAATAAGCTCAGCCAATCGGAGCAGAAATTCTACCCCCTGGGGCTCAGAGATGAAAATCAGTTATTGTGTTGATGAACGGGATCCAGTAGGAGCAGGTAGGATCTTACTCTGATGTAATATTATCATCATCAGTCACTATGCATTTCTTTTTAAAGGAATGAACATTTTAATTGATAACAACAATAAATGAAAAATACAATTGACTGGAAGTACAATCTAATGATGCACAATGAAGATATAATACTAAAATGACACATTTTGATAAATGTTTATCCTGCAAACTCTGATCCGTTAAATAACAGGCATTAGAAATATGTTCAGGGAAAATAATTGCATTATAGTATTTGCAGGTATAGTCTGACCAGTGATAATTTTGTACTCTCGTCCTTCCTCAATTATTACATTTATTTTGGTTAATATTTTATTTATTTATAAAAATGTTTTACTAGGAAATATTTTGTGCGTTACCTCTCGTTTCCAAGTATATTCCGGTGGGTTCCTTTGCCATTTAGATTTATTTAGGGTTTGATAAATCCCATTTGACGATGATGGGGATTTTTGCCGGCTAAAAACAGCCCAAATGGCTGCTTTGAATTCTATAGTATTACCCCCATAGAACATCACGGTGAGTTGACGCGAGTATGGCGCTAGTCTTATATGTTAAGAAAAGTGCTTTATTTATATAATTGTGGGCCATATTTACTAAGCGGTGCTTTTCTATATGGCATATTCAGGAACCAGAAGGCACCAGGGTCAAATGATTAGGCTGAAATGTGATTTCTGGAATAGCACAACTTGGTAAACCTTGTCCTGTGTGTATAACTGCTGTCTTCTCTGTGTGTCACTCGCAGGATGGCTGGACAGGAGTTGGTTCCCTTAGCGTTGCAGACATCGGAGATAAATAATTGGGTCAAATGGAAGACCGGGCCAATGCAGACACGTATGTCCCTCCAAGTAAGTGTCTAACTCCTACTGAGGGAGCAGTGAGTGAAGACACAGACTGATCACAATGACACAGAGTGGGGAGCCTGGTTCATAGCCCGGAGTCAGCTCCTTGGAACCCTGAGGAGGTCCATTTCTCCCCCTGTGCCTCAGGCACCAAACACATGAATTTGTAAACTCCTCTGGGCAGGGACTAAAAATCTTATGCACAATGCTGCTTACAGCGCACGGTACTGTAATTGTGATGCGCTCTGAAGAAGAAGAAAAGTGTTATTTATATGAAATAAAGTTTATCTTTATTCCTATATATATGTATATTATTTGTCTCTCTTTTTGATGTTTGCCTCCCGAAAATAACTTTGTTGGTTTCCCATTCAATTCTGTTTTTAATGATGCATTCCTTTGTAGCCAGCCCAAAACATCTGTAAATCAATGCAATAATCTCATTGGCCTCCTTAAACTAATCAAACCATCCAAAAATAAAAGATTTGGCCTGATTTTTTTTTTATTGTGGGAAATTAACTACATAATGTATTTCTTAGTGGCCTCTGAATGGAGGATTGTTTTGTTAATCAAATGTTTTTTTTTTTTGTTTGTTTTTTTACACCATAATCCCAAACTGTTTTGATCAGAGAGCCAATTAATGTAAGGGAGGGAAAAGAGGTGGGGTTTGCCTGAGCAAATGTAAACGTGTCCCAAGTCTCAGCTAACCATGTAAACAAACTAACTTACAAAATAATGATTTAAAAGTAGCAATCCTGCTTTTCTATTTTAAAATGTTTTAATGTATTATAGAGTGCTAGATTTGAAGCAGCTCTGGGGATCTCGGCTTCCAGAGATACTTACCTCCGTAGGGGTTGCCTGTAGCAGCTCCGGGGATCCCTGCTTCCAGAGATCCTTACCTCCGTAGGGGTTGCCTGTAGCAGCTCCGGGGATCCCTGCTTCCAGAGATACTTACCTCTGTAGGGGTTGCCGGTAGCAGCTCCGGGGATCCCTGCTTCCAGAGATACTTACCTCCGTAGGGGTTGCCGGTAGCGGCTCCGGGGATCCCTGCTCCTGAGTAGATTTCTTGATATATATATCTTATAGATATATTGTAGATATATATCTATCTATATATAAAATCATATATATATATATATTATAGATCTATCTATAATATAGATAACATATCTAGAATATATATATCTATATATAGTATATATATCAAGGCAGTCCCTCATTTTACACAAAACAAGCTTCGTTTTACGTCTTACTAACGAATATGCTTCCCAAAGCTTGCACTGCATACCTATGTCATTTTTACAATGCCAAAACGGCTTGTGACCAGACACCGGGCCCCCGCAGTCCACCAGCTACCGACCACTCCATTCACCACCCCACCAAAGGAGCAAAAGAACCCGTGGCCATCCCCCCCCCCCCCCGCAGTACCACCCATCCACCATGGCCCCCCTCGAGGCAGCAACCGCCGTACACCACCCGCAGTACGTCCAGCTACTGCTAACCCCTGCAACACACCCGGACACCCCTCCATCCGAGCAACCAGCCCGCGAACCCCCTGCAGTACTTCAGCCATAGTTTAATAGTGTATTTGGGGGTTTGGAGGGGTATGGGGTTGTATTTTTAATATGTTTGGCAAAGGTGGGGGGTATATTTTTAATCATGTAGTGTGGGGGGTTAAATCAACAAATGTTGCGGTGCTCAAATTAATTTCGAGTTTTTTATCCGTGTCAGGGTGCGCTATGGGTGGTAGGGGGGGGCGGGGCTACGTACTCTTTACATATATGATCCTGGGCACGACATGATTTCTGTTGGCGGCCCTGCCCTTCCCCTCTTCCACTTAAACCCCTCCCAAATGGTGGTACCGACCACTTTGTAGCGTATCAATGTAGTCCCCCCCCCATTTTTTTATTATTTATCCTCTTTCCATAATTTTAAAACGTTTCACAGATAAATTAAAGTAAACCATCATAATTAAAAATCCTCTATCATTGATTTTGACATGTATCACTTATATGTAGTCATACAGCCAACTCCATCGAGTCGTGTATTTAATAGCGTAGCAGGAATATAGAAGACACACAGCAAATACAAACACACAGACCCATTTCCCGGACGCTTCGACCCTTAGGGCTTGCGAATCTCCAAACCCGGTACGGTGTTAGGGTCGCAGTTCTCAAACACGGACCACCACTTGAGCCATAAAGGATAAGTGAGATGAAAGAAACTGACGTCAACAAAAGAAGTAGCCAAAGGAAATTAAAACCCCTCCCAAGTACTCAACAAAACCGTGTTAGCAAAAACTAAAATGATCTAAAAACTATCATTTTTTTTATCTAAATTGGGTAAAATCAGTACTTAGTCACCCACTTTAAAATAGTCCACTTCCTGCTTAAACGTTGTCACAGCACTGTAACACTTTCAGTTCTCCAATAGAGCAGCTACTGTATTAGTCACGGTTAGTGTAATTTCAGGAAACTACTGTATGGACGGTAACATGCAGCATACATTGTTTCTTTTCTCTTGTTTTTCCTGTATGTGACTCCCCGGATCTGCACAATCTGCACAAGATTCCCCTTTAATACTTCAGGTAACTTTATTATTTACTTAACAGACACAGCACCTAATGTGTGCGTGATATATACATTCTGTACCACGCTGTGTGTTTGTGTGTGCACAGAAAAGAGAGAAACTATATGAATGTGTGTATATATACCGTACGTATAAATTATGAATTTGGATAGCAGTATAGCTACATCTTAAAGAAATAATATATTACTGCGTTGTAGCACGCAATGTAACCGTTCTAGAAGTCCCGTGTTGCAAGAGATGACAATGGCCCTTGACCGTGTGTTTTGGTTTTAAATGATGTTGGAGTATAGGAATTTTAGACCTCCTCTGAAGTCTATCTTAGTAAAATGTTATTTACATTGCAATTTATTAAATGCATGTAGCTATTAAATATTTTTAGTTGAAAAAAAAAAATATTCTTAATAAATTATTGCTAGAGCGTGCTGGCTATAGAAATCGAAGGTGTTAAATATATACTAAATGGTTGCGTGTGTGTGTTTTTATATGTGTATGTATATAATAATTACACTCCAGGTCTTGTGAACAGCTGACTTCCCAAGTCAGCAGGTCTTTTCATTCTACTGATATAGATCCAATGTTGTCTTTCTCCCTCCTAATAGAGGTAATGAGAACTTTAATCCTAATGAGGTACTGTGTATTTTATCTGGTATTGTTAGGACTTTGCGATCAGGGTCTGCCTTGACGTGGTTCGCAGGCTTGGGATGCTATGGCCCAGGGTTAAACTAAATGACCCCCTTTTCAAAGAAAAACTCTTGTCATCTGTCCCAAGACCTGAGTGCCTGATATTGTTCTATTCCAATTTTTTTGCAGTTTTATGCACCCAGGCAATACATTAGTTTTAGTGGATTGCCACTATATCTATGTATATGTGTGTATATATACATATACATAAAACAATAATAGCCTAAGTACACCAATGTACGTATTTACAATTTACTTGCCCACCATACATTGATCATGTTTTCCATGTATGTATATCTTTATTTGTATAGCGCCACTCATGCACTTGCTGTAGTGCTTTACAGCAGTAACACTATTCATACATACGAATAAGCATTTCAGATAAAAGTAAACATTACGAAAAGAGTCCCTCCTGAAGAGCTTACAATCTAAAGTGGTAAGTAGGGAGAACTTCAGATACAGTAGGGGTGTTATGGTAAGTGGGCTTGCAGCGTTCGATGACATCCTAGTTAATTAGCACATTGCTTTGTTCCTTTTTGTCCCCTAACTATTCCTATAAGCGCTCTCTATACCCTGCCATAACTATCTATAACGTGTCTATAACTCCCATAACTATTCCTATAATCGCTGTCTATAACTCCCATAACTATTCATAAGCCTGTCTATAACTCCATACTATTCCTATAAGCGCGCTTCTATAACTTCCCATAACTATTCCTATAGCGCTCTCTATAACCCTCCCATAACTATTCTATACAGCGCTCTCATAACTCCTCCCATAACTATTCCTATAAGCGCTCTTCTATAACTCTCCCATAACTATTCCTCTAAGAAGCGCTGTCTATAACTCTACCATAACTATTAGAGTTTAATGAAACATTTTTAAGTATTCTCTAAGGCTACAAGCTGATTTTATTAAAGCTGATTTATCCACACTGTAGATATTTATTTATTTATTTATTTTATTTATTTATAAAAATATTTTACCAGGAAGTAATACATTGAGAGTTACCTCTCCGTTTCAAGTATGTCCTGGGCACAAGTAAAACAAATAATACATGGTTACAAAACAGTTACATAAATTACAAGTTACATTTATATACAAGACATTGCATGGCACCTTAAAAGAAATATATATTGATGAGCTATGAACAGTTACAGACCAGATTAAAGTGAGACCGCCTTAGATTTGACAAGAACTTAAGCTGGTGGTGGATATGATAGTCTCTGGTAGGTTGTTCCAGTTTTGGGGTGCCGGAAGGAGGAAGGAGGAACGTCGCGATACTTTGTAGTCTTGGGACCATGAATAGTCTTTTGGATCTGATCTCAGGTGATGGTACTGCATGTGTAGGGGTGAGGAGCTTGTTCAGTAGCTGGGTAGCTGGCCAGAAAGTATTTGAGGGTGGGAGACAGGAAGTTGAACTTTGCCCTAGACTCTAGGATGACCAATCTAGTTCTTTGAGCATTTCGCAGTGAGTGTGTTTGTAGTTGCTTGGAGAACAAAACGACAATTGAATTGTAGAGGGTGTCAAGTTTGCTAGGGGGTGGTTGAGGAGCCAGCCATATACTATGTCTCCATCATGGATTGCTCCTTTAAGCAAAATGATAATTAATGAACAAAGTCCTGTATATTTATATTTGCAGACAAGGCTCCTGATTAGAGCTTGCTTCATAATGCAGAATTGAAAAATTAAAATGCATTAACATCAGCACTTGGCTTCTTGCAGGTGGCAGTCACCATGAAAGAGACACAATCCATTTAGATGGTCATAGATGGGTTTAATGCTCCTGTACAATCTATATAAACGAGATTGCACAGATCTGGAACTAAGATAGATGGAAATTTATAAGCCCAGATAGTACCAAGAATATTGTCTACAAATATAATATTAGCTTCTCTCGTCGAAGCCGCATGTTATGAACTGTTGTATCCCTAGGAGCGCAGAGGTGGTACCATTTTCTTCTAACTCCAGTAGAAGTGAGTTTGCCCATATTCTGTTCATCTTATTTAATCTCACCTGGCCTCATGTAAACTCATAGCCCTCAGTACATATTATTACAAAAATAGTATATCCCATTGGTATGCGTTAGTAGACTGTGCGCACTATACCCATCACCTGGTTTTAGCTCACACTACAGACCTGTTTGTTTCTGAATAACGAGATTGTGTGGGTTCAACCGATCTTAAAGTAAACAGTTAATTAATAATACTTACATACACGTGCCTGTTTATCTGTGTGTCAGTTGTCATTTAATAAGAGATTCTTTATAATCCTTTGATTTTTAGTCTTCCGAAAAGAACAAACTGAGTACACTGGGTGGTTCTACCGCCACCTCCCTACTAAAGAATAATAATAATAGTAATCACTCTTATACATCTCATCCATTCTATCTCACTCCAAGCAGCTGGTACGCCGCATTTCTGCTTTACATTGGTGTTGTCATGGGCCATTTGTTCTTTGTCTTGTCGTTGTTTGGGCTGTTTGGTATATGTTATAATTTCTATTTGCAGTGTATACGATTATAATTTATATTTTGCAGTGTATAAATTATCCATTTATTTGGGGCAGTGGAAATCTCTGGGGATGACGGATTGCCGTGATGACTACTTCATTGTTAACTTGCTGTCATTGCTGAATTATCATCATTGTTTCACAGTTCCGTTGTGTTTCACTTTCAGGTAATTATTATATTTCTGTATCCACCATTCATTATCCATCATGGGGGAATGTAACAGTAGCCTTTTTGGTGCAATTCTGGGCACAAACAAAGTCGCTCATTATTTAAAATATTTAAGATCAGAATATCAAATGATTTTTTGCACTTATTCCACCTCAGATTTTTCAACGACCTTGTAATGAGATCAGTCCTTTTTAGATTACATTGTTGTGTACCTATTGAGCTTCCTGCCCACGTCACATGTCTTCATGTGCCCGACTCCAGAACTTTCCCAACATCACGTGTCTTCTTCTGTGTCCGTCTCCCGAGCTTTCCCAACATCACGTGTCTTCTTCATGTGTTCCGACTCCTAGAGCTTCGGCCACCCTTAAATGTCTTCTTCATGTGTCCGACTCACCGGATCTTTCCCAACATCACAGGTCTTCTTCATGTGTCCCGACTCCCGAACTTTCTCCAACTCACGTGTTTTTTCATGTGTCGCAGACTCCCAAACTTCCTAAACATTCACGTTCTTCTTCATGTGTCCGACTCCTCAGAGTTTCCCAACATCCACGTGTCTTCTCAGGTGTCCGTCTCCATAGCTTTCCCAACCTTAAATGTCTCTTCATCATGTGTCCGCTCCCAGAGCTTTCCCTCACCTCATTGTCTTTTTCATGTGTCCGTCTCCTAGAGCTTTCACCATACATACGTGTCCTTCTTCTGTGGTCCCGTCTCCGAGAGCTTTCCCAACCATTAAATGTCTTCTTCATGTTGTCCTACTCTCAGAACTTCCCACTTCATGGTCTTCTTCATTGTCCGTCCCTTGAAGGCTTTCCCAACCTCATGTGTCTTCCTCACGTGTCCGACTCCCAGAACTTTCCCAACGGTCTTAAATGTCTTCTTCATTGTGTCCGACTACCAGAGTGTAAAAGATTTAAAAGTGGAGGAGGAGAATTGAGTGTGAGATGCTGGATTTGGATCGGAACCCTGGAGAGTGATTTAAGGAGGGGAAGCTGAGGCAGAATTTAGGAAAGAGTAAGTGATTCTGGCAGCAGCGTTTTTAGGATAGATTGTAGGGGAGTACAGGGTAGAGAGGCAGGAAGGTCGGACAGCATGAGGTTAGCACAGTAATCAAGAAACGGTGAGAGAATTGGCCTGAGTCCAAAGTTTTATAGCAGAGGAAAGGTGCATATCTTTGTATATTGAGAGGAAAAAGCGAGATGTTTTAGAAACACCTTTGAAGGAGAAGAAGAATGTGAGAGAAGGGTATGTGACTCCGGCAGAGCGTGCTTGGGCTACGGTGAAGGATGGTCTTTCCATCAGTAATGTGGAAGGCAGGTAGTAGGTGGGCCATGGGTTGGGAGAAGTATAGGAACTCTTTTGTGTCATGTTAATCTAGGTTGGAGAGGGCGCATCCAAGGATGATATCGGCAGAGAGGTCTTCTAAACGTTGTTGTAACAGCATGTGTAAGGCTGAGTCCATAGAGGGGTACAGGGGGCAGGCCGCGTTACGCGAGGCTCGCCCTGGCTGAAATCTGCGCGATTTCATGCCGCATGCATGGGGTGCCAGCAGGCGCAATCCGGAGGGCTGAGGGATGCGGTGGAGTGACTGCGCGCTGAGGGCCAATCGCGCCCCTGTGTGGGCACCATACCGACGTGGCCCCCTTCTCGCTGAATCGGTTGCGCCGCGTCACGGTGGCCGTGAATTGACCGCTGCTCCCGCGCTGATGTGGATGTTTTCAGCCGACAGCCGCTCTGAAAAACGCTTTGGCTGTCCGGCTGAAAAATCCTAGCGCCTCAGCACGCCCTGGCGACAGCTCTCGTGATCCCCACTCTAAAGGCACTCCTCATGGAGGATGCTGGCTCAGCGCGGAGCGTCAGCACTGCGGCTTCCAGCGCGGCCTCCCCTGCTATGGACTCGGCCTAAGGCGGGGGTTTGAAAAGTGATTGTGTGTGTCGTCAGCATAGAGGTGATATTCAACCTAAGAGCATGTTTTACTGAGGTCACCTAGAGAAAGTGTGTACAGAGAAAAGATAGAGGTCCCAGACTAGAGCCCTGGGTAGCCCCGCACAGAAGATACAATGAGGAGGAGGAGGTAGTTAGCAGAAGAGACCACTGAAAGTCGATGGGAGATTGTATGAGGTGTTGATTAATCAAAATACACTTTTACTTATGGGTGAATTATCAGCTATGGTGGAAAGAGCCAAACTGATCTAGTGCATATCCGGTAGTAATATAACCTGGTGTGGCAAAACTGAGGTTTAGATCAGGAGTGCGGCAATCTTCACGGGCCTGTGCCCCCCCTGCCTGCTCTCTGGCCCTGGGTCGGCGTCCCCCCTTAACTTTGATAGCGGCCGTCAAATGACAGCCTTGGGGTAATGTGAAGTAGCAGTTACGTGACCACACGCGTCAGTTCTCAGTCGTGTTTAATAGCGATAGCAGGAATATAGAAGACACACACAGACACACACACCCATTTCCCTGACCCTTTTCCCACCCCACCCTTGAGAGCCAATAAAGATAAGGAGAGTGAAAGAAACTGACGTCAGACAAAAGGAAGTAGCCAAAGGAAATAAAACCCCTCCCAAGTCTCAACAACCCGTGTTTACAAACTAAAATGATCTAAAAACTCTTATTTTTATCTAAATTGGGTAAAAATCAAGTCATTAGTCACCCACTTTAAACATGTCACTTCCTGCTTAAACGTTGTCACAGCTACTGTATACACTTTCAGTTCTCCAATAGAGCAGCTACTGTATTAGTCACGGTTAGGGTGTAATTTCCAGGAACAATACTGTATGGGACGGTAACATGCAGCATACATTGTTTCTCTGGTTTATTTCCTGTATGTGACTCCCCGGATCTGCACAAGATCTGCACAAGATTCCCTTTAATACTTTCAGGTAAGCCTTTATTATTTACTTAACAGACACAGCACATAATGTGTGCGTGTATATATACATTCTGTACCGTGTGTTTGTGTGTGCACAGAAAAGAGAGAAAATATATGAGTGTGTATATATACAGTACGTATAAATGTATGAATTTGGATAGCAGTATAGCTACATCTTAAAGAAAATAATATATTACTGCGTTGTACACGCAATGTACCGTTCTAGAAGTCCCTGTCTGCAAGAGATGACAATGTGCCCTTGACCGTGTGTTTTGGTTTTAAATGATGTTGGAGTATAGGAATTTTAGACCTCCTCTGAAGTCTATCTTTAGTAAAATGTTATTTAATTGCAATTTATTAAATGCATGTAGCTATTAAATATTTTTAGTTGAAAAAAAAAATATATCTTAATAAATTAATTGCTAGAGCTGCTGGCTAGAAAATCGAAGGTGTTAAATATATACTAAAATGGTTGCGTGTGTGTGTTTATATGTGTATGTATATATAATTACACTCCAGGTCTTGTGAACAGCTGACTTCCCAAGTCAGCAGGTCTTTTCATTCTACTGGATATAGATCCAATGTTGGTCTTTCTCCCTCCTAATAGAGGTAAATGAGAACTTTAATCCTAATAGAGGTATACTGTGTATTTTATCTGGTAGTGTTAGGACTTGCGATCAGGGTCTGCCTTGACGTGGTTCGCAGGCTTGGGATGCTATGGCCAAAGGGTTAAACTAAATGACCCCTTTTCAAGAGAAAAACTCTTGTCATCTGTCACAAGACCTTGAGTGCCTGATATTGTTCTATTCCAATTTTTTTGCAGTTTATGCACCCAGGCAATACATTAGTTTTAGTGGAGTGCCACTATAATCTATGTATATATGTGTGTATATATACATATACATAAAACATAATAGCCTAAGTACCACATGTAAAGTATTTACAATTTACTTGCCACCTACATTGATGCATGTTTTCCATGTATGTATATCTTTATTTGTATAGCGCCACTCATGCACGTACTGTAGTGCTTTACAGCAGTAACACACTTGACATAATACGAATAAGCATTTTCAGATAAAAGTAAACATTAGGAAAGAGTCCCTTCCCTGAAGAGCTTACAATCTAAAGTGGTAAGTAGGGAGAACTTACAGAGACAGTAGGGGGTGTTATGGTAAGTGGGCTTGCAGCGTTCGATGACATCCTAGTTAATTAGCACATTGCTTGTGCCGTTTTTGTCCCCTAACTATTCCTATAAGCGCTCTCTATAACTGCCATAACTATTCCTATAAGCGCTGTCTATAACTCCCATAACTATTCCTATAAGCGCTGTCTATAACTCCCATAACTATTCCTATAAGCGCTGTCTATAACTCCCATAACTATTCCTATAAGCGCTCTCTATAACTCCTCCCATAACTATTCCTATAAGCGCTCTCTATAACTCCTCCCATAACTATTCCTATAAGCGCTGTCTATAACTCCTCCCATAACTATTAAGAGTTTAATGAAAACATTTTTTAAGTATTCTCTAAGGCTACAGAGCTGATTTATTAAAGCTGATTTATCCACATGTAGGATATTTATTTATTTATTTATTTTATTTATTTATAAAATATTTTACCAGGAAGTAATACATTGAGAGTTACCTCTCGTTTTCAAGTATGTCCTGGGCACAGAGTAAAACAAAATAATACATGGTTACAAATACAGTTACATAAATGAACAAGGTATACATTATATACAAGACATTGCATGCACAGTTAAAGAAAATATATATTATGAGCGTATGAAACAGTTACAGACCAGATTAAAGTGTGAGACAGCCTTAGATTTGAAAGAACTTAAGCTGGTGGTGGATATGAGAGTCTCTGGTAGGTTGTTCCAGTTTTGGGGTGCACGGAAGGAGAAGGAGGAACGTCCGGATACTTTGTTGAGTCTTGGGACCATGAATAGTCTTTTGGAGTCTGATCTCAGGTGATAGGTACTGCATGTGGTAGGGGTGAGGAGCTTGTTCAGGTAGCTGGGTAGCTTGCCCAGAAAGTATTTGAGGGTGAGACAGGAAAGGTGAACTTTGCGCCTAGACTCTAGTGATGACCAATCTAGTTCTTTGAGCATTTCGCAGTGATGTGTGTTGTAGTTGCATTGGAGAACAAAACGACAAATTGAATTGTAGAGGGTGTCAAGTTTGCTAAGGTGGGTTTGAGGAGCCGAGCCATATACTATGTCTCCATGCATGGATTGCTCCTTTAAGCAAAATGATAAGTAATGAACAAAGCCTGTATATTTATATTTGCAGAACAAAAGGCTCCTGATTTAGAGCTTGCTTCATAATGCAGAATTGAAAAATTAAAATGCATTAAATCACACGTTGGCTTCTTCAGAGGTGCAGTCACCATGAAAGAGACACAATCCATTTAGATAGGTACATAGATTGGGTTTAATGCTCCTGTACAATCTATATAAACGAGATTGCACAGATCTGGTCTAATAAGATGGAAATTTATAACATCCAGATAGTACCAAGAATATTTGTCTACAAATAATAATAGTACTTGCTTCTCGAACCGCAGTTATAACTGTGTAATCCCTAGAGCAGCAGAGGTGGTACCCATTTTCTTCTAACCCAGTAGAGTGAGGTTGCCCATATTCTGTTCATCTTTTATTTAATCTCACCTGGCCTCAGTAACTCATAGCCCTCAGTACATATTATTACAAAATAGATATCCATTGGTATGCTGTTAGTAGACTGTGCGCACTATAACCCATCACCTGGTTTAGCTCACACTACTAGACCTGTTGTTCTGAATAACAGAGATTGTGTGGGTTCAACCGATCTTTAAAGTAAAACAGTTAATTAATAATACTTACACGTGCCTGTTTATCTGGTGTCAGTTTGTCATTTAATAAGAGAGTTCTTTATAATCCTTGATTTTTAGCTTCCGAAAAGAACAAACTGAGTACACTGGTGTTGCTACCTCCCTACGTAAAGAATAATAATAATAGTAATACTATTAATAATAATAATAATAATATAATAATAATTAACTAAAGAGTGGTACAGATTTCTGCTTTAACATTGAGTAGTTGTATGGCCCATAATTGTTCTTTTGTATTGTAGTTGTTTGCCTGTTTGGTATAATGTATAATTTATTTTGCAGTGTATAATGTATAATTTATTTTGCAGTGTATAATGTATCATTTATTTTGCAGTGGAAATCTCTGGGGATGACGAGCAGTGATGACTACCTTCATTGTTACTGCTGCACTGAAATTATCAATCATTGTTTCACAGTTCCGTGGTTCACTTTCAGGTAATTATTATATTTTCTGTATCACACATTCAATTATAAAATCAATGGGGGAATGTAACAGTACATTTTTAGTGCAATTCTGGGCAAAACAAAGCGCTCATTATTTAAAGATAATTTAGAGATCAATAATCAAATTGATTTTTGCACTTATTCACCTCAGATTTTCAATACCTTTTAAATAGATCAGTCCTTTTTAGATTACATTGTTGTGTACAGAGCTTTCCCAACGTCACATGTCTTCATGTGCCCGACTCCCAGAACTTTCCCAACATCACGTGTCTTCTTCATGTGTCCGTCTCCCAGAGCTTTCCCAACATCACGTGTCTTCTTCATGTGTCCGACTCCTAGAGCTTTCCCAACCTTAAATGTCTTCTTCATGTGTCCGACTCCCAGAGCTTTCCCAACATCACATGTCTTCTTCATGTGTCCGACTCCCAGAACTTTCCCAACATCACGTGTCTTTTTCATGTGTCCGACTCCCAGAACTTTCCTAACATCACGTGTCTTCTTCATGTGTCCGACTCCCAGAGCTTTCCCAACATCACGTGTCTTCTTCATGTGTCCGTCTCCTAGAGCTTTCCCAACCTTAAATGTCTTCTTCATGTGTCCGACTCCCAGAGCTTTCCCAACCTCATGTGTCTTTTTCATGTGTCCGTCTCCTAGAGCTTTCCCAACATCACGTGTCTTCTTCATGTGTCCGTCTCCTAGAGCTTTCCCAACCTTAAATGTCTTCTTCATGTGTCCGACTCTCAGAACTTTCCCAACTTCATGTGTCTTCTTCATGTGTCCGTCTCCTAGAGCTTTCCCAACCTCATGTGTCTTCTTCACGTGTCCGACTCCCAGAACTTTCCCAACCTTAAATGTCTTCTTCATGTGTCCGACTACCAGAGTGTAAAGATTTAAAAGTGAGGAGGAGAATTGAGTGTGAGATGCGGGATTTGATCGGAACCCTGGAGAGTGATTTAAGGAGGGGAGATGCGGAGGCAGATTTAGGAAAGAGTAGAGTGATTCTGGCAGCAGCGTTTAGGATAGATTGTAGGGGAGACAGGTGAGAGGCAGGAAGGCCGGACAGCAGGAGGTTACAGTAATCAAGACGGGAGAGAATGGGGCCTGAGTCAGAGTTTTAGCAGAGGAAAGGGCATATCTTTGTTATATTGCAGAGGAAAAAGCGAGATGTTTTAGAAACATTTGAATGTGAGAGAAGAATGTGAGAGAGGAGTAGTGTGACTCCCAGGCAGCGTGCTTGGGCTACTGGGTGAATGATGGTACTTCCAACAGTAATGTGGAAGGAGGTAGTAGGGCCAGGTTTGGGAGGAAGTATGAGGAACTCTTTTGCCATGTTAAGTCTAGGTTGGAGGAGGGCCATCCAAGATGATATCGCAGAGAGTCATTCATAAACTTTGGTTTGTACAGCAGGTGTAAGGCTGAGTCCATAGAGGGGGTAGCAGGGCGCAGGCGCGCTGACGCTGAGGCTCGCCTGCTGAAATCTGCGCGATTTCATGCCCATGCAGGTGAGCCAGCAGGCGCAATCGGGAGGCTGAGGGAGGCGGGGCAGTGACGCCGCTGGGCCAATCGCCCACGACGCACCGACGTCAACGTCACGGCGCCGACGTCACGGTGCCGTGACATTGACGCTGCTCCGCGCTGATTGGATGTTTTCAGCCGACAGCGCTCTGAAAAACAGCTTGGCTGTCGGCTGAAAAATCCAGCGCCTCAGCACGCCGGCGGACGCTCGCGTGAGCCCCCTCTAAAGACATCCTCATGGAGGATGCAGGGGCTCAGCGCGGAGCGTCAGCACGGCTCAGCGCGGCCTCCCCTGCTATGGACTCGGCCTAAGGCCGGGGGTTTGAAAAGTGAATTTGTGTGTCGTCAGCATAGAGGTGATATTCAACCTAAGAGATGTTATTACTGTAGGTCACCTAGAGAAAGTGTGTACAGAGAAAAGAGAAGAGGTCCCAGGACAGAGCCCTGGGGTACCCCCACAGAGAGATCAATAGAGGAGGAGGAGGTGTTAGCAGAAGAGACACTGAAAGTACGATGGGAGATGTAAGAGGTGTTGATATAATACACTTTACTTATGGGTGAATTATCAGATGGTGGCACCAAACTGAGTCAGTGCATATCAGGTAGTAATATAACCTGGTGTGCAAATACTGAGGTTTAGATCAGGAGTGCGCAATCTTCATCGGCTGTGCCCCCCCTGCCTGCTCTGCCCCTGGGTCGCGTCCCCCCTTAACTTGAATGCGGCGTCAAATGACACCTTGGGGTAATGTGACGTAGCGTTACGTGACCAGCAGCGTCATTTGACGCCCGTCTCCATCGAGACGCGTGGGTCCTGGTAAGTGAATTTACAGAGGCCTCGCGCTGAACAGCGCGGGGCCTCTGTAACCACCGTGCCCCCCCAGTTTGCGCACCTCTGGTTTAGATCAAGATGTGTCACCAGTCCACAACAGCGCCATCTATTGGTGTACATACAGATTGCAAGGATTTGTGTTGGACATGAGGTCTATTAGCACTAGAGGTCGGCGCACTCCCCATGGAGAAGTACTTAAACAGCTGATATTGCCGGCAAGTAAACAGGCACATAAACTGCCGGCTAGTACACAGAATGTAGGCTGTCGGCTGCAAAATAGCTGTATGCCAATAAACCATATACTCGCAGAAAATATATATGCACTAGATTTGGGGTGCGCAAAGTGGGGGGGGGGCGCGGGAGAATTTCCAGGGGGACACAGCGGCTACAGAGGTCCCACGCTCTCCCGCAAGGCATTTAAATTAAATGCCGTGGGGACCGTGCAAGGCCTCTGCAGCTTCTTCTACCTGAATTTATTTAACTATGGAGCCGAGAAAGGGAGGGGGGGGGGGGGGTGTGGCGGTGCGAGCTGGAAGGTAGGCAGGCAGGGGGCGCAGGTTAAAAACTTTGCGCACCCCTGAACTAGATGAACAAATGAACAAATAGCTAATATTAGACGGTAAAGGCAAACAAGTAATGCTCTAGTTACAGAAATAAATGCTGTAATCGCACAACCATTATGCATGTAGATCAGCAGCCAGTATATATATATATATATTAGCACTGTATCATGGTTCTAAACTGACTGGTATAAGCTTACTAGTGCACTAATATAAAGTATAAATTCTCAAGTTAAAAAAGAAAAAAAAAAAAAGAAACGTTCCAACGTACGTTTCACTCCTGTGAAGGAGCTTCGTCTGGGCTAGTGAGCACGGGTCCCACAGGTGCACTTTAAATACCCTAGTGTCGTCATGGCAACCTTAAAATGGTACTGTGCAGAGCCAGCATTTCCATTTAACGACATCGCCATCTAGTGGTATGCATACAGATTGCAGGAACTGTACTTAGAAAATAGAAAATCAAATTGGTACAAATGAATAGAGAGAACATCAAAAAATATTAATCTAGATATAATACACTCAAATAAATATTATCATGGATGTATAGAGCCATGAGTTGGCACTGCCAGCAGGGCTGAAGATGGGGAATGTGTTACAAAGAGCACCATTTAAAAATTGTTATATGCATTGTTAATGTGAACAATACCAAAATGAATATGTAACCTCTTCGTGGCCAGATCATGGAGGACTGATTAATACCCGCAACGGAGGCGCATGACACGCACCTGGTGATATTTTTCCTAAGCTATTATTTGCATACCCATGACTGTCCTCCGTTCTATCCAGGGTTTTTTTTTTCTATGTCAATTTTTCCCACATACGTGTGGTGATGTCCTCCTTACCTAGCCTCCAGTTTATTCATTTTGAACTATCTGGTTTATGTAGCATTTGTTTGCACATTAGTAGATTATTTAATCAGTATTAGTGCGATT
Organism: Ascaphus truei; assembly: GCA_036426205.1. Lineage (NCBI taxonomy): Eukaryota > Metazoa > Chordata > Amphibia > Anura > Ascaphidae > Ascaphus > Ascaphus truei. The sequence goes on from CM071574.1 coordinate 56,102,160, forward strand.
CTTGCTATATGAGTGTGGTTTGATGTTTTCTCTTATCCCTGTGTGTGAGCAGCTAATTAGTTACGCCCAATTAGAGGGAGAGCACATGGTTGCACACATTTTCAGTGCTTTGATTACCCTCTGGGTGACTATGTCTGCCCTCACTTGAGTGTCTATTTGTTTGATCAATATCATATTTGCTTTGTACAACTTTGTATTTATATGTGATATTCCTGATTCTCATGCATGCCTGCATGTCAGGTTTTTCTATATGTACACTACAATTCATTAATTGTCATACCTGTGGCCCCCTTTAGGATCTATTTTAGGACCAGCCGGTCATCATACCCAGTGGGATCCTCTGATTCCCTCTGTGTGTGTATAGATCATCCTCCTCTGCCCCATTTTTTCTGCCATCTGGGCATCCTGTTTGGGTTTTTTTTTGGTACAATTAGCAATTTTGTGGGATTTGAGATGACTGTGTTTTCCCCGTCTGGTATTGTTTTTTAGATGTATGTTATTTTTAGTTTGTTGCAGTGTTTTTTCTGTCCATGATTAATAAACCCTTTTGCATTTAAATTATATTTTTCGTGATCTGAGTGCTTTTCATTGGGATTTCTGTCTTTTTTGTGTGTTTATATAAATTTTTCCCATAGCACCGCCATCTGCCTTCATTTTGGCGTATTTTTGGCTTTTGATCAGTAGTGACTCTCTGAGGTTTGTTGATGCGGTTATACCTGTGTGTCTATATATATATATATATATATATATATATATATATATTATAATACATATATATATATACCGGCTGCTGAGCTACATGCATAATAGTTGTGCGGTTACAGCATTTATGTCTGTGACTAAAGCATTACTTGTTTGCCTTTACCAATAGCTACATTTGCCTTTACTAATATTAGCTATTTGTTCATCTAGTGCATATATATTTTCTGCGAGTATATGGTTTATTGGCATACAGCTATTTTACAGCCGACCGGCTACATTCTCTGTACTAGCAGGCAGTTTATGTGCCTGTTTACTTGCCGCAATATCAGCTGTTTAGGTACATCCCCTTATCACGGTCCGACCTCTAGTGCTAAAAGAACTTATGTCCAACACAACTCCTTGCAATCTGTATGTGCACCAGTTGATGGCGCTGTATTGAAATGGTGACACTGATCTAAGCCACAGTACTTGCACACCAGGTTAAATTACTCTACCTCAGTGGTGCGCAAACGGGGGGGGGAGGGGCGCGAGAACTTATGGGGGGGGGCATGGCGGTTACAGAGGCCCTGCGCTCTTCCCCACAGTATTTAAATTAAATGCCGGGAGAGCCGTGAGGCCTCTGTAACTCCATTAGCTACTCTCTGCTGGGTCTTCGTCAATGCGGCATCAAATGACGCCGCAGGATCAAGTGCCGTGACGCGTTGCCATGGCAACATGCATCGAATGCCACGGCGGGGTCACGTGACGTCACATGACCCACGACGTTATGTAATGCCGAGTCCTTGGCGAGGGGGGGTGCGAACGCTGCGGCTGCTGGGCAGGGAGCGCAGCTCAAGAAGTTTGCGCACCCCTGCGTCTACCTGATATGCACTGACTCAGTTTGGTGCCACCATCTGATAATTCACCCATAAGTAAAGTGTATTATATAAACACCTCTTACTTGACTTGAATGAATTATATAATTAACCACATACAGTGCATTTTATTAAGACACTAGGTTTCATATTCAACGCTATTTTAGCCAATATTATTGTACACATATCTCCTTTACAATTGTTATTAATTCATTAAGTACTGTCTACTAGCCTGACACCATACTGATAATCTTGCTGGTTGGCACCATACGTGCGCAGAGTCCTATCACTGATTTATTCATAGGACTATAACATTATCTGATGTGTACAAATGTAGTGTGGTCACCTGTCCCATGATTCACTGAAGAGTAAAGTGCATTATATCAACACCTCGTACTGCTGTATCTGTGACTCACATATAACCTGGCCGTTACTGATGCTGCCATCATACAGGGCATTTCAGTTAGACATTTAGGTTCATTTCAAGTGCTATTCAGACAATATTATGGCACCCTGTCTAACAAGGGGCAATTATTATGTTAGTACTCATTTTATTTTGGTCAACAGTTTTTAAATACATTTATTAAAAGTTATATTTTATGTAGTGGTGTGTAAAGAAAAAAGTGATTTCCTTTCGGTGGACATTTCTTTGCCCACCAATTTGTTCCGTGGTAAATAAAACCCCTAATTTGCTCATTCTATACGTAAAATATTCCAATTAATGGTACAGAAGAACCACTTGGCCCCCCTAGTCTGCCGACCTGTGGTGAAACCTCAGATGCTATTTGATTATTTAGTTTCTTTTGTATTTGGCATAGCCTTGTGCCCAGGTCTGTCTTAACAGCATTATAGGCCCCCGGGCAAAGCAGTGCACTGGGCCCTTGCCAACTCTCTGCTACAAGTCGTAATTTTTCTCCTTCTACCGAGTTAGCGGGAGATTTGAATGTTGAGGCGGGTGATGGGAAAATTAGTGTTAAATTCTGGTCTGTGCATAGATTAGCATGGGGCCCCTATGCTTGTGGGCCCCCCGGGCAACTGCCCAGTGTGCCCATGTGTTAAGACGGCACTGCTTGTGCCTATATCAAATAGTTTTCAATCCCTTTTGCTGTGCCAGCCTCCTCTACTCCTGCTGAGAGGCTAATCTATACATCTCCCACCTTTCTGTAAACTAGGACTTCCTCATGTATCTCCTGAGTCTTCCACCCTCCAGTTGCAAAGCGTGTCCTCTTGTTCCTGCACTTGTCTTTCTCTGAAATATCCTTCTTACCTGTACCTTGTTAATGCTCTTGCTAAGGAGCAGAATAACCTACCCTAATATTTTCCATGTCTCACTTCGCAGAATCCTTTAAAGTCGTAAGTCCGGAGGCCTCGGTCATTGTCTCATGGGGTGAAACTGCTGTGTTACCCTGTCACCTGTCCCCATCCACCAGTGCTAAAGACATGACCGTGAGGTGGTTCAGATCTAAATTCAGTTTCACGGTGCACCTTTACCAGAATGGGAAGAGCATTGACTATCAGATTTCTGAATACCAAGGACGTACAGAGCTCGATACAAGCCTCATCAGTAATGGGGAAGTGTCCCTATCAATCCACAATATCACAGCATCTGATGAAGGATGGTACACGTGTTTATTTCAATCTGTCACCTTCTACGATGCCGCAGATTTGCAACTGAAGGTTTCAGGTATTTATACTATATCAACGTATTACCTGCTCTATTTACAACATAACATCTGCTGTGAACCTATGGACGAGGCTCATTACTTAAACTGTGCTGCAATTATTTGTTAAACTCAGAGGTCAATGTGTAATGGTACCAGGGGGATAAGGAGTACTACTTTTTAGTGTAAAATTATTTTTTCATTTGAAAACAAAGCACATTCAAGCTAATGCGTTGTAAGGGGTCTTACAGTTTTGTAAATATGGCCCAAGGTGTCTGTGTATTCTGGAATAGCACAGATTAGTAACGATGAACGTCATATGATCCATCTGTGTGATGACTCTTCTAACACATAATGAATATTAGGCCATTGTAAAGGGTTAGTTTGTAATAATAATTGTACTATTGTGCTAAAATGTATGTATGACTAGTTGTAATTTGTAGGTTTCCCTGTGCCCGGCTGTCACAAGGGTCCCGTTGCAACTCGTACAGTATATCAATCTAGCAAGAAGAGGAATGGAAACTGTAACATGGGGGTTATGGATGGCAATGATACTTCTTTTATTTCACACACAATTAGCAGCATTGCTATAGAAGCTGCATAACATGCGTTACTTGCTGTATGTAGCACTATACAGATGCAGCCACGAGTATACTGAATGGGACTGCCAGGGACCGCCGCTGTGTTAATCCGATGGGCCATTCTGGGTCTGCAGAGATGTCACAGAAATGTTGCAGCATTACTGGGAGATTGCCCCAGATTTTCCAAGGCAAGTGTTCGGATACTCGTGGCTGCATCTGTACATTGATTTAAAACAGTTACATTAAACCCCGACCCAAACATTTTACAATCTATTTTTTAAGGCCCAGGGATAAACTAACTTCTCCAAAGTCACAGGGAGCTGACAATGACATGTAAGCCAGAAGTGTTACTAAGTTAGTCCTTTATTATTGCCATCATTTTTTGCAGCAGCAGCAAGCAGATGTGCTGTAATAACAGATAAGTTGTCTCCGACAATATTAAAGTGAGGCGGTGATTTAGAAACAGCATCTATTCCTGTTCTGGTGGAATATGTCTCACATATGGTGGTTTTAGCCTCAATATAAACGATATTGATTTCCAATACTGGAATTTATTAGACGATCTAACAGGGAAATTTGAGAGAAGAAATAAATTCAGTAAAATAAATCTGAGATTGGATGTCTGTATATCTTTATTTATATAGCGCCCTCAGCTGTACTTGGCGCTTTACAAAAGAGACAATATAGTACAGGGAATTATAGAACGATTAGTGCAATAAATAATATCAGACAATAGGTAATGAAATCAGTGCCCGAAGAATTTACAATCTAAGTGCTATGTTGGGATATTTACAGAGACAGCAGGTGAGGGAATAAGTGCAGTAGATGGCAGTCATTGGTAGGAGTGACCGTGGGTGTGGGACAGTAGACATGAGTCTAGGCTAATGAAATGTTCAATTTAAAAGTAGAATGCAGGAGACAAGAAGGGGGATAAGAAGCTAAAAGGGACATGCCTGCTACTGTATCTGCTGTTTGTATGTTATTACCCAGAATCCTTGGCTGCAGCGTAACCACTGAATGGTAAGTGTCTATGGGATAAATGAAGCAGGTTCAAAGGCTCAGTTTCACAAAGCAGGCAATTCTTTAAAAACATAGAAATAATCTATTGATGTCTTCCCCAGAAAAATGTAATCAGCTTAAAGTAACATTTTCACTTATTTGCTTCCTTTGTAAAACTGAATGTTTTTTTTTTTTTAATTTTTGGCCGATGTTGGCGGCATAATTTGTTCAAACCAAACAACAAAGGGAAATAAAATTCTTTAATGTAATCGTATATACATCAGTTTACAAACAGTCCTAACATATGAGATTAGGACATAATTGTAAAAATACTAAAGCAGTTGGTAACCATAGAGGCATATATAACGTATAAAAATGATTTAAAACTACCTATACCTGTCAGATTTAAAACCCAAAACAAGTGTAAGTAATCTACATTAAGCCCATAATGTGCTGTATGCCACTAACATTAGTTTAATTTTGGTGTTCGCAGGCATGTGAAGTCTCACTGATTTCCCGTGAGTATCACAGATATTGAGTCGGCCTCAATGATTTTTAGCATCTCAAGTCTCATGTACTTCAATCGTACTGATATAAAACAGTAAAACGCAATTGTTTTGTCCCATAACCCCCCTGCCACCATCCTGCCCCCCCAAAAAATACAGATCAACATGAATGGTCTAGTCCATAGAACATAGAAAATTAAACGGGGTTTAAAGAGAAAAATACTCATGTGTATCTGCATGTCTTACAAAGGACCTCAACCCTGCTTCATTCTTTCCACTGTCATGAGACCATCATACAGACCCCTTTTCTGAGTAGTGTAAATGAGCCTCTTACTGATACAGAAAGTCTCTATTTATCACAGATGATAACTGCTATGGGAGTCAAATCCCTACTAAATAATGATTCAGCCTGGTCTTTCTTCAGATGTTCATCTGTTATACCAACATTTTTAACAGACCAGCAAATGGGAACACAAGGACAGGTCTGGACCAACGTGGAGGTAGTTGGGAGTTATAGGCTCAGTACTGCCTCTGCCCGACTCCTCGTCATAACGAGATTGGAATCCAATTTTGGTTTACAAAGTCTCCATTATCCCCAGAAAAAAAGGACTACTGTAAGAATTGTAGCTTTAAATGTATGGTGGGTTTACTGCCTTTATCGCTGCCTAGTTCTATTACCCACTTCTAATTGGTGAAAGGAGAGAGGGGATTTTATCTTATCATACTAAGTGCAAGTTGTAAAAGCATTGTCTGTATAGAATTAGTCTTGTTATTGTTCTTTTTATAGCATTTGGTTCTGATCCGTACATCTATGTTGAAGACAATCACGATGGAAGTCTAAGGGCTGTGTGTAAATCCAATGGCTGGTATCCAAGACCGGAAGTCCTGTGGAGAGACCACAATGAATATTCTATACAGTCATCTGCAGAAGTACAGGTTCAGAATGGAGAGGGCTTGTTTGACATCGAAATACTACTGCTTCTCAACGCCACCTCCATCAACAAGGTCTCGTGTGTTATCAGGCACAGTGTCCTGGAACAAGAAAAGAAATCAACAATTTATATCTCGGGTAGGTTAAACTATTGGCAACTTGCAGTTGACTCTGCCATCATGAAACAGGAGTCCAGTCCTGGTTTCCATAGGAATGCATAGCTGCTGTGTATTAGCATTAAACAAATATACTGTAAATACAAATATAGGATACATATCTGTGATCTAAATTTAACATAGGTTGAACTTGATGGACATGTCTTTTTTCAACCTCATCTACTATGTACAGTAACTACGTAACTGGACTTGATGAAAGCCTAATAATGGCATGGTACACATACATTCCCAGCAAGCTGAAACCCCAACACCCACCACATCATATATACATTTATGTAAAAAGGAGTGCTACTGAGCGTGGCAAATGTATACAACAAAAGACAGGGGAGCCCAATGCTACATCCAATTGACAAAACATATATGGTCATAAGTATAAAGTTAAATACTTCCATAATAATATTTTCTTGGTTATTTAGTCATAAGCCTGCATACCAACATCAACGTATAACCAAATTTGCAGGTCCTAACACTACACTGTGAAGTGGTGTATAGTTTTTAATAGTTTTACATACAACTTTTTACACACACGCACGCGCATGCGCACACACACACACACACACACACACCAGACTGACTCAGAAACACACACATACACAGCATGCTGATTTAGATACACACACTGATACACACAGCAGACTAACATACACACACACACACACACACACACACATAGCAGACTGACTAAGAAATACACACAGAACAAGGGGATTTAGATACACATTTACACTGATAGACACAGCAGGGTGACTCAGATACATACACACACACACACACACACACACACACACACACACACACACACACACACACACACACACACACACACACACACACCCATCAGAGCATTTTACTCATATATATACCCACACCACACACACAACACAGACACCCATACTTACCACACATACACACCACACACACACACACACAACACAGCACACACACACACACCACAACACACCAAGTCACACCCAACACACACACACACACACCACACACACCACACACCACAACACACTTATACATAATAGCAAACTAACTTTCTTTCTGCATTCTCACCGCCACAATTGCTATGGAAGATTCATTCTATCCAAGATTTTGGGAGTCTTCATTTAATTACATTTCTTTAGGAGGATTGATTAAATAAATAAAGTGTATTTTCTTGAATAATGTATGATTTGAAGATATTAACAATACATTTGTGAAATATAAACATACATTAGCTGATTTTCGATTATACATGACAAGTGAATTAGGAGGTGTATTATACATATAAGTAGATATATACTATACTAGCTGATATACCTGGCGTTGCCCGTGATGTAATGTTCTGCCTCCCCATCCTCCCTCTCAACTCCTTCCCTCCCTTCCCCCCCTTTCACAGCTGTTCAGGCTTCCCCTCCCCACTCTCTTGACTCCCTCTCCCTCTCTCTCCCCCCCCTCTCTCGACTCCCCTCTCCTCTCCTCTCCTCTCTCCCCCTCTCCCCCCTCATCACTCCCTCTCTCCCCCCCTCTCTCTCAACTCCCTCTCTCCCCCTCTCCTGACTCCCTCTCTCCCCCCCCTCTCTCCTGACTCCCTCCCCCCCTCTCTCCTTACTAACTCCCCCCCCCTCTCTCCTGACTGAATACCACCCCCCGCCTGTCTGCTGTGCGCCGCCATCTTACCGGGGGCATCTGCAGGAGGAAGGGGGTCCTTCCGGAGGCTGCCTGCCCACTGCCTGTCCCCCCGCCGGGGAGGGAAGTGAGCGTTGGCGGCTGGGGCAGGAGGGCCGCGCCGCGCTTCCCCTCTGTCCGGGAGCTGGTGGGGGGGAGGGAGAGAGAGAGAGTTGGGTGACGTCATAGAGCCACCAATCTGATTAGCCAGAGGCTGAGGACCAATCAGATTCACCGCAGCTAGTACCAACCTTTCGATTTTATATATTAAGATATAAAGGATATGCTACATATATTTTTTTATTTATTTTATTATCAACTCATTCTCAGAGGTTTGATATTAAAGAGTATTGTGTATTTGTTTTTCTGGGAAGGATAAGTTTGTATTAAATCTGTTTGTTTTATGTAAATGGTGTTTGTTTTTGAAAATTTCCCGCTTTCCGCCTTATGGAAGCGACCCTCTCCCTTGGTTCAAGAGCCTCCCGGGAGGAACACCCACGATCTAGTGTACTGTGCTGTTATGGAAACTCGGACGTCCGGGGAAATAATTGAGACTTAGTTGTTTTTCTCAGCTACTTCTCATTTATTGTTTCAAGTGCATAAGCTTTTATAGGCATCCGTGACGTACCCTGGAACACTCCACTATGTATCACAAGTTTACATACGTCAATAACATCTTATCTTATTTTATAAGTCATTGTCACACATTGCTATTTAAGCAAAAACTATATGCTGGGGGGGGGTTAAAATGTTCTAGGAAAAGTGTCAACAGAAAGTCCTTGATACAAAAATAAAGTGCAAGCAGTTTTCTTATAGCAATTTTTATACCACCTGTTTCCCTACTTTCCTGGGCAGTGCGCTGCTTTGTGCATGTTTTGCATTTTCTTTGCTCTTCTAGCTCCGGAGCATTGCCCAGTTCCAATTACTCATCAAGGTTGCTGATTTAACCCTTTCAGTGCCAGAGGGTTATGCAACCTCCGTGGCTACAGACCCCTCCGGCACTTCCGTATCACATGACCACTCTTCAGCGCAATCACGTGATCATTTCCCTGTTCCGGCCATTGGGTCGAATGTGACAGGGAGAGGACGGATGTGGGCCTGGCCGCATGGGACGGGCAAAGGTGCGGTTAGTGGTACGCACGTTAGAGCGTCAATCGCGTACAGCCCCTATAAAACCAAGCAGAGGGCAGTGACATGCGGTGTACGTCTTAAGGCCCCCACCTCCCCCCCGGGTGTCATTTTTCTTGACGTACACCGTACCTCTCTAGGGGTTAAATCAACCTAGGAAACCTAGATGTAACATTTTGAAACAAAAGACTGGATTTGTGAACAGATAATTTGTGTTTTTTTCAAAGAAACGATGTTCCTGAGAGTGTCTCGCTGTGGGATTTCCCGAATTTTAATCCTGGTTTCATTTACACTTGTGATGTTCTGCGTGATATCCGGGGCTCTTTACTTCTATATGACACAGAAGAAAGAAAACGGTAAGTCGAATGTGCCGAAATACACACGCACACGCACACGCACACACACACACATATCTTCTAGGGGTTGAAGTGTGGTGATCGTACTGGAAATGGGAATATTTACGTTTATTAGTCATAGTGGTCTTGGAAAATTAAATGAGGGACTGACAAGATTGTGGATAACGAAGCAGTGAATCAGGGGAACATTGTAACGATGTTAAAACATTGTAATTGGCAATGTATCCCGCAAATTACAGTGATCAATAGAATTTATATGACTGATGGGTCGAACCATCATCAGCTCTCACTGATTTAGAGTCATCCTCAGAGAATTTTAATATCGGCACCTCATACACTCCAGTGGGGTCTGATTGATGGAAATCAGTACTTTGTTTTGCCATTTTTTGGCCCAGAACCTCCACATTTTGGTTTTAAGGTTTACATTTTAGGGGTGCAACCCAGCATTTTGCAAGGGTGCAACCACTGTTTTGGCCCAAATTCTCATATTGTGTATAATTTGAAGAAAATTGTATAAGTTGCTCTATTAATGTTTTTCTGAAACACTTTCAAACTTTAAAAAAACATCACAGAAAAATGTAGTGAAAACGTCACAAAATCAGTAGTACAGAATTCAACTGAAATGATCTATACAGAAGTTGCTAATACTGTGTATCTTATTTGTATTTTCATAGGGAAACTTGTAGATGAAAACAGTAAGTAATTTATTTTACATGTAATCTTTAATACCGACCTGATGAAAGTCCCTGTGGCCTGACACGTAATTTTTCTCGGTAGCTCCACCTGATTCCTTGAGATTAAAGCCAAATAGATTGGGCACTGCAAATACTGTATGCTTCCAGTGATTACAGTACTTATAAGCGAATCATGATGCCAAGACGACGAGTCTGTGTTTATAGTGTGCTCTCCTCTTTGCTCTTTTTCTCTGTTGATTTTGAAGTGTGACCACACTTCCTTGGGATCATGCACCTGTCTAAACGGTTGGTATGTATTTTTCCTGCTCTATTGTGATATCTGGGATCTCTTCCCTAACATTATTTTACGTTATCTTTAAAAATATGTGAATTTTTCAATCATTGTATTAGACATTCTTTATATATCCACAAAACATCACTCCTGTGATTTCACTCCGTGGTCCTTATTCGATAGGGAGCGAATTTGCTTCCCATTGCTGGCCACCAAATTTTCATGACAGTATCGTGAGAGAACATTACAGCGTCCGAATGGGTGACCGCAATCTGGTCCATCATATCAAGAGCCGAAATCTCTTCATTCCTATCATTCCTATCATTCCTATCATTGCAAAGCTGTAGAACAGATCACGTGATATACTGCAGCTAGAGATGGGCAATTGTTTTGGGGCGGATTTGGATCTGCAGTGGATTGGCTGGTTCCTTTGGTCCGCGAATTTCAGCGTTTACTAAGGAGTGAGGAAACAGTAACCAGAAAAAGCAATAGGGAGGGCATGGTGAGATGCAGGAGGAGAGACTAAACCAGGTATTGGAGCATAGGAAGAGTACAAAGAATCACAGCTTTTAGAAAGTCAAGTTCTCACAGTTACAAGGGTGTAGTTGTTTTTGAAGTTACTATTTTAACAAAATATTTTTTTTTTTTTTTTCAGAACAACTTTTAGAAGAAAATGGTAAGTTGTATTCAACCATTACGGGTTAGTTTAATATTTGGGACTAAATGTCTACCAGTGTGATTAATGGCTACTGAGGATGATGGTCCAGAATAGATAGTGAGGCCAGAGAAGGAGAAATGGGGAGCAGGATTTCTAATACATTAGCAGGGGTGGCCAACTCCAAGGGTTTTATGGATATTTCTGCTTCAGCACAGGTGGCTCAGTCACAATGACTGATTGAAACACCTGTGCTGAAGCAGGGATATCCTTAAAACCTGACCAACTGGTGGCCCTTGAGGACTGGGGTTGGCCACCTCTGCATTAGGCCGTGATTATAATTGCGGCATGTGTGCGCACGTCCCGAAAACATGAATGTCTTCAATTGAGCGCGCATGCGAACGACGTGTCCAAGCGCGCACATTTTGAGCTGGCATCTGAAATTGATATTGCTGCGTCACGGCCGCGTCACTTGAGAGGTTCAGCCAATGAGGGTGAACCGCTCACGTGTCTTCATGGCCACGCCTCCCTGTTGCCTCCATATCCCTGCAGTATAGGTTTCCCGCATACGCATTGCACGCTTGACGTCACGAGAATGCACGCACAGCCAGAGCATGTATAATCGTGGCCTTCATGTATGAAGCTGAACTCTTCTCCAGCAAAAGGAAGAAGCATATTGAGTAGGGAGGACCATAGTAACAGTCTTTGCGATGGGGGGGTGTGTGGCTGGGGGTTTCCAGGGGCGTGGCTATGACCTCACTTGGGTGGTTCGCCCTCATTGGCTGAACCGCTGGCGGGGGTGTGGCTACGCCTCCGTTGCAGACTGTGAACTAAATTTCTCTGTCTTTAGGAAAATGTGGCAGTACGGCGCAGCTGCACCTTCCGCGCGAAGGTTCGTACCGGGCCCAGCCCCATTGAGGGGCGGTGCTTGTACGCACAGCGCACGTCTGTAGAAGGCACTGGGACCACAGCCTAAAAGATGATGAGGAATTTAATTACTGTAGTAAATAACTAGGATACATCGAGGCTCAGTGGGAAATATTTACCTAGAAGTACAGGGGGTCCCCGGAGCTGAAATGAATGCAGCTCGGCTCTTGCTTCACTCATGTTAAAAAAAAAAAAGGGGGGGGGGGGGTGTTAAAAAAACCGAGTAGGGGGGACTGCTGCTTTAAAGCACCTGATAACCCATGCAATGTGATAGTTTTACATTACATGATCCATGGGGTGCCTTTGCGACGACAGGTACCAGGCTTCCGCCCCCCCCTCCCAGAGCCCGAGATATGTAAGTGCCCGGTGACACAGTGTGCTCTGCTCTCCGTGGCTGCGAAGGGATTCCACGCGGGGCCCTGGCTATGTGTCGTCACAAATGAATAATCTTCAATTCACTTGTACATGAACATTTAGAGATTCTTAAATCAAGCTCTGTTTTATCTACTTGCAGAAACCCTTTCAGAAAATGTAGGTAAGTGATAATGTGAGTGTGATGTCTCTGTATGACTTAATTAATACTTATAATGGAGACTCTCAATAATTGTCCTTTTGAAGTAGCTTTACAGTCTACACACTTGTTTCAGATATCACCGTAGACCTTTATGAAGCCTTGATAAAGATATTGGATGAGGACTAATTATGTTGTAGTAATAAATCAACGTTTCGGTCTTCATTTTTGGACCGTTAGCAAGTCTTCAAAAAGGTCATGGATGAGGGCTGAAAATTTTTCTTTATCGAGCCTTGAGAGTGGTCCTGGGTGATGGTTTCAATTTTCTTGCTACCAAATATATGTTTTCGTCTGCGCCCGTGAATTATGAAGGCCCTTAAATCCAAATATATGTGGTTACACAGCTGCCTGTGTTCCTCCCGATTATGCAAACATTTATTCTGCAATGTGTGAAAATAAAGATTTGTAGTTTTCTTGCATTTAGATTTTGTTACATGACATGTGTTTTCCCCCCATTTAGACAAAGTACACTATGTTTAAAATGTACCACCTTTGGTCAGCAAAACATTGCAAAGGGGATACGCAGTATAGTGTTACAATCTTTTAGAGGTATAATCTTGTGTGTGTTTGTGTGTTTAATCAGCCCAACAAAATGTATTGGTTAAATGGAAATTAATTGTTTTGGTGGGAAAATGGTAAATTATTTAGATACTCCCAGTATTGCAAACACGAATACACAACGTAACTCTTTTGAGCACACTCATTGCTATACTAATGCATATTGTAATAATTATTTTCACAGGAAACGTATCAGAGGAAAACAGTAAGTCTTACTACTTGGCATATAACTTACCTGAACTAACTTTTCCAACTGCATTATGGTTGAGTGTCAGGATTCAGGATGTGTATAGTGGACACCTCTAAGGCTGGGGCCGTGGTACTGCAGACCGTGTGGAGGCGTCCGCACGCTGAGCGAACAGACTTCCTTAAGGCAGTGTTCGCGTCCATGCGGAAGCGGGAGGGGGCACGCGTTGCGCGAGAAATCAGTTCAAACTGATTTCTTGGTGCGACAGGCCGGTCACGTGTGCGGTTCGCTCAATGAGAGCGAACCAGCTCCATGTCGCCCCTAGGTACGCCCCTAGGAACACCCCCCACAGCCCGTCCACCATGGCCCGGGCCTTAGGATTCTTATCTGCAGTTTAATCACTGTGTGACCTGACAGTGGGTGATTGAAGCATATTTAATGACCTGTGAAAGACATGTAGATACCCCTGAGTTTATTTTTGCTGTATTTTATATAGTGGAGGCTTGTAACTTTGTTACCCACCAAATTAAAAAGTAATTAAAGTGTGATGGTATAAGGAGGCACGTTAAGCTCTGTGTATAATTAACAAGCAATATTTATTTTTCAGAAAAACTTTTAGACGAAAATGGTAAGTTCCGAACCACTGATCTGCTTTCCCGCCGGAATTTCCCTGGCTTCCTATTTAATGAGCCGCCCAAGTGACTTCCTCAAACATTTCATACTGTACTTCAGTCCTGATCACTGCAACATTGACATATTTACTTCATTATATCCATCGCTTTGTATGAGTTGGCTGCCCCTCTGGAAGCAAAAGGTGCTACCTATCTCTTAAAGCTGCAGACCAAGCTATATCCTTCATGTGTGTGGTTTAAAAAAATAAATAAATCAGTTCTATAGTATGAGAAAATACTTGCCGCATTTTTAAAAACAACTCTGAATTACATTTTTAATATATTATAAAGCAACACACATTTTGTGTTCCTATAGCAACCATTTACAAAGTCACATCCCCTTCCTCTTCTGAAACAGGCTCTGGCACACCCCTTTTTGGAGCCCTGCCCCCTCTCTAGCAGTGCACCAATTGTATCTAGTGACTGCCTGGTCACATGATCTTCCACACAGAACTTTGCATCTTTGCTCTTCTTCTGCTGCACTGGCAGCCATTTAGTAAACCCCCGAGCCGAATCTTCACATATCGATCACACTAGCACGGATCAATCAGCCATTTAGCTAATTAGTTATAATTGGGTGGATTGTATTGATGCACATATTAAAGTGAAACATGTTTTAATAAAATAAAAAAAATGGCAGCTTTGACTGCTGCTTTAATAAAAGCTGCATGCGTTGTATATAATGCTGTATTTGGGATTGCGATATCCCCCCAAAAATATTGCACAACAGAGAGCAAGGTCATAAGGATAGAAATACTTTATTCAAGCTGCATTAAAAAAACGGAGGTTGCCGCCCATCTCTATAATACCAACCCCCCCCCCCTCCCCCTCTATCCCCCCCTCTTTTTCAGACCTCTCGCTCCCCCGGTCACCCGGTGACCCAGAGGTCGCGCCACTCTTGGCGGTACACCCCCCCCCCCCCAACATGGAAAATTTGAAAATCAAAGCGTATTAGGATATTGCGATGTGAAATATGCCTGTAAATTTGCCTGTTTCCTAATAAAAATGTTAAAAAAAAAAAAAAAAAACGGAGGGTGCAACACTCCTACGCGTTTCGTGCGTACACATTATGACCTTGCTCTCTGTTGCTGTGCGCTGCGCATTATTTTTTTGGGATATCTCTGGTCTTTGGATACAGCTGCACGCTTGAGGAGGGGGGACATACAGTGAGTACTTCATTATTTACCAAAAGGGCCAACCCAATGAGGAGGGGAAGGGTATAGCAATGCCACTCTACCTTCAGGGTGTCATCGAGCCCTAATATAGGTTTCAAAGACTGTTATTGGAATCACTGAACTATGGATTATAGTCCCCATGCACTATCCTCTCTTTGATTATTCAGAAACTGTTATTTTGGTGGGACCACGCACTTCAGCATCAACCCATTCCCTATATACATTTTGTATTTGGTACTGAGCTTTTCTGCGGTTAGTTGGAGCACCTAAAATGTTAAGGTGTCTAAGTAAGACAATCTTGAAGCATAGAAAGTGTTTTGACACATTGCACTCTTGTTTGGTGCACACTTGCGTCAAATATAAGACACAGTTCCTTACGCCCGGAGCAGATTATTAAAGGCCATAGAGTTATGGCAAAAAAAGACATACAGAGGAGGCATAGAGTCCTCCCCAAAGATCCTCAATAGTGCGGGCGTGTCCGTGTGGTGTACTGGGGTGATCTCCACAATCCGAACAAGACATAAGCATTTCAATCAGTATCACTGAATAAGTATTTCCTGTCAGCACCGTCCCTAAGTAATACCAATATATTTAGTTTCCAGAGAAAAAAATAAGCCAAATATTTGCTTTTAGCATGGTTAGATTGTGTAAGGAATTAAATTGTTTCCAAACAAGGCCTTAGTTACTGTACATCAGGATGCATCAGACCTTCACTAGTATTGAATTGATGCTGTCTCTTCATGCGATAGATTAAAAGCACAGACGACATGATATTTGGTCAGGGTCAGTACTTTGTACATACCTTTGTAGCTGCAACGTTTTCTCCATCTGAACAAACACATGAAGTGATCAAAACTCAACAAAGATAGACAACAAGATTGTGGTAATGATGATAAACTCTGCGCTACTCACCCATTTCTGCGAAAGATTTTCTGGTGAGAGGAAAAAAAATGAACACCATATAAATGTAACAAGAAGCTTCCATCACCTCATTGTAGTAGCTTGTTGATTGGTTGCAGGTAGTGATACCTTTCATAGGACCAAACTTGAGGGTTTTTATAGATTAAAATATTGTGTCCAGAGCAGGGGTGGCTAACTCCAGTCCTCAATGCCACCACCAGGTCAGGTTTTCCAGATATCCCTAATTCAGCACAGATGCGCTAGTCAAAAGAACTGAGCCACCTGTGCTGAAGCAGGGATATCCTGAAAACCTGACCTGTTGGCAACTCTGGGGACTGAAGCTGGCTACCTCTGATCCAGAGCTTTTAAAACGTCAACAGTCTCCTCGAGTGCAGATACGCGCATGTACAAAAGCTGTGTATAATATAAATATTCATGTTGGTTCTCTAAGCGGCATCACAACCTGCAAATAATCCACCCTTCACTATGATCAATACGGTTCTAGAACTTTGAATTACTTGATGAAACATCAATTGATTAGAAAATAAATGTATAACAGATTGAAAGTACATTTACAATGGATATCTATGAACTGTAGATCACAACCCTAAATAAACAAGTATCCGTGTTAACATTGTGACATTATTAGGGAAATACACTAACAATTTTTTGTAGGAAAATGTAGTTAGATGATATATTATATCTAATATGCAATAATAAGTTTAGTTAGACACACACCTGCTCCTAACATTCGATATACTCTCGGTCCATGGTAGCTGTTACCCTCTTACAAGCCCACCTCATTCTATGACAGAGCCACTTGTGCTGAAGCTGGGATATCCTGAAAACCTGACCTGTTGCAGGTCTTGCTGATAGGAGTTGAACCCTATTCTATAGTGGTCCCTCATTCTGCCGTTTTTCACAAGTGCGGGACCGAGAGATATCCACTCTATTACTAGTATTGCTGTACATATTCTGCTCAGTGTGTATATATTATTCCGTTCTCCTGTGGTCTCTGGCAAGTTAAAAACCGTTAACTTAATGCCATTACTTTAAATTGGATGCACTACTGTGGTATTTTCAACTTTAAACCTTTTTTTAACACTGTACCCCATCACTATGTGCTGGTTAAAACACAGCAGTGATTAGTTCTAGTATAGCAATTTTGTAAGTATGTTCAAAGCCAATGCAGTTTATGATTACAGCTTTGTATGTCTTACTAAGAATAAAACAACTGTGACATATAAACAGAAAATCAATAAATCATCATAAGCCTAACAGTCTGTGCGAGAATCCCTTTCACTGATATAAATTTCATGCAAGTGAATTTTTTTCTCAGATTTCATTTTATTTACTGTATTATAATTGTTTGAGCATCTCTATTGTAAAATATTGTGCACACGGTTATTTTGTATAACAAAAATATATATTATATAATATTATATATATATATATAAATAATCATTTAGCATAGCCATATTTACCACGTATATTAACTTAAGCCATAGGTCACCCTACAAACTGAAACTTTTCACATGTGTCAAATTAAATTATTTGTATTATGTGTTATTTATGATTACCACGTGTATACTACTGTGTGCTATTTACATTAATAGCGCTATAAATAAAGACATACATACACCACACACACACACACACACACACACACACACACACCACACCACACACACACACACACACACACACACACACACACACACACAAAAATCTATGTGAACTATTGCAGTCGTTGAGCTGTACTGCAAACTGCTTCAGATTACCAAGAACAGATGTCAGTCTCCAACTTTATTCCAACTCAAATACTGTTTATATTATCTTTTTTTTAAATACATGGTTTTTTTTTTGTATTAATCACAACTCACCTATTTTGTTCAGAGTTTTTCTGGAAAGGAAAGTGAGAAACATTCAACACTTAGATTGTAAGCTCTTCGGGGCAAGAACGCTTTTTCTCATGTGTACTTTTATATATGAAGAGCTTATTCCTATGTGTAACGCGTATTACTGCCGTAAAGCGCTATGTACATGGATGCCGCTATATAAATAAAGATATTTAACAGAATATTCCGAGGCTGCAATTAAAATGTTCTGCTGGAAGGATGCAGACTGGATAATATTCACACTGCTGCTGACTGTCTAAAAATATCATATGCTTTATATCCTAATACAGGGGTACGCCCCAGGAGGGCGAAGATTATCTGAAGGGGGCAACGTGGCAAATATTTCAGGCAACGCCATAAGGAGCTTTGAACTAAAACAATTGCAGTGAACTTGACGCAAAAGTGGTAATTTTAATTGTGCAGCTATATGTGTCATTGTAGCAGATTGACCAGGTTAGACATACGGGCTATCAAACCTCCAAGGGCCACCAACAGGTCAGGGTTTCAGGTATCCCAGCACAGCTCAATAGTGCTCAGTATCAATAACTGAGCCACCTGTGCTGAAGCAGGGATATCTTGAAGTCCTGACCTCTTGGTGGCTCTGGAGGACTGGAGTTGGCCACCGTGGTTTAAACAACCCGATCCAGTGTTAACTTCTATTGACTTGAATGGAAGATAATGTCAGATTTGGTGCTCAGACCCGCGCCTGCGATTTTATTAATCTGATTCAGTGTCAAGTTATTTGCACAATTTATTCTCCATGAGCGTCAGCTTGTGTCAACGTTCCCTTCCATCTGCATGGCAAAATCAACCAAGATAAGGTGCCATAACTCTATGTATACATAACTTGTGATCTACCGCTCACTCTGATATCATGTATATATTGTAGTTTTTAAAGTATAGAGATACTTATATTGCCTGCCGGTGCAAGGAGGATAGGGTTAACAAACAAAGACATACAGAGGAGATAGGTCCTCCCAAAGATCCTCAATAGCTGCACACAAGGCTAGGATAGAATAACACGGTTTAAATACCAAATATAATTATGTGGTTCAGTCAACCATTCAGTACAGGTAAGTAATTGCTCTCATCAATGTGAGTGGACAATTACCACTAAAACGCCAATTGGCACAAAATAACAAATATTTTATTAATATATAAAGGACAAACAACATGAAGCGCTCGCTCTAAACTAACTAAAACCAATTAAAATGAACGTAACGGGTACAGTAGCAGTTGTGGCAGTCAGGATAGGTTACCATCAAAACAGAAGGTGAGTATATACAGCACACAGATGGTTAATACATGTCAGATGAATGAGTGCTGTGGAGTCAATCTCCACTTACAATGGTAACTATAGTGTGCGATGTGGGTTTGTTTAGGTTTATGTCACAGTATTGTCGCATGTACTTCTAATAGTAACCCAAACAGTCTGGTGTCCCTCCAATTCAATAGTTTTGATGGTAACCTATCCTGACTGCCACAACTGCGACTGTACCCGTTACGTTCACATTTTAATTGGTTTTAGTTAGTTTAGACGCAGCGCTTCATGTTGTTTGTCCTTTATATATTAATAAAAATTTGTTATTTTTGCCAATTGGCGTTTTAGTGGTAATTGTCCACTCACATTGATGAGAGCAATTACTTACCTGTATGAATGGTTGACTGAACCACATATATATATTTGGTATTTAAACCGTGTTATTCTATCTAGCCTTGTGTGCAGGATGAGCGGCATCCATGTACATAGCGCTTTACGGCAGTAATACGCGTCACAATAGGAATAAGCTCTTCATATATAAAAGGACACATGAGGAAAAAGCGTTCTTGCCCCGAAGAGTTACAATCTAAGTGTATTGAATGTTTCTCACTTTCCTTTCAGAAACACTTCTGAACAAAATAGGTGGTTGTGATTAATACAAAAAAAACCATGTATTTAAAAAAAGATAATTATAACAGTATTTTGAGTTGGAATAAAGTTGGAGACTGACATCTGTTCTTGGTAATCTGAAGCAGTTTGCAGTACAGCTCAACGACTGCAATAGTTCACATAGATTTTGTGTGTGGTGTGTGTGTGTGTGTGTTGTGTGTGTGGTGGTGTGTGTGTGTGTGGGGTGTGTGGTGTGTGGTGTGTGTGTGTGTATGTATGTCTTTATTTATATAGCGATTAATGTAAATAGAGCATCACAGTAATACACGGTGGTAATCATATAATAACACAATCACAATAATTTAATTTGAACACATGGTGAAAAGTTTCAGTTTGTAGGGTGACCTATGGCTTAAGTTAATAATACGTGGTGGTAAATATGGCTATGCTAAATGATTATTTATATATATATATATAAATATATATATATATATATATTTTTTGTTATACAAATAACCGTGTGCACAATATTTTACAATAGAGATGCTCAAACAATTTATAATACAGTAAATAAAATGAAATCTGAGAAAAAAAATTCACTTGCATGAAATTTAATATCAGTGAAAGGGATTCTCGCACAAGACTGTTAGGCTTATGAATATTATTGATTTTTCTGTTTATAATGTCACAGTTGTTTTATATTCTTAGTAAGACATACAAAGCTGTAATCATAAACTGCATTGGCTTTGAACATACATTACAAAATTGCTATACTAGAACTAATCACTGCTGTGTTTTAACCAGCACCTAGTGATTGGGGTACAGTGTTAAAAAAAGGTTTAAAGTTGAAAATACCTACAGTAGTGCATCCAATTTAAAGTAATGGCATTTAAGTTAACGTGTTTTTAACTTGCCAGAGACCACAGGAGAACGGAATAATATATACACACTGAGCAGAATATGTACAGCAATAACTAGTATATAGAGTGGATATCTCTCTAGGTCCCGCACTTGTGAAAACAGGCAGAATGAGGGACCACTATAGAATAGGGGGTTCAACTCCTATCAGCAAGACCCTGCAACAGGTCAGGTTTTCAGGATATCCCAGCTTCAGCACAAGTGGCTCTGTCATAGAATGAGGTGGGCTTGTAAGAGGGTAACAGCTACCATGGACCGAGAGTATATCGAATGTTAGGAGCAGGTGTGTCTAACTAAACAACTTATTATTGCATATTAGATTATAATATATCATCTAACTACATTTTCCTACAAAAAATTGTTAGTGTATTTCCCTAATAATGTCACAATGTTAACACGGATACTTGTTTATTTAGGGTTGTGATCTACATGTTCATAGATATCCATTGTAAATTGTACTTTCAATCTGTTATACATTTATTTTCTAATCAATTGATGTTTCATCAAGTAATTCAAAGTTCTAGAAGCCGTATTGATCATAGTGAAGGGTGGATTATTTGCAGGTTGTGATGCCGCTTAGAGAACCAACATGAATAGTTATATTATACACAGCTTTTGTACATGCGCGTATCTGCACTCGAGGAGACTGTTGACGTTTTAAAAGCTCTGGATCAGAGGTAGCCAGCTTCAGTCCCCAAGAGTTGCCAACAGGTCAGGTTTTCAGGATATCCCTGCTTCAGCACAGGTGGCTCAGTCTTTTGACTGAGCCATCTGTGCTGAATTAGGGATATCTGGAAAACCTGACCTGGTGGTGGCATTTGAGGACTGGAGTTAGCCACCCCTGCTCTGGACACAATATTTTAATCTATGAAAAACCCTCAAGTTTGGTCCTATGAAAGGTATCACTACCTGCAACCAATCAACAAGTACTTACAATGAGGTGATGGAAGCTTCTTGTTACATTTATATGGTGTTCATTTTTTTTCCTCTCACCAGAGAATCTTTCGGCAGAAATGGGTGAGTAGCGCAGAGTTTATCATCATTACCACAATCTTGTTGTCTATCTTTGTTGAGTTTTGATCACTTCATGTGTTTGTTTCAGAGTGGAGAAAACGTTGCAGCTACAAAGGTATGTACAGAAGTACTGACCCTGACCAAAATATCATGTCGTCTGTGCTTTTAATCTATCGCATGAAGAGACAGGCATCAATTCAATACTTAAGTGAAGGTCTGATGCATCCTGATGTACAGTACTAAGGCCTTGTTTTGGAAACAATTTAATTCCTTACACAAATCTAACCATGCTAAAAGCAAATATTTGGCTTATTTTGTTTCTCTGGAAACTAAATATATGTTGTATTACTTAGGGGACGGTGCTGACAGGAAATACTTATTCAGTGATACTGATTGAAATGCTTATGCTTGTTCGGATTGTTGAGATCACCCACGAGTACACACACGGACACGCCCGCACCAATTGTTAGTCAAATATTGTTTATTGAAATACTTAGCTGCGGACAGTGTTAGCAGTCAGGATACCCCACATAGTCAGCCAGGGGACCCCCATCATCTCGCAGGTGCCTGGTAGATATATTTCTGTGTTCACGTGTCCTGAGCACAAAACCAAACAAACTCTCCGTTAGGTCTGGCACGGGTGAGGGTCTGCCCCCCTGCTCCCAAGATAAAGCTTATATACTCATCTCAGGGAACGGAAGGGGCCTCCCTTAGCGAAGTCACCAACAACACACTCACTGGAAGTTTAACCATTTGAGTGACAGTAACGAAACGTAACTAAGTCAGCCACGGTAAAAGAAGAAGCCTTTCCTAAGCTTAAGCAGTACTGAAAAGAGCAAGTGAAACTCACAATAAACTATATACAGCTCAACTCCGTTATAGCGCGGTCCTCGGGGGCCACCCGATCCGACTGCGCTATAACTGGGGTCGCGCTAATTTAAAAAAATAAATGGCCGCCTCGCGCCCGATCGGGGGGAGGAAGGAGGGGGAGGAGGGGGAGTGAGGCGCCGGCAGCCCTACATGTCCCCTAGAAGCCACTGTAGTTCTCTCAGCATTCCCCGCACTCCCCTCAGCAGCTCCGCACCATCCAACCACGGATCCCCGCAACTATCCTCCAGCCTCGCACCGATCCCCCCCCCATTCCCCCCCCCAGCCTCGCACTGATCCCCGCACCGAACCCCCCCCAGCCTTGCAGCGATCCCCGCACTGACCCCCCAGCCTCGCGCGGATCCCCCAGCCTTGCACCGTTCCACCCCTCCCCTCCCCAACAGCCCCACGATGCCAAAGGTGGGCTGTGACACCAAAGGTAGGAGGGGCTGTGTGTGAGGTGTGTGTGTGTGGTGCTGTGTGTGCGCTGTGTGTGCTGTGAGTGTATGCAGTGTGCTGTGAGTGTATGCAGTGTGCTGTGAGTGTATGCAGTGTGCTGTGAGTGTATGCAGTGTGCAGTGTGCTGTGAGTGTGTGCTGTGAGTGTATGCAGTGTGCTGTGAGTGTGTGCAGTGTGCAGTGTGCAGTGTGCTGTGAGTGTGCTGTGCAAATTAAAATTATTATTATTTTTTTTTAATTCGGGGTCCATGCTCGATACGCGTTATAGCGGATCGCGCTATAACGGGGTTGAGCTGTACTGGAAGTTTTAGACTATGTAAGCATTATTACAGCAACAGTAGACATTTATACATAACCCATTACATGCCCAATGTTAACCCCCTGCATGCCTAGGCCATCAGAAACAAAATTAACTTAATTCTCCCTACAGGGTCTCTGAATGGGGGGAAGTGTTTGTTAATCACGTGTTTTCTTTACCCTTATCTCACCGTGTCCTTAAAAGATAAGGTTAGGGGAGATGGAGGGGGCTTTTCCTGGGCAAACTCTCAATGCATACATAGTGACATCGAACTAAAGGGCGCGACGACAAATCAAGCCTCTCCCACGTCTCAGCTCACCATGTTCACAAACTAACCTAAAACATGATGTAAAAGTATTTAAACGTGTAAGATTTTAGTAACAGGGCTCCAATCTCCCACATGAAACCCCTTAATCCAGGGGTGGCCAACCCCACTCCTCCACTCCTCTGCAGCCACGGCCAGGTATGGGCGATAAAGCAGCTTCAGCACAGGTGGTGCAGTCATAGTGACTGAGCCAGATGTACCTGTATACATAAGGATTTGGTGTAGTAGGCAACAGACACAGTGTATCGGGAGTGGCCAACTCCAGTCCTCAAGGGCCACCAACAGGTCAGGCTTTAAGAATATCCCTGCTTCAGCACAGGTGGCTCAATTAGGGTCTAAAAGACTTTTGTGTTTGGATTTTGGTTCGGAGTTTTTGCCAAAACATGATTTGTTTGGCTATTTACCAAATTGTGAGAAGAGCTTCAAATGAGTAAGAAAATGCTAAAATAGCTTCAAATCATTAAAAATAAAAAAGGAATCTACAGTAAAATATCTTTAAAAAAAGATATGGAGAGAAAGACAAAGAGATGGGTATTTGCCCTGGTGTTCTGGTTTTGGTTGTAAATAATGTTTGAAATCAGAACCAACCAGAACCTCACATTCCAAAATAAAGACCCCAGTATTGCCTATCTCCATATAATGGCATGTATGGGCCTGTGTGCATCTTTGTAGCTGTTTGAGTGTGTATGAAAAGTTGAGCAAATCCTTGTATAAATCAGTGTGTCTTCTGTTACATAGTAGATGAGTTTGAACAAAGACATGCGTCCATCCAGTGTGTAGCTCCGGGCTCTGTGTTAAAGGTAAAATGTTGGCGCATAGTCATTATACCGCCGCAACTCGGACTGGAATATACCTGCACCAGGTAGCCTCCGTGTATTAATCTTAGTTGCGCTATTTTCGGATCTGCCGGCGCTGGGGGCGGAGTCACATTTGCATATTGGTGCAGGTCTATTAAGTGTCCGGCTTTTGTTACTTGACTGTTTTCTGCGTTAATTTTCTCTGTCACCTGAATGGTGGCTCAAGTCTTTTTTTAATAAGGGCAGAATATTAGCGTATGCGCCACATTATAAAACAGTAGCAATACACTTCAGAAATATGTCACATGCAGTCGTGATTTATTTATGAAGGGTATTTCTACTCTCTACCATACAGGCCAGCAACACTCTGCACTAAAGTCTAGTCTTACACATTATGTGCCCTGCTGGACTCCTCCACTGACAATGTCTTAATGTTCTCTGTGCAGTTCCTGTTAGTCTGGACCCTGAAACAGCTCATCCCCTTCTCATCCTGTCTGAGGATCTAAGACACGTGCAGCATGGCAGCATAGAACAGGACCTGCCTGACAACCCTGAGAGATTTACTACCAATCCCTGTGTCCTGGGATCAGAGGGATTCACAGCAGGGAGACACTATTGGGAGGCTGAGGTGCTACTGGATGGGGGAGGCTGGGATTTAGGAGCAGCGAAAGAGTCTGTGAGAAAGAAGGGCTGGATCAGACTGTCACCTAAAGAAGGTATCTGGGCCATGAGGTTGGGTAGAGATCAATACCAGGCTCTTACTGCACCATACAGCACGCACGTACCTATTCGGGACAGAGCCAGGAGGATGGGGGTTTATCTGGACTATGAAGAGGGGCAGCTAACATTTTTTAATGTGGATACCATGAAACTTATTTATACTTTTAATGACACTTTTACAGAGAAAATCTATCCTTTCTTTAATGTATGGTACGAAGGATTAGAAATTAAGTTATAAAAATATATTAAAGATGACCAGGTACAATTACAGTAGGTTATGGTGAGTAAAACAGTGGCCAAAGCCCTCCACTGTACAAAGTAGAATAAGGATACAATACCCATGCGTGTGTCTGCATGTCTCTCACAGGTCCCCAGACCTGCTCCATGCACCCCGGTGTCAGGCCGTATGGGGGTTTGAGCAGCAGATAAGGATTCTGGGTAGTGACATGCAAATGAGCACCCACTTGTGAATGTGTGACAAACGTGTATGTACCGTCATACTGTAGGTATTTGTACATTTAGCTCAGATGGGTGCAAATAAATGTCCCACCTTTCAATATATATCAAATAGTCCACGGTCCGGTTCTTTTCTCAATTTATTCAGAGACAAATAGAACACATCTTTTACAGCCTCATTTCAGTCAGTTACATCGTTCAGGCGCATAGAATTGAGTTATAGAGAGGGAGAATCCTTAGCTTGGTTGATGTTAAATGGTTCTGAATTCTATCAATTCAAATACAATCTTTATACATCTACCTTAACCAGTCTTAACATAACAATCACCTGTTTTTCTTGCTGTCGGACCAACGTTCTTAGTCAATCATCAACATTAGAACAAAGTTTCTTCATTAAGCAATATTTACTTTTATTTACAAAACCGTCTTTGATCTGTCACTAAGTAACTATTTAACTAAACTTTGATTCCAAATTCATGAGCCTATAATATTCAGCTCAGCAGACATTAAACATACCAAGTTTCATACAAATGGAAATTAATAAAATAACAGTTCTTAAGTCACATAAAACATTTCTGCACCTGCCTTTCTTCAGGCTGATTTATACCTTCTTATCTTTGCAGAGGAAGCTAATAATTGTCCAATATAATACCTAACTTAATACTGAATTACTTATTTTAACTAGTTATATGCTGACTATATTTTTATATAGACAATATAGCATTTTTATTATTCCGACTGGAAATCGTCCTATCTTCAGTATTCCCTCTTTGCTGTATATTAAAGGTGGAATTTGTGGTACAACTAGTTAGTTTTTTTTATTAAAAAAAGGACACTCAGGTTTGTCTACATCATTAAAAAAAAAAGACTAGTTTTTAACCATTTATCTATTCTGTGCTCGGGGATGAGGAATGCCCTGAGCTTTTTCAGCAATCAAGGGGTTAGCTCACACAGTCCATTCATTTGAAGATGGTAGTGGGCAGTGCAAAGTTGTTTTACCCCGCACTTAGAGAAGAGACATTGGAGCAGTTCCGACATGCACTGCGTCCCTTGATCATTCAATATCTTGCTAGGGGAACCTACCCTAGCAGAAATATAAGCGCCCTGCTACATTGTGCGAATCTGTGGAAGAGAGCGCTATCACTTTGGGGTACCTTGTGACTGGCGATCAGGATGCACTATACAATCCACTGCCACCTGCTGGAAGAGTAATCCCGATGGCCAGTAGCGGTTGCAGAGGGGCTGTCACCTGATTGTCGTGTCTGCCTAATCTCTGGCAGGTCAAAGGCACAGCAGAAAGTTGCCACCGACTGTGCCACCCCCAACCAGTAGACATTAGGAGTCAGACTGGGTTTTGTGCGGTTAACCCCTTGGTGACCAGCTAGCAGGATCTCGTGGGCCACGCGCAAAAGCTGGGCCCTGTAGGCGGCGAGGACGATCAATTGGTGGGTTCCTACCCAAGTTTGGTCTGAGATGAGACATAGCAGCCATATTCATTTAGGTTTTGGGCTCATTCTTTGGGAATAACATACAGCTTAAAAACATCAGTGAACAGGGAAAACATTTCAACAAATACTGGGTATTCACATAGGTGGCCCCATAAGGGGAGTACGGCGGTGGCTTAGAACCTTTGGGAACGGATCTGAAGATGGGGTTCTCCCCCCTGCTTTTAGTATTAGTTTTCCTTTACAGTATTCTGTTGATTTCTTTGTGTGCTTTTGTAGCTTTTTTGTTTTGCCTAACCCAGTGTTACCCGTCCTTTTTAGCAGCACCCCCTTTTTATATTTTGTGCACTTTTTCCGTGAGCTTAGATAAGTATTTTATTTATTGCATTTTGTCCTGTTGCTATCATTGTGGTGTTGTATTGTCTAAGCGCTCATTGCTGTACCTGTTGTGGGTGTACACATAGTACACAGTGTTTGCTTTTTTGCATATATACAGTAAATGGCATATTCTGATATCTACTTGTTATTTTCCTTGATTGCAGGTTCCCTCCTTTCTATTGTAAATACTGTATTGTACTGTATAGAGACATCTCTAATAATTAAACACGCAGGGCGTTTGGTGATAGCCCTCCTCTTTTCTTGCTTTTGGTTTCTATCCTCAGGTGATACAATGGTTTCTTAGGAAATCCATATATTTGTTTAAATAACTATGACTTTTAATAAACTTTTCCATGCTCTATGTTCTGACTGTTTCACAATAAAACTATGAATAAGAAATGACAATTGAGATGAATACCAGCAGATATACATTTATCAGGGACTCACTGTGCTTGCAAAATTCTAAGTGCACCATTGTGTACAGTCCGTGCCAGCAGCAGAGAGGGAACTGCAGACGTATGACAAAGCACGCTATTTGTGCGAAACGCGTAGCCTGCTGAACGTGGAGCATTTTGGACAGTACAGGACTCCGTACTCTCGTACCTCTGCATTCCCTCTCTGCTGCCGGACGCAGCATCCAGCGTCACTGCGAGGACGAATGAGGAGCGGAGAACCAGCAAAGCCACTCGCCATGTGAGTGGTGTTTTATATCTTTTTTGTTTACTTTAATAAAGTGTGCTACATTTTGTAACCCCTATCCTTCTGGGTGTCTTTGTGGGACTGCGCCCACCACGAGTGTTAGGACGCCCTGTGGAGTGACAGACTAAGGAGACACAGATGTGTAAAGATACCACCTATGGGTATTGACTCACACATGGCCGTGTGAGTCACTATTTTTATTTGTATATCATCACCCCTCTGTCTGCACGCTCACTGGGGCAGCCACTGCAAGGTACAAGGAGAACCTATGAAAGACACTTCTTCGTGTGGGGACTCACACATGGCCTTGTGAGTTGGTTATCTATATATATCTAATAGATACATCACCATCTCTCTCACTATATAGTGTATATTGAACATTACTACGGGTTCTAGACACCCCACAGAGGGTTAATCAATATTTGTGTTCACCCACATTACTCCCAAATGCGCATGGTCTGTTGCATGCTTTAAACATTTATTGTTATACACAGCATTCTACTGATATCTGTTCTGTATATTCTTTATTTTTACGGTTTGCGCTCCCCATACCTGTTCCATCCCTTACCTCAAGGATCCAGGGAGATTCTTCATCGGGTTGAGCTGTATCTCTACTACCCAGGGACAGTATTATTACATATTTATTTTGTATCACTGCATCCCCTTTTTCTATTTACGGCATTTGTGCGTTTGTATTGATTGTTCTAATTGACTGTATCCGGGAAGCGCCACAGTTTCTGTTTTACTGAGGCTGTGTACTATGATGTGGAACTTCTTGATAAAGTGCATAGCCTGCACAAAACGCGTAGAAGGGCTACTACCCTTCATTTTATGTGCTCCCAATAAAGCTTCATTTTTTGGTCAGACCTGCTTCTCTCTCATGTTGTGGGCTGCACACACTTGTTTTGGATTACTTGTGAAATATAAATGCATTTTATTTTATTCAGCACCTATGTATTTATACTCAAATATCTTGCTGACTCTCTCTCTGACTCTCTCTCTGACTCTCTCTCTCTCTCTCTCTCTCTCTCTCTGTCTCTCTCTCTCTCTCTCTCTCTCTCTCTGACTCTCTCTCTCTCTGACTCTCTCTCTCTCTGACTCTCTCTATGACTCTCTCTCTCTCTGACTCTCCCTGTGGTTTTGTCAAGAGACGTGCATGAAACAGGCATGGAGCAGCAAAGTTATGGGTATACAGGGTGGGGCTTCTGTTCCCCACGGGAAGGCTATGATTACAGAAACATATTGTGCAAAACTCCCTGTCAGGCTAAGGGATACACTTATCAATGGTGCAAGACAGGATTTTTTTGAGATATCTGTGTTCTTCAGGCAAATAACTTTCTATGTTATTTTAAGACCGGTTCTAAAGAGTACTGTTCTCCAGCCAATGACGTAACCACAAAGGGAGAGCCATGCCCAAAAGATCACCCGTGTGGATGGCATGATGAAACATACAACTGGTGTTACACGGCTAAAAACATGTTTCATTGGAATTGGGATTACTGTGGGAGAATAATTAGTGACTGTGATAAACCGATTCACCTGCCACACGGCAGAAAATGTCAGCCTCAAGGACAAGAGGAAGAGATCTGTAGAATAAACGACTCTGGAAATAGACGTATAACGGTTCTAACAGCTGTTGGGGAACCTCGGCTCACCCGGCCTTCACGAGAACAGTTTATGGAAGCTTCTCGTGTCATTAACATGATAAATGCAAATACTTGTTTCGATTGTGCAAGTGGTACAATATTTAGTACAAATGCAATACGACTTGATTTACAGGGCACCTTTGTGCGTAACGGAGTCAGATATATTAATATACAACTTCAAATAAACGGACCAAGGCATGGGCAGTCCAGTATTGCACAAGTCATTTCCCGACAGGACTTGGACATTAAAAACTATTATCGATATATTCAAAAAGCCCTACAGATCAGTATGCGTGGTGCTTACCATGGAGATCCTGTAAAGGTTACCATAACCATAGAAAGGTATTAGCATTAAATCCAGATGATATTTTCCTGGATTAATCTAATTACAATACAGAATGCTTTGAAGTAGCTTTGCATATGACGGTTAAAACCCCAGATAATTGATGTAACTATGACCTATGTAATAAAAATAGAAAAAAAGGAAGAGGTTTGTAGAATAATCAACTCTGGAAATAGACGTATAACGGTTCTAACAGCTGTTGAGGAACCTCGGCTCACCCGTCCTTCACGAGAACAGTTTTTTTATAAGCTTCTCATGTCATGATAAATGCAAACACTTGTTTTGGTTGTACATGTGGTACAATATATAACTTCAATTCAATGCGACTTGATTTACAGGGCACGTTTGTGCTTGATGGAGTCAGATATATTAATATATAGAACTTCGAATAAACGGACCAAGGCATGGGCAGTCCAGTATTGCACAAGTCATTTTCCCACAGGACTTAGAAACTAATATATATTATCGATATATAAGAAGAGCCCTACAGACCAGTATGCGTGGTGCTTACCATGGAGATCCTGTAGAGGTTACCATAACCATAGAAAGGTATTAGCATTAAATATAGATGATATTTTTGCCTGTATTATTCCAATTACAATACAGAATGCTTTGAAGTAGCTTTGCATATGACTGATTTTGCTGCGCTTATGGTATTATTATAATTCCCTGTACTGTATTCTTTGTGAAACGCTGAGTACACTTTAGACGCTACAGTATATAAATAAAGATATACATACATACTTTCCAGTACGGCTGATTATGTTATCGGAGCAGAGGGGGAGGGAGACACTGGGTCGCCAAAAGGGGGCG
Source organism: Ascaphus truei (assembly GCA_036426205.1). Taxonomy (NCBI): domain Eukaryota; kingdom Metazoa; phylum Chordata; class Amphibia; order Anura; family Ascaphidae; genus Ascaphus; species Ascaphus truei. Next base: position 56,133,262 of record CM071574.1, read on the forward strand.
GAGAGGCAGGACAACTATCCTGGGCCCGGCAGGGGGGGCCCAGCTGGCCAGCACTGGAAGTTGGGTCCGGCAAGAGGTCGGGCCCAACATCTACATCCGGCTGCCAGGCCTCTGTTGCCTGCTTGGCCACAGCTCTCCCCTTCTGCATTGGGCTTCTCTCCCCTGCTGCCTGGCTGCCTCCCGTGGAGGCCCCACCCCCTGCACAAGTGCCGGAAGTTACGCCCATCTTCTGGATCAACGGTAAGGAGGAGGTGTGTCTGCAGGTCTGCCAACAGAAATCATGGGGCCCAGGACAAATGAAAGGAGCAGGGCCCTTCCCCACCCATAGCGCACCTACCACGGAAATTATTTTTTTCGCCCGCAACTTTGACTTAACTGTTTTCTTGTTATTATTAATACGGAAAAAAAACATTACAATGCAATCTGTTTATTTTAATATTTTCAACAAAAGACAAAGATACCCAATGCTACATCCTATGTGACATAAGGTCTGGGGGGGATTCAGTATTGGACTGGGGTGTTCCCTACCTGTCTGGGTGAGGGGGGAATTCTGATATCTCCTGTGGGAAGCTTGAGAGTCAGATCTGGAAGAAAGCAGTATAGGTTATTTCGGTGTAGGTATAGGGCAGTTAAGATAAGACAGGAGTGTGGTTGAAAGAGAGAGACAGAGAGAGAGTGCGTGACAGAGAAAGTGGGTGTGGGGGGGTGGGTGTTTGACTCTTGGGTGGGTGACTTGATACTTGGGTGGGTGACTTGATACTTGTGTGAGTGACTTGACACTTGGGTGAGTGACTTGACACTTGGGTGGGTGACTGAAACTTGGGTGGGTGACACTTGGGTTAGTGACAGACGGGTGGTGGGTGACTTACACTTGGGTGGGTGGGTGTCTATAACTGACTGTGGGTTGGTGTCTGTATTCACTCACAGACACACACACACTCTCACACTCACACTCTCCCACATTCAGACACACTCCCACATTCAGACACACTCTCCCACATTCAGACACACACACTCTCAGACACACACTCGGAGCAGGGGTGAGAAATCGGAACGGGGGGGGAAATCGGAGCGGGGGTGGAAATCGGGACGGGGGGGGAATTGGGGGGGGGGGGGGGGGAAACAAAGCGGGGGGGAAATTGAAGCGCGGGGGGAAATCGGAGCGCGGGTGTATGGAGGCAAGGGGAAGCTATGGAGCCAAGGGAGGCAAGGAGCAGTACTTACCACTTGCTCCATGCAGGAAAAGGCGGGCCTCGCTTTTCGTATAGAGCTTGCTGCGGGCCAAAAATCCTGGCAGTGTGCCAACACGGGACAGCCAATCAGAAGGGGGAGGCTTTTTTTTTCCTTTGAAGAAAGAAGCACGTGCTGCCTGGCGGATCGAGAGGGCGCAAAATCCTGTCACCCCATGGTGACCGGGCGATCGGATTTATCGAGGGGCACGACCGCAGAGGGGTTTCGGGCGGCCGGGCCCCCTGACTCATGGTGCCCGGGACTCCAATACCGGCAGACCCCCCCTGTTGGCGGCCTGTGTGTCTGTGCGAATATTTGGAGAAGAGTGGTCATGTGCATTGGGGGGGGGGGTGGTTAGGTCTATTGGAGGGAGGGTTAGGAGGGGTGGGGCTTATGTGTAGTGGGGGAGGGGATGGGACTTGTGTGTATTGGGGAGGGGAGCTATGTGTATTTGGTGAAAGGGTTATTAAGTTTGGGGGGGAAATGGGAGGCGGAGGTGGGGGCTAGAGAGAGAAAAAGCGAGAGATGTGTGGATGTAAAAGAGGGGGAGAGATACATGGGGCGGGGTGGGGGTCTCGCAAGGTAGCCAACATTGCAGGGGGCTGGCGGCAGTAGAAACTCTAGTCCTGGGCGCCAGGAAAGCTGCCTGCAGCCCTGCCAACTGCACTTGAACCAAACTGCAATTCAGTCATCCAACTCAGCGGTGGCAGGCTCAAATATACGTTAGGAACCTCTGTTTATGTCACAAACACACACCGATCAGGTGTGTTTGGAAATCCATTAAAACACGCACACGCTCTGCAATCTCTCCAACCAGGCAGATAAAATGTTAACTGGAGCTTTATATTGGGGCAAAATGTTACTCTGTTTATTCCCATATAAACCTTTTTTAGTTGCAACAGAAAAAAAATGAATGTAACTTCTCAAAAAGAAAAAAATCATTATCAAAGCCATCTCAAACCCCAAAATATAGAATCTGCAATCAGATTACAAGCATATCTGCAATCAGATTACAAGCATATCTGCAATCAGATTACAAGCATATCTGCAATCAGATTACAAGTATATCTGCAATCAGATTACAAGTATATCTGCAATCAGATTACAAGTATATCTGCAATCAGATTACAGGCATATCTGCAATCAGATTACATTACTGTATATGCAGTAGTGCTGTTATATTTGCACATCTAGGGGGTCAGTTAATGTCGGATTAAGGGGCAGGCTGGCCGGGCTCTTGCTTGGGGCATCAACCGAAAAGGGCGCTGCATGCACCGACCCCTGTGCCATCTTTAAATGTCCTGCGCAACCTTGTCAATGTTGAAGGACATTTAAAGATGGTGCTAGAGTGGCGAGTGCGAGCAGGACTTAGCAATGCAGCAGCAACAGCAGCAATGGACATTGACGAGGGCGCTCAGCCACGCACGATAATGGTGGCGCGGGACGGCTTCTCCGTGACATTTGTATCCTCGCTAAATATGAGGCTATAATTTGATGCGGACATTAGTGCCGCCTCTAGGCATAAACACACACTTGGTGTGCATACACTGGCGACACACTTTATTCGAGCTCGGCTAGTCCCACGAATTCGGGTATACCCGGGTGTATTGAGGTTTGTGACTGTTTTCTGCCCGAGTGCATTGAGGTATTTTCCAGGCAGGGATTGAAGCATTTTATTCCCGCTGGCTGCAATACTGCACAGTATATATATATATACTGCATTACAATTCATGAATTTATGCCATCTGGTAGACACGCGAAGCATTGCAGCCTATTAAATCCTAATCATTATCATTTAACAGATCAGCCGCCCGTCAGCCAGGCATGAACCCAGGCTGGGAAGGCAAACGCAACGGGGCTTGTCAGAGGTGAGGAGCGGCGCATTCCAGGTATCTGCCAGGTACATACTGGGTATTTGCTCGAATAAAGTGTGTCGGTGCAGTATTTCGAGCTGCACTTGCAGAGTTAGGCTGCGCTTATAGGGCCAGTGACAGCGACACGACGCTGCGTCAAAACAAATGCATTGCACCGTCGCCGGCACTATAAGTGTAGCCTTAGGCGATAAACTGTGTCTGCAGTTGTAGCCCTATATTTAGACACATATACACTTGATGCCTGCTCTTAAATTGTGCCTGTAGCACTGAAAATCAGGCAGTGATATTGTCTGCCGGTATCATTTGAGTTAGATGTGGTAGTGACAAGATATATTCTCCACCGGTTAAACTGCGTTATAACATTTAATGTAAGCTGGCATTGTCTGTGTCCATATAATGTCTCCCAAGTAGGGAGTTTCATCTAACATTTACCCAGTGTAACACTCTGTAGTTTTAATATCGTTTGCTATACGATTGAACTATGATCCAGAAAATGACTGATATTGATCATGGGGTGGAACATAATGACATCACCCTGTTAAGCAGCGGTAATACAATGTATACAAACAAAGAGATACATATATAATATTTTCAGTCTGCATGAGGCTATAAGCCAATGCGGACAACTGAGTTAAACCACAGGATTTAAATACAGACCTGGTTCACCTGATTCCAAGCAGCTTTTGCAGCATTGAGTAAACTCTATAATGAGCTCTGATGTTTATGCGTTGCGATGATTACTAACCATGGTTCAATAACTGGTTAATGGTGACTTCACAGCTAATACTACTCAGACTGTGGACACGCTTTATATGTCTTTTATGGAGTTTTTTTATTTTATTATTATTATCCGTGCCTCTATTGGTTCATCTCTGCAAAGAGATTTAGTGCTCCAGATTTGTCTTAAACCTGGAGTTTTAGTAAAAATATATTGGTGGGAGTCTTTAGATACGTATATATTACCAAGTCTATATACCATTAATAGGCAAACATTTCTGTAGACTTCCCTTTGCCTTTCAATATATGAAATCCACTAGGGACAGTAATTTATCTACTGCTACACTATTGTTAATGTGTTTATAATTAGTGTGGTGTCTACTGGCATTGGTCACGTATTAAATTATTACCGATCCTATTTCCACCATTATTAAGTATTAGAAATAAAGGGTTTTATTTTATATAACTGTAACCCATACCCCCCCCCCCCCCAAAATCGCAGATAGGGTGCATATGAGGAGAATCTATATGTATTACCAGGTGTGGTGCTTTACCTGTTAGGCTCACAGGAGGCCTGAGCCTCCGCCAATGAGAGCCTGGGGTGTATCCTCTGGAACAATATGGTGCAGCGCCTCCACCTGCGATGGCTCCCAGCAGAGCGGGAGTTGTTCCTCGCAGGACACATACAAATGAACACATACACTTGAGAAGAATAAAGCAAAAACAGTGCACTGCCAGGGAGTCAGGTGGTGGAAAAGTATAAAAATCTATTTATTCAGTAATACTCAAAAAGCATGACCCCAATAGGGTGAAACAAAAACTCCTACGCGTTTCGGACCATACTCAAGGAGTATGAGGGGGTAGGGGCAAGGGGTCCCTTTATATACACCATCTAACTAACAAATAACCAATTACAAATTTCAAAATTGGCGCCAAAAACGGCCGTGCGCCGGTCTGACGTCGTGCGTGTCAGCCCTGCGTGTCACGTCCATGTGAAACTGGATCGCGCATGCTCAGGCAGCACCTCTTCGCAGACGCCACATCGCGCTATGTAAACCGTCAAGGTTAGCATGGTGACGACTAGGTAGTGGGAGGACTACTATAACAATATGCATACACTTCTCACTCTATAAACACTTATCACTCTATAATACTAATGGCACAACTACCCAAAGCGCCAACGCAGGGCGCAACCCTCCACCGTGTCCACTGCCCCACACCCAAACCCAAGTGTGTGGTGACCGCGCGGCCCACAAGTATGAGGATGTTAGAGATGGTGCAGGGTTACCTGCCGAGCGCTCCTGCACTCGGACCAGCAGACAATCTTCACAAAGGCTCCGCCGCCGCGATGCCTTCCACGACACTCCTCCAGGGCGATCCCACCCGGATAGATACGACGGTCTCTGCACTGGCAGAGAGTGATTCACTGCAATCACTGGCCAGGATATTCCTCTTCCTGGCTGTACCCTCACTTGTCTGGGTTCTACAGGACCCTGTCCCTGTCTAAGGGGAGTCCCTGTAGTAACCACAAGCTGAGGTGATTGGGGCCTAGCTGGGGCCTAAGGGGGAATGTCTGGCCTAGTGTATGAGCCACTTGCTCTCTACACTTACCCACCCTCCCCTGTCTGTGTCCCAGCTTCTTCTGACAACTCACTGCAACACACAACAATGTATCTTCTCCAGCAGGAGAAGCTGCAAGCCTTATTGGCTCCCTGGTGTCAGGTGGCCTGTCTGCCTCTAAGCACTCTGGGGGCTGTAGTCTCCCATGGCCCTCTTTCCTATTGGGGCCGCGTGCGCGATCTGTAATGGCCGCCGCTACTCTCCACTGAGCCTGCGCAACATTGTAATGGCCGCCACATCGCCCTAACTGCGCATGCGCGACTGTGGGCTGTCCCTGCACAACGGAGCGCCTCTGCTGCCACTTCTCCTTGACCAAAATGGCCGCCACGTCGCTACTGCGCATGCGTGAACCTCCGCGACACAACCAAGATCACGGCACCCTGCCTCCGATGCCGCCGGGAGCCCCCGCAGCAGCGAGGGTAAGGGGGACCAGGGTGGACCCTGCTACATATCTCATTACACAATTCATTATACTATTCTGTGAGTGCATTCTACGGGATTCTTCTCTTTCTTTGTGTTATATACCTATTACCCCTATTGCACCTCAGTTGATACTCACACTTACTAGGCTGACGCGGGAGTACCCTCTTTCCCATTACCCCACCCCCTCCTTTTATCATAGTACTAGTTCCGTCATCAGTGACAGATCAATCACGTGATCGCCAAGTGCTGGAGGGACCATGCCACTCTGGTGCCCAGGCTCCTCAGGGACTCAAAGGGGTAATCTATTAAACTGTTTTTATGCTTTTTGCCACTTGCCAAACTTTTGTAAGTAGAGCCCTATATATATGTCTTCCTGTAAATACTTGTTCTTTGTCCTCTGTTGGATAACATCGAGCAAAGATCTAATACGGGCCACAGTATCTGCTAGTCCTGTTAATTTAACTCTGTGCCCAGGACATACTTGAAAACGAGAGGTAACTCTCAATGTATTACTTCCTGGTAAAATATTTTATAAATAAATAATAAATAATTTGTGCCTACGTGAATCCTCGTTGCCTCTTAAAAAACAAAACATGACCTATTGGAATTGTCCAAATGGCCATTAAACTGTTTACAACATTCGTGGCCAGTTTTCAAGGTTTCATTATGTCGGATTCTGTAAATAATTACCTAATACCTGTTTTTGGTAAATGTATCCAATATTATAATTAATTTATGAGGGATTGGATACTGGTATATAAAAGTGAGCCTAAATAATCTGCATAGAAAGGGAATATTTCAGCCAGCTGTCTTCATTAATGATCTTCAACTAAAAGGTAAGCTTTATGATTAGCAATCAGTCAAAAACTGTGTTATTTCTCCTGATGACCAGTCTGTGTAATTTAATAGACAGTGAGGTTATAAATAGGCCAGCTGTATCCATAGAGTACAATGTTATTGTTCATTAATGCAGCATTTTCTAATTGATTCCCAATGTCCATCAGCTGTTCTCCTGGATCACCAATCTGCTTTATTAGTTAGAGCTGCATATCTGCTAATCTAAGAAGATTTTCCTACCTTTTTAAATACAGTATATCGCTGCACCTGGCATTACTAACTCGATATTGAGTTTAATTTACTAGTTTCTCTTCAGTGAAGAAATCTTCCCAGGAGATGAAACTGCCTGTGCTCTAATCCACATGGGGAAATTGGGGGTGATTTTTCAGCATGAAGTTAAAAAAATTATTTTGCAAGATTAATGTACTGACCATGAAATATAAATATATATATATATATTGTTTAATCATGATGGGTATCATCAGTGTGAGGTTGGTTTATACTTGTTTTGAAATATTTCTAGGCTGGGTAGGTTTACCAGACATTTTAAGTTATGGCGGGTGAAAAAGGTGATAGAAAACCTCCACCATTAGCATATAGCCAATAAAGAATATCACTTGTGAGCACATTCACTTGTAAGACACATAAAAGTGACATTTAGGAAAATAAGTATGTATATATATATATATATATACAGTATATACATACTTCTTTTCTTAAATGTCACACACATATATATATTTATTATGCATTATAATACTACTTCTACTCTTTTCTTAAATGTCACACACTATATATATATTATATTATGCAGTATATAACTACTTCTTTTTAATGTCCACACATATATAATATACATATATCTATATATATATATATATTATATATATATATTATATATATGCAGTATATACATACTTCTTTTCTTAAATGTCACACACAT
>CM071574.1:56143405-56223405 GCA_036426205.1 Ascaphus truei
ATATACACACACACACACACACACACACACACACACACACCATTTTCTATGTGCATTATCTGTTTAGCCACTGGTTATATACACCTACTATTGTAGGTTACATTACATTATTTCTCATTGCAAATTTGCTGTCACACACAGGATTAATCCACATACCACCAACCCATGATTGTGCAAAGTCCTCCACACCAATTTAAATGAGTGAGTTCCCACCCTATATTGATTGACATAGACAGGTATATACAGTAACTACTATTGTGATCTTAACAGGTACTGTTTCATCATCTTTTGTATCTATCAGTATAGGCATTAGTGTTGGACTTTACTTTACAGCGATCATGGGTTGGTTTGATCGGTATGCTGTGTCAGTGATTGCATTCTGATATATTGCACATTTTTAGTGTCACATTCCCAGACAGCATAGAGATACTTTACCTTTCTTGTATTTGGGGGTTTTGGGTTGTCCCAAGCGTGTATCAACTTACATTTATAAGGATAACGCTGATTGGGTTCCATATTCCACCCCTACCCCACCACTGCCATAACCTTCCAATTTATATGAATATTGTATTGTTGTATGTCTATATAAGTTGACTTTATTTTATGTGAGACTTAATAAAAGTTATATTTTAACTGTCCCAGGAGTGCTACAACAAATGACCTTCTAGCTAGAGGGTATAGGTGTTAAACACACTTTTCCTTCTAATTTTTGATAAAACTATCATATATAGCTCATTGTATGCACCCGATGCCAACCTAGGCATTTGTGGCCGAATTCATATCCCAATCCACATTTTTCCTAATAATTATAGAGCAGTATATGTCATTTGTGTTTTTGTTATATATTGCAATGCAATATATACCTGGCATCTGCCTTCACAATGAAAAATAATGAATTAACCCCTTAGAAGCCTTAGTGGCCATGACAGCATGAATTCATGTTCACTAAGGTAGCCAAGGGGTTAATAGAAATATTCTCTTGTATAGTCTCTAGTGCACTGTTCCTAGAAGACCCCTCTAGTATGGGATTTTCAAGCAGAGTGGAGGCCTCTCTCCATAATACAAGCTTCTCCAGAATACAGGCATACCCCGCATTAACGTACGCAATGGGACCGGAGCATGTATGTAAAGCGAAAATGTACTTAAAGTGAAGCACTACCTTTTTTCCACTTACCGATGCATGTACTGTACTGCAATCGTCATATACGTGCATAACTGATGTAAATAACACATTTGTAACAGGCTCTATAGTGTCCCCGCTTGTGCACAGCTTCGGTACAGGTAGGGAGCTGATATTGCTGTTCAGGACGTGATGACAGGCGCATGCGTGAGCTGCCGTTTTCCTATTGAGCGATATGTACTTACTCGCGAGTGTACTTAAAGTGAGTGTCCTTAAAGCGGGGTATGCCTGTAATATGTAACTAGCGTACTACAACTTGCATTAAAAAAAAAAAACGACAAAAGGAAAGCCCACCTCCCCCGAAAAATATTTGGTGATGAAAATAATTGTATTAGCAAAACGAATGATCATGTAAAAGTTGATTAACACATCTGTACACATGTTCATATTGAAATGAATCAAAATTGACAGACATCTTCTTGTTAATTAATACACAAAACACACATACCAAAAGGTATTAAAATGCATTTGTAAATGGGTAATAGACAATATTTATTGCATTTAATATTAAAACTATTTCTTCTTCCTGTCCGGCTGATTGTGTTATCGGAGCAGAGGAGGGAGACACTGGGTCAGCGCCGCAGACATATTTTCCGGGGCCCAGGACTAGAGTTACGACCGCCTCCTGTCCATGTCAGTGGTCTTGTGAGCCCCCCCCCTTTTCCTACCTCATGAGCCTCTCTATTTTCCCCCTCATCCTATATATTTTTTTCCCCTCGGTCTCACTTACTCCCTCTTTTCCTCGCTCACTTCCTCTCTTACACCACTCTCCTCTTACTCGCCCCCACCCTCAATCAATTACCCAACTCCTCCCTCATTCTCTCTCCCCCTCACACAATCTTCCCACAAAATACATACCAAAAAACCCCATCTCCCAACTACAAAAAACCTTCTGACCCCCAAGTACATTAAAAAAATCCCCACCCCACAAATACATATGTAACGGTGTTCCCCCCACCCGATGGGAGATTCTGCTATTACAGCGTGTGTGGTGCATGCGACCTGTTGGTAAGCAGGAGGGCTGAGTCGTCCGCCGATAGTTGTGGGGACACAGGACAGGTTTCTGGGTTATATACCCCACATGGTTCTCTTGCAGTGCAGCGCCTCCATTTGCCGCAGGCTCCTGATGTATGGAGGCGATCTCCTACGGTATAAATACTCCCTCTCCTTCCCCAGTAAGATCACACACCAGGCGGGAGGTATATGAAACAGGTTTTATTGGATCCGCACTCACAAACACGGCCGTAGCTTGCCCAATACAGTCTCTGGATCGAATACCCAGCTGTAGGATGGTCCCTGGACATCCATTACGGGTCAAGGGCCCATGCAGCTGTCTTTGCTCTTCCCCGCTCCTCTAGCAGAGGCAGGGGAAAGGTCCACACTCACTCTCCCCCGAAGGGAAGAGGAACAGAGAAGGCCCAATGTTAGGCAACCTGCTGTGTGACCTGCCTCTCTCAGTGGGGAGGGGCACACCTACTCAATTTGGGCGGCAATCCCCTTAAGTACAGCCAGGAGGAGGGCACCAGGTCTGACCCAAGATTGGACAACCAAGGCCTGGTTCCACCTCCTCCCCTGTCACTCAAGAGCACTGCAGAGAGTGAGGAAATTCATAATAAGTACTGGCATGCCTGCCCTTACCAGGGTCGTACTGCTTGGGAGGTGCAGACTGGTAGCCAATAACCAGTCCTGGCTTCACTCATCCTCTGGTGGAAACTCATGTCGTCACTGGGACCGAAATTTGCAGGTACCATCCTTCAGATGCATAACCTAACATAACAGGAGAAATCAACAGAAGTATGTCAAAAACCAGCGCCTCCAAAAAGAAATATAAATATTACCTGACCAAATGTAAAGTCCAATATGGCTGAGATGAAATCCGAAGTAGAATCTTCAATGAAGTCTCATGGAAAGACAAACAAACAAATAAGACAAAAACAAACAAGAAGAAAAGAGAAAAAGATAATAGTGCAACTAAAAACAACTTAAACAAAAAATCACTGATATGATTGACAAAAGAATAATTACAAATTTAATGCAAATTAATTAAAATAAATATAAAAAACAACAAACACTTGAATTTTGGGCTGGAGACACTAATAAAGCGATGGTAAAGACACTAATAAAGATTCTACTTCGGATTTCATCTCAGCCATATTGGACTTTACATTTGGTCAGGCAATATTTATATTTCTTTTTGGAGGCGCGGTTTTTTTTGTTTTTACTGTCTGTATTGGTTTGTGTGAACCTTTTTTCCTGGCTGCCCCCACTTTAACATTTAAAGTGTGTATAATTTATGTTAGTCACCCATGTGTTACCATTTTCATTTGTAGCATTAGAGCTGTTTTCAGTGCCCTTCCCTTTTATAACATTATACATGATACATACTAGCTGTTTACACAGTATTTAGCATAATCAGATGCAGCATTCCATTGTAAACCCAGGTCCCTCCCAACATGGAGAACCCATTACTCAGAAGTAATGCTCCGGGTCTTGTTTGCTGACTAGTGCCCCAGTACTATCAGGCACTGTTACAGAAAACACCCTCTTGGGGTGCCGTTCGGACACGTATTCTACACGGTCCATAAAAATGGATCTCCTTACCTTCCACACTTCCACTAGGTAGGCAACCCTCTCCTCTACATGGTGAAACGTGCTCCTGCTATGAGCAGTAATGTAGGCCCTAATGACCTCAATCAACCACTTCTTTTGTTTCTCATCGATCTCCCGCATTATAGGCTCTGGTACATACGGATTCTCGAATCCATGAGAATACCTGTAACGCTGCACTACATGCCGCTCAGTGCTGCTAAATTTAGTTAATCTACGGCCTTCAGCCTGGCCAGGCAGGACACAGAATAAGGGTTCCTGTATGGGTGGTTCACAGTATTTTAGGATTACCCCTTTGGGCTGCACTATCCCAAGCCTGATCTCCATCTTATTGTTAATTAATAAACAAAAAACATATACCAAAACGTATTAAAATGCATTTGCAAATGGGTAATAGACAATATTTTTTGCATTTAATATTATTATCGGAGCAGAGGAGGAGGGAGACACTGGGTTAGCTCCGCAGACAGATTTTCCAGGGCCCAGGACTAGAGTTACAACCGCCTTGCCCCCCCCCATGTCAGCGGTCTTGTGAGCCACCCCCCCCATTTACTACCTCATGAGCCCCCTCTATTTCCCCCCCTCATCCCATAATTTTCTCTCCCCTCGGTTTCACTTACTCCCTCATTTCCTCACTCACTTCCTCTCTTACTCCTCTTTTCTCCTCGCACTCGCCCCCACCCTCCATCAATTACTCCACTCCTCACTCATTCTCTCTCCCCCTCACACAATCCACACCTCACAAATACATACAAACCCCCTTCCCCCAAATACAGATAAAAAAAGCACCACCCAAATACATATAACCACCTTCACACCCCAATTCAGTGGCGGCCGCCTTCAGCCTCGTGCGGCCGTTTTGGCGCGACTTTTAAAACCACGGGCAGATGCGGCATGTTCCGGTATTTTTAGGTGCCATGGGCGGTTCATTGTATTAGCGCTATAAGCGTTGTCTCGCCATGAATGCGGCAAAGTGCGTGACATTCGGAAAACATCCCCGAAAAAATTCGGGGATGTAGGATATCCTGAAACTAGGGTCACGTTTGAAGTATGAATAGCTTCAGTTAGCTTTAACTCATGTCTTCCCTCTTCCAAAGCATCACAAGTCCTTAATGTCTTTCTTAACTTTATTGCAGAAGTAGAAAACACAGGAACTTGTAGGTGTAGTGTAGGCAGAGAGTGCTTCTCTATGTGGAATGCTTCTATGAGGTGGACAACGGTAAGACAGAAAGGCCTTACCAGGGGTGGATGCAGACAGGTCTGTACTCACTGTGATCTTAGGTGGAAAAGGAAGTGTGAGTGTATTCTGGGTAACAAGATAGCCTGGGGACAGACCATCTGTGAGCAAGGCAGAGGGGGAGAGAGCAGACTAAACCATTCTGGGAGAAAGGCTGAGGTTGCAATAGCAACTCACTGTCTATGTCAGGATAAACAACATGTGTATCAAAAAATGTTTCTTTTTACACATGCAGCAAGCTGCTGGGACAGGGGAAATAACAGGCAGCTGAACTAGGGAGAAATGAATCCCATGAGCTGCAAAGGGAGACAGAGAATATGGAATCTGGTTCCAGGACACTCCCCGTCTGGTATCTGGAGATACCACTATATTCCTGGAATATGTGGAACATATGTGCAGTACAGCAAACATAACAATGCAAAGTTCGTGTCCACATAATGATACCGGCCGGTACCACCAGCTTAAAGTCCTTTGGCCATCTCGGTAAGGGAGGCTAGGTAGATGCACAGCTCTAGGTTAGCTTGATGCACCTCAATGTCTCTCAGAGTCCACAGATCTGGTAGTCAGTTCTTCCTTGTTATAGTCTGATTTTGGCATTAGGAAGATAGTCTCTGTGATGGGCCTTAAAAAGGTTTTAACAATTCCACGTTGGGTCACCCGCACTTCTACCTTGCTATCTGTGTAGAATCTGACAGCATCTGGTTTGCAGTCCATCTCGTTTTCGATGAGTTCTGCCAGTTCTACCGCTAACACTGCGCCATATCGCTCGAGTCTGGGTATAGTGTGATCGGGTTGTGGCACCAGCTTAGCCTTAAGCAAAAAAAGACGGTGTGAAACTTCCACCCACGTCCGTGGTTTTTAGGAAGGCCACTGCTGCTATGGCTTTTGTGGAGGCATCTGAGAACACGCAAAGCTCTTTGCTGTGTGCAGTGGTGAGAGATGTAGGTGAGTAGGGGCGTGGGATATGAAGTTGCTCAAGGGTTTTCAAGGAATACTTCCACGTTTCCCACACTTTCCGTTTTTCTGGAAGTAGTGGGGTGTCCCAGTCCTGCTTCTCGAAGGACATTTCTCTGAGAAGAGACTTCCCTTGTATGGTGACAAGAGCTACGAATCCTAGCGGATCGTAAAGACTGTTAACCGTGGACAGGACTCCGCGTCGTGTGTAGGGTTTTTCCTCGATGGCTACCTGTTTGTTACCATCCCTTGTTGTCTGGAACGATGTACACCCTAGGTCATCGGAACTGTGACAGGGTAAATAAAAGCCACCAGTTATATGCCTGGAAAACATATGTCTAGTCTGCAGTGCAGCACTGACTAGGTTAACTTCAGCTGGGAACCTCAGGACAATTAGTTGGATCCCAGCTGCCTAATCAAGGTGTGTTAAAACCCAGGCTGTAGACACATGGAGCCTGGCTGTTGAGGAGAGAGGAGTAAGCTACTGAAAAGATTATTACTGCTACAAGGTCTGTTAACAAAGTAGATGAATTATGAACTGTCTGTCTCCTGCATAGAAAAGGGTAACTGCCTGATTTATACACTGTCTGCTAAAGAGAAACTGTTTTGCTTTGTCTGCTGAAGAAAAGCCATTTTTCTTTTGTTGCTATTTTTGTTTTGTGTGCTGTATATGTTATAAGGCTAAATAAATAAGACTTGTCAAGAAACCCGCGTGTGTAGTTGCATGTACCCTGCAACATATGTGTCAAGAAGTGATATTTTGAAAGGCCCCTGCAGTTAAAGGGCCATACATACACACAAGAAAGAAAAAAATGGAAGAATTTTTTTAAGAGTTTTTGTGCGAGCAGACCAAACAGCAGGGACAGTTAATGCAGGAGCAGAGCAAACAGCAGGGACTGTTATTGCAGGGGCAGGCCCAGCTGCAAGCAGAGAGAGATGAAAGACTTTTGCAGCAGCAAACCCAGCTCATAGCCCAGCAGCAGGCAGCACAGGAGGAGCGAATGGCCAAGCTGCTGATCCAATTCCAGGGGTCTGCCAGTCCAGAACTTGCAAGCAGACCCCCGATACTCCTGAGGAAAATGGCTCCGAACGAGGATCCAGAGGCTTTTTTACTGACTTTTGAAAGAGTTGCCGAAGCTCAGGGCTGGGCTACAGATCGCTGGTCAACTGCTTTGGCCCGGCTCCTCATAGGAGAAGCCCAGGCCTCATATCAGGGTCTCCCAGCAGATCAGGCAATGGACTACCGCCAAGTAAAAGCCGCCATACTGGATCGCTTAGGTCTGACCCCAGAGATTTACTGGCAGCAGTTCCGGAACATGAAGTACACTGCTAAGATGAGACCCCGGGTCCTCGCTCAGCGGTTATTGGACTTATGTACGCGCTGGATACAACCCGAGGAGTGCACTAAGGAGGCAATTCTGGAGCAGGTGGTTTTGGAACAATTTCTACAAATAATACCCCCTTCCGCACGCTCGTGGGTAAAACGACATGCTGCTGAAACCCTAGCTTTGGCGGTCCGACTCGTGGAGAACTTCCTTGGGGCTGAGCAGCAGGTGAGTGTCCTGGACCCGACTCCACCGGCACTTGCGGACGCCCAAAGACGGAGGTCGGATCAATGGGGAACCTACGGCCCGTCACGGAACCGCCAAGTCCAACGGAAGGAGCAGTCGTTCCCGCAAGGACGGAGTCCAAATGCTGGTCCCCGCCGAGACCCTCATCTCCTTCCGGATGTCGGCTTATCGCAAAATGAGAGGAACTCCGAGGACGTCGCCCACAGGACCCACCAGATGCCTGGTCTCCAGTAACCGGTCCAGCGGAGCGCTATCCACAGCCCCCTCCTGCGAGGGAACCCTCTCCATGTTCCGCCTGTGGAGAACAAGGCCACCGGTATGTGGACTGTCCACAGATGGATTGCTCATTCAGCAGAACCGTCGCCTCGGCTTTTACTGGGGAAAATTACAAGCCCTGGCTACTTCCAGCCCTGATTGGGGGAAAAACCGTCCAGGCCCTTGTAGATGCGGGCTCTGGGAAAACTCTGGTCCTCCAGGAACTGTTACCGCCTAACGTGTGTTCTTTTGACTCCCCATGGAGCATAGAATGTATACACGGCGATGTAAAACGCTATCCGACGGCCAAAATCCGGCTACAGGTAAAAGGTCAGGAGGCTTACCTCGAAGTAGGAGTCGCTCCTTGGCTCCCTGCCCCTGTTGTGCTCGGTCGGGACTGGCCTTTCTTTTCGGACCTAATGGCCCCAGTCTTTCACGAGGATCCTCCTTCTAGGGCTCAGGAGAACCCTGGCAAACTGTTCCCCTTCTCGGCAGACCTTTTTCCCAGTAGACACCAGGTTCACAAGACTCGGAAGCAAAGACGCTTGGACAAACAGGACTGGTTGCAGAAATCTGGGTTTCAAGGTGACCATTCTAGTAGTCAAAGGTCACAAGTGATAGCTGGGGATGGCCAAAGGGAGGGGGATATGGGCCCTGGAGAATTACCAGACCTGTACCTCCCTGACTTTCACCAGAAGCAAAGGGAAGACCCAGTCCTTGCTAGACAGTATGACAAGGTGGTGAAAATTGATGAACAGATTTTAGATGCACAGGGGGTGATAGTATTCCTCCATTTTGAGCTATCAAAGGATATCCTATATAAGGTGAATAGGCAGACACAAACAGGGGAGGTCACCAGACAGATATTGGTTCCCAAGGCGTTTGTTAAATCTGTGTTCACTCTAGCCCATACTGTCCCTTGGGGTGGTCACCTGGGCAGGGATAAAACATTGGACCGTATTTCATCCCGATTCTATTGGCCAGGGATGCATAGTGATATTGCTAAGCTATGTGCAGCATGTCTGGAGTGCCAGCTAACTAGTCCAAAAGGACAAAAACCAGCCCCTTTGGTTCCTCTACCCTTGGTGTCAGTTCCCTTTGAGAGGATTGGGGTAGACTTGGTAGGACCTCTAGAACCTTCTGCAAAAGGACACAGGTTTATCCTTGTAATAGTTGACTATGCAACAAGGTATCCTGAGGCGTTCCCCCTGAGAACAGCAACGGCGAAGCAAGTAGCCAACAAGTTGTTGGTACTGTTCTCACGGGTTGGAACTCCCCAGGTTATGTTGACAGACCAAGGTACACATTTCATGGCTAAACTGATGCAGGATGTCTTAAAGTTACTAGAGGTCAAGTCTGCTCGGACATCGGTCTACCATCCACAGACTGACGGATTGGTGGAAAGATTTAACCGAACTCTAAAAGGGATGCTGAGGAAATTTGTAGATTCAGAGAAGAGAGCCTGGGATTAACTTCTCCCTTTTCTGCTGTTTGCAGTGCGGGAAGTTCCCCAGGCCTCCACGGGATTCTCTCCATTCGAATTGCTCTATGGCCGCCAACCCCGGGGTATCCTAGACCTCCTAAAGGAGTCCTGGGAGGAACAGCAGT
This sequence comes from Ascaphus truei, assembly GCA_036426205.1. Classification (NCBI taxonomy): domain Eukaryota; kingdom Metazoa; phylum Chordata; class Amphibia; order Anura; family Ascaphidae; genus Ascaphus; species Ascaphus truei. Next base: position 56,152,818 of record CM071574.1, read on the forward strand.
CCCCTTCTAAGAATACCCTGCAATATGTACTAGACCTTAGGAAGCGCCTAGATGTGGTCGACCATTTTGCCAGGGAGAATCTTAGATCAGCCCAGGACAGTCATTACAATCAGAATGCTCACATGAGAGTGTTTCACCCAGGAGACCAGGTGATGTTATTATTACCCAGTTGCGAGAGTAAACTCCTGGCCAAATGGCAGGGCCCATTCAAAGTACTCCGCCGTACGGGTGATGTGGATTACGAGATCGCTCAACCAGGGTCCAGGAAGGGTAAACAAATTTACCATGTGAACTTGCTGAAACCCTGGAAGATGCAGCGGTCTCTATTCATCCACCCGGTGGAGGAGGAAACGGACTTGGGTCCTCAGCCTCCACGGGAGAACATCGTGAGTGACGATAAAATCCCAATGGTAAACAGTTGTCCTCTGAACAAAAAGGGGACTTGTTAGCAATAATTACACAATTCCAGGATGTTTTTTCTGACTTACCAGGACAAACTAACTTAATTTCCCATGCAATCGAGAAAGCACCTGGAGTAAAAGTACGTTCCCGTCCTTATAGGTTGCCTGAAAGTCGTAGGGCTCTGGTAGAGAAGGAGGTACAAGAAATGTTACACGTAGGAGTGATTGAGGAATCATGCAGTGAGTGGTGTAGTCCACTAATTATGGTCCCTAAACCCGATGGGAAGGTAAGATTTTGTGTGGACCTCCGAAAGGTCAATGCGGTATCCAAGTTTGACGCATATCCGATGCCAAGGGTGGACGAATTAATTGACGCCCTTGGTAATGCGGAATATATATCCACGTTGGACTTGACAAAAGGATACTGGCAAATACCCTTAGGAGGAAAAGTCCAAATGCAAAACAGCCTTTGCCACTCCCATGGGTTTATACCAGTTTGTGACAATGCCATTTGGACTGCATGGAGCCCCAGCCACATTTCAGAGACTCATGGATAAGGTACTGATGCCCCATAGGAATTATGCCGCAGCCTACCTAGATGACATTGTCATTTATAGTAAACACTTGCGGGCCCATCTAAATAGGCTGAAAGCGGTCCTCAAATCTCTAAGAGAGGCAGGGCTCACAGCCAACCCTAAGAAATGTGCCTTGGGTAAAGCGGAAACCAAATACTTAGGGTATGCAGTGGGAGGTGGAAAAGCAAGGCCACTAGCCGACAAGGTAGCTGCCCTGAAAGAAGTTCCGACTCCCCAAACAAAAACGCAGGTACGCTCTCTGCTGGGTTTAGCAGGGTACTACCGGCGGTTCATCCCCAACTATTCGGAAGTGGCAGCCCCTTTAACGGACCTCACAAAAAAGTGTGCCCCTACACAAGTGGTGTGGTCAAGGGATTGTCAGAGAGCCTTTGAGGACATAAAAAGGTGTCTATCAGAGGGTCCCATCCTTAGAAGCCCAGACTTCAACAGCCCTTTAATAGTGCAAACAGATGCATCAGAGATAGGGCTAGGGGCAGTGTTGTCACAACAGTTTGAGGGAGTTGAACATCCTATCCTTTTCCTGAGTAGGAAATTGTTCCCAAGGGAAAAAAACTACTCAGTGATTGAGAAAGAGTGCATCGCAGTAAAGTGGGCAATCGAGGCTTTGAGGCATTACCTGGCAGGAGTCCATTTTACTTTGGTGACGGATCATGCTCCACTGAAGTGGTTAAATAGCATGAAGGATTCCAATGCTAGATTGACTAGGTGGTATATGACCCTCCAACCCTTCTCATTTGAGATTCAGCATAGTTTGGGAAAAGAGAACGCAAATGCTGACTTCTTTTCTAGAGAAGGGGTGGATGGTCGGGCTTCCGCCGTGCGTAGCCCCAGCCACACACTAACAGGGGAGGAATGTGACAGGGTAAATAAAAGCCACTAGTTATATGCCTGGAAAACCTATGTCTAGTCTGCAGTGCAGCACTGACTAGGTTAACTTCAGCTGGGAACCTCAGGACAATTAGTTGGATCCCAGCTGCCTAATCAAGGTGTGTTAAAACTCAGGCTGTAGACACATGGAGGGTTGGTGTTGATGAGAGAGGAGTAAGCTACTGAAAAGATTATTACTGCTACAAGATCTGTTAACAAAGTAGATGAATTATGAACTGTCTGTCTCCTGCATAGAAAAGGGTAACTGCCTGATTTATACACTGTCTGATAAAGAGAAACTGTTTTGTTTTGTCTGCTGAAGAAAAGCCATTTTTCTTTTGTTGCTGATGAAAAGCTATTTTTGTTTTGTGTGCTGTATATCTTATAAGGCTAAATAAATAAGCCTTGTCAAGAAACCCGCGTGTAGTTGCATGTACCCTGCAACAGGAACGTTTCTCTTGCACGAGAATGTCTCCATGTATTTTGACGATACTCCTTTGTGTCCCTTTGTTAACTGCCGTCAGGAGGTTGTTTTCTCCCTGGACATGACGAAGAACAGTCTCTTTTGTCCTTGTATATCCCTTTGTGAAATGTCTCTGCGACTGTCTCTTTTTTGACGTGTGAGAGGACAGTCTTTTTGCCACTGTGGCTTCACCTGCAGGGCGCAATCTTTTGCGGCTACACCAGCCGTGGCAGCTGGCTGCTTTGCCACTTGGTATTCTGCGGAGAGGAACAACTGTACGTCTTAGTTGTGCCATTGCTCGCGGGAGGACCGTCCGATTGTTCATTGTCTTTTGGACGATCCCTTTGTCAGGCCACCTTTGGAAGGTTACTTTCTTCCTTCGGTGGAATCGACTCATCATCCTTAGCTGTCTGGACTGCCGAGCATCCTACGCCATTGTCACATCCCCCTGATGTGAGGATGTTTTTGTTGATTTCAGGGGTATGACCTTGTCTCTTCTCTTCACTTGGCCCTCCTGTCACTTGGAGATGGCCAAGACATGGTTCAGAGAGGGATGTGTGTCCACATTCTGTTATCACCGTTCTGCGGGCATCAACATAGTCTTGTCCGTGCCCCTTGTCAGTGCACACGTTGCCCACTATCACCCATCCTAGGTCAAGTCTTTGGGAGAATGGTGCGTTGTGGGGTCCGTTACGCTGTTTACGGACTTTGTGCACCCTCAAGATGTCCCTACCGAGCAGCAGCAAGATCTTGGCACCTTGTTCTACCGGCGGGATGTAGTTGGATATTCCCCTGAGGTGCGGGTGCCACGTCTGGTGTGGGAATTCCGTCCCTGTTTGCAGCCATGTAGTTGCACTCGATGAGGGTGGGGAGAGCTATCTTCACTCTGTTATCCACTGAACGTATGACGTAGCCGCTTGCTCTCCTCCCTGTTGTCTCAGTTGACCCTGCACAGGTTCTGAGGGTGTAGGGTGAGGCATTGCCTTGTGAGTTGAATAAGTTGAAGAATTCCGTCTTCGCCAATGATCTGTTACTTTGATCGTCGAGGATTGCATACATCCGGATAGCCCTCTCAGGTTGTCCCTGGCATGTCTTCGGTGTCTGTGGAGTCACTCTCATCGTTTTGAGATGGTGCGCTGGTGTTTACGCTGAAGAGGCTCCTTACGTAGTCTTCGGGGCGTTGGGCTGGATCCTCTGAGGCTATCCGTCTGTACGGTTGCTCCCCGCCGTCCTGTCTCGCAGCTGCTTCTAAGACTTCGGCTTGGGCTATGGCGGCAGCAGCTTCCCTTTCTTGATTTAAGGCCTCTAGGTTAACGTCAACCTCTGTCTTTTTCCGTGCAGCGGTGGCAGTGGCTGCAGCGGCAGCGGTGGCTGCAGCGGCGGTGGCGGCAGCGGTGGCTGCAGCGGCGGCAGCAGTGGCTGTCTGCTCCTCCTCTTTTATGCGGGCCCTTTCTAGTTTCATGGCTTCCTCTTTCTGAGCGTATGCGGCCCTGGCACGTGCGGCCTCTGCGGTGACTCGCGCTTTTTTGGCGTTTGCGCTTGCGCTAGACACGTTAGATTGCACTTAATTGGCTGACCTTGATGAATGCCTGGATGTGCTTGAGCGCTGTGATGCGGTTTCCAGCAAAAGGTCCTTTCTCTTACTCTCGGCTTCCGTGATAGAGGTTCGCACGCGGCTGTCACGTGTCAAGTCAATGTTATGCTGTAAGTCCCTTTCTTTTATACTTTCGCCGGTGTTAGCCCTGGCCAAGTAAGTGACGTATGCCTCTGACAGCTCTTGGTAGCATGCGTGATCTATCTTTAATTGAGTGCACACACACACACACACACACACACACACACACACACACTTGCACAGGTCCTCCTACAGGGGGGTTAAAGTGTTGAAAAGGTAGCACTCTATATAGAAATAACCCTATAAAACACAGTGTAGTAAGTCCCAGTATTATTCCATCATTGTCAGCACAATACTTCCAGTGTGCAGCATACATTCAATCCGGATCCCAGATTTACTAACAAGTCAAGAGGCTCAGCAATATATCCCCCAGCAGTAAATAAATATCTACTTGTAAGTATTAGAGGACGCTGGAAAACGAGAGGTGAACTCCTCCCCTGAACTCACCAAAACCACGGACGGCAGACAAGTGGGAGGAGAGAACTGGCAAAGCGGCAAGCGGCACAACACAGCACCCTCTGCAGTCACCAGCAGTAAGGCCACGAATACAGCAGGTCTCAGGAGCGCACCAAAACAGGACAGTCAGGCAGGGGTGCCCCAGGAAACAGACGAACTACCCCAGTAGTAGTGGTTATCAAGTTAGAAATGCCAGGTGCAGTGATATACTGTATTTAAAAAATATGAAAATCTTCTTAGATTAGCAGATATGCAGCTCAACTAATATACCGTAATAAAGCAAGATTGGTGTGATTCTAGGAAGAGAGCCGATGGACATTGGGAATCATGTACAAAATGCTGCATTATAACAATAACATTGTACTCTATGGATACAGGTGTCCTATTTGTAACCTCACGTATTAAATTATCAGACTGGTCATCAGGAGAAATAACACAGTTTTGACTGATGCTATCATAAAGCTTACCTTTTTAGTTGAAGATCCTTAATGAAGACAGCTGGCTGAAATATCCCCTTCTGCGCAGATTATTTAAACTCACTTTTATATACCAGTATCACTCCTCATAAATTAATTATAATATTGGATACACTGACCAATATCAGGTATGGGTAATCATTAACGAATCAGACATAAGAAAACCTTGAAACCTGCCAAAGAATGACTGTAAGCAGTTTGATGACCAGTTGGACAATTCCCAATAATGTCACGGGTTTTTTGTCTAAGAGGGTGCACGTAGGCACAAGTTAACAGGACTAGCAGATACTGTGCCACCCATATTAGGTGCTTGCTCGATGTATCCAACAGGGACAAAAGAACAAGTATTACAGCAAGAATTATAGAGCTCTACTACAACGTGGGGCAGTGGCCAAAAAGCATGAAACAGTTTGCTGCACAATGCAATTCACTAAGTATGCAGTCATAAACTTGGAGTGCCCATCGTTTAACTCAATATGATAGGTCATTTATCCAAGCTCCCTATCTGCATAATTGGGGCAAAGAATATTGCATCAAATTTGTCAAAGACGGAAATCCACTGGAAGCAATGGAATTGTTTTCCTTTGATAAATCTAATACAATTTTGGGCACAAAATCGCCCCAGTTTTCTAGTTGGGAAATGTTTGAGCATAGTCGTACGTAAGTATCTTACACCAAATTGATAGACTGCCTAATTTTTTATATTCCTACTCTCTACTAACAGCTCCTTTTAATGTATGTAAATGACAAAAAGGGATGTGTTCATGGATTTGAAGATCCTCCCAAGGTTCACATTTAGTAATAAGGGGGAGAGATGTTTCGTTTTGTTTAAATTGCTTTTAGTATCACAACCCCGCACTACCCAGGCCCTTTATATATGGAAGATCAGTAGACTCAATAAATGGATTCTAGCAGTATGGACACACAGAATGTGGGCGGAAAGTGAGTGAAGCCCTTATCTAAAATCCTCCAGGACTTGTCGCTGTGGAAGACAAGACACTGGCCTTTATGGACCATTTGGTTTGATCCAGTATTGTTCTTACATCCAGACTGTCTGGTATGGCCCTCCTAATGGTCATGTAATTCAATGAAGAACAATAATCGTGCACAAAGGGGCAGACAGAACAGGCGTTGAAAATACCATTCTCAAATACACAGTTATATAAACTGGTTCCTTATATAGGATGTATCATTTCTCAAAATCTTTTATAACTCGCCACCATGAAAGATATATGTCTCAGAGCGCGTATCTGTATCATAGCCTTCCCGTGGGGAGAGTCAGTAGTCCCACCATGCACCCACATTTCTGTCACAGGGAGATATACAAACCTCACCATAGCTTGTCATACACGTCTCTTCAAAAAAAACATCAGAGAGTCAGCAGAACAGATGTCAGCAGGACAGGGATATTGTAATATATACTGTACTAGCTGAGAGACCCGGCGTTGCCCGTGAGTTAAATTTCCACTAGGAGGGGGGGGGGGAGGATGGACGTGGCAGGAGGGGGGGGGACGACAGTGGACTGGAGGGGGGGATAACGACAGTGGACAGGAGGGGGGGACAACAGTGGACAGGAGGGGGGGCAGTGGACAGGAGGGGGGGACAGGGTCCCTCCTCTCCACTCCCCCTGTATGTTTCTTGCTCCCTCTCCCTCCGCTCCCCCCTCCCCCCCCCCCCCATCCGCAGGCTCTCGGTCCCCACCCCCTACAGTGTCACACACACACAGTGTCCCACACACACACAGTGACACACACACACACACAGTGACACACACAAAGTGAGACACACACACACAGTGAGACAACACACAGTGAGACACACACAGTGAGACACACACAAGACACACACACACGTGAGACACACACACACACACACAGTGAGACAACACACACAGTGTCAAAAACACACAGTGTCACTCACACACACAGCGACACACACACACACACATCACCTCTCTCTCCGGGCGCTGCCATCTTAGGCGCTCGTGCCGCGAGGGGGAAGAGGGTCCTTCCGGGCGCCGCATCTTAGACGCGTGAGGTGAGGTAGCGCAGCCTGCCTGGCCACTGGCGTTCCCACGCCAGGGGAGGGAGGGGTGAGGGGATAGGGACGGGGGGGAGGGGGTGGAGCGGGGAGTGGAGCGGGGAGGGGAGGGAGGGGGGAGGCGAGGGAGGGGGGGAAGAGGGGGAGGGGGAGGGGACGACGGGAGAGGGAGGTGAGTGGGAGCGCCGGGGAGGGAGGGAGTAGTGAGTGGAGCACTGGGGGAGGGAGGTAGGGGAGGACGGGGAGGGTGAGTGTGATGGGGTGAGCGCCGGGGAGGTGAGTGTGATGGTGTGAGCACCGGGGAGGTGAGTGTGATGGGGTGAGCGCCGGGGAGGTGAGTGTGATGGGGTGAGCGCTGGGAGGTGAGTGTGATGGGGGGGAGGACAGAGAGAGAGTGTGTGGGTTGTGTGTGGGTGTGGTGTGGTGTGTGTGTGGTGTGTGTGTGTGGTGTGTGTGTTGTGTGGTGTGTGTGTGTGTGGGTGGTGTGTGTGTCTGTGGCTTAGGGGGAAGAGTGGTAGTTGGGTGACGTCACACCCACCAATCTGATTGGCCAGTGCTGAGGACCATCAGATTCACCGCAGCTAGTACACACCATTCGATTTTATATATTAAGATAGCTAGGGTGACCAGCTGTCCCGGTTTAGCCGGGACAGTCCCGTGTTTTTAATGGCTGCCCGTGTCGCCCGCATTCTTAAAATGTCCTGGGTTTTTGTCAATGTTCCGGTTTTGGCCATCAGAGCAGGGGGGCAGCGGAGAGCAGTGTGTGTGTGTGTGTGTGTGTTTCACGTGTGTGTGTGTGTGTGTGTGTGTGTTGTGTGTGTGTGTGTGTGTGTGGTGTACACACACACACACACACACACACACACACACACACACACACACACACAGTGAAACACACACACACACACACACTGCTCTCCGCTGCCCCCCTGCTCTGATGGCCAAAACCGGAACAGTGACAAAAACCCAGGACATTTTAAAGAATGCGGGGCAGACGGGGCAGCCATTAAAAACACGGGACTGTCCCGGCTAAACCGGGACAGCTGGTCACCCTAGCTATCTTAATATATAAAATCGAATGGTTGGTACTAGCTGCGGTGAATCTGATTGGTCCTCAGCCACTGGCCAATCAGATTGGTGGGTGTGACGTCACCCAACTACCACTCTTCCCCCTAAGCCACAGACACACACACACACACACACACACACACACACACACACACACACACACACAACACACCACACTCTACTCTCTCGTCCTCCTCCCCCCCATCACACTCACCTCCCAGCGCTCACCCCATCCAACTCACCTCCCCGGCGCTCCACCCCATCACACTCACCTCCCGGTGCTCACACCATCCACTCACCTCCCCGCGCTCCCCCCATCACACTCACCTCCCCGGCTCGCTCCACTCACCTCCCTCCCCAGTGCTCCCTCACTACCTCCCTCCCCGGCGCTCCACTCCCTCCCTCCCCGGCGCTCCACTCACCTCCCTCCCCGGCGCTCCACTCACCCCCCTCCCCGGCACTCCACTCACCTCCCTCCCTGGCGTGGGAACAGCCAGTGGCCAGGCAGGCTGCAGCTACCTCACGGCGTCTAAGATGGCGGCGCCCGGAAGGACCCTCTTCCTCCCTCGCGGCACCGAGCGCCTAAGATGGCAGCGCCCGGAAGGAGAGGTGATGTGTGTGTGTGTGTGTCGCTGTGTGTGTGAGTGACACTGTGTGTGTTTGACACTGTGTGTGTGTCTCACTGTGTGTGTGTGTGTGTGTCTCACTGTGTGTGTGTCTCACTGTGTGTGTGTCTCACTGTGTGTGTCTCACTGTGTGTGTGTCTCACTGTGTGTGTGTGTCTCACTGTGTGTGTGTCACTGTGTGTGTGTGTGTGTCACTGTGTGTGTGTGGGACACTGTGTGTGTGTCAGACACTGTAGGGTGGGGGACCAGGCTAGCTCTGGGATGTGGGGGGGGGGGGGGGGAGCGGAGGGAGAGGGGGTAGCAGAGAAACTTACAGGGGGAGTGGAGAGGAGGGACCCTGTCCCCCCCTCCTGTCCACTGCCCCCCCTCCTGTCCACTGTTGTCCCCCCCTCCTGTCCACTGTCGTTATCCCCCCCTCCAGTCCACTGTCGTCCCCCCCCCTCCTGTCCACTGTCCATCCCCCCCCCCTCCTAGTGGGAAATTTAACTCACGGGCAACGCCGGGTCTCTCAGCTAGTACAGTATATATTACAATATCCCTGTCCTGCTGACATCTGTTCTGCTGACTCTCTGTATGTTTTTTTGAAGAGACGTGTATGACAAGCTATGGTGAGGTTTGTATATCTCCCTGTGACAGAAATGTGGGTGCATGGTGGGACTACTGCTCCCCACGGGAAGGCTATGATTACAGATACGCGCTCTGAGACATATATCTTTCATGGTGCGAGTTATAAGAGTTTGAGAAATGATACATCAGATATAAGGAACCAGGTTTATATAACTGTGTATTTGAGAATAGGTATTTTCAACGCCTTGTTCTGCCCCTTTGTGCACGATTATTGTTCTTCATTGAATTACATGACCATTAAAGGAGGGCCATACCAGACAGGTCTGGATGTAAGAACAATACTGGATCAAACCAAATGGTCCATAAAGGCCAGTGTCTTGTCTTCCACAGCGACAAGTCCTGGAGGATTTTAGATAAGGGCTTCACTCACTTTCCGCCTCCACATTCTGTGTGTCCATACTGCTAGAATCCATTTATTGAGTCTACTGATCTTCCATATATAAAGGGCCTGGGTAGTGCGGGGTTGTAGATACTAAAAGCAATTTTAACAAAACGAAACATCTCTCCCCCTTATTTACTAAATGATGAACCTTGGGAGGATCTTCAAATCTCCATGAACACATCCCTTTTTGTCATTTACATACAATTAAAAGGAGCTGTTAGTAGAGAGTAGGAAATATAAAAAAAATTAGGCAGTCTATCAATTTTGGTGTAAGATACCGTACGTACGACGTATGCTCAAACATTTCCCAACTAGAAAACTGGGGCAGATTTTGTGCCCAAAATTGTATTAGATTTATCAAAGGAAAACAATTCCATTGCTTCCAGTGGAATTTCCGTCTTTGACAAATTTGATGCAATATTCTTTGCCCCAATTATGCAGATAGGAGACTTGGATAAATGACCTATCATATGAATTAAACGATTGGGCACTCCAGAGGTTTATGACTGCAATATCATTAGTGAATTGCATTGTGCAGCAAACTGTTTCATGCTTTTTGCCACTTGCCCCACGTTTGTAAGTAGAGCTCTATAATTCTTGCTGTAAATACTTGTTCTTTGTCCTCTGTTGGATAACATCGAGCAAGCACCTAATATGGGGCACAGTATCTGCTAGTCCTGTTAACTTGTGCCTACGTGCACCCTCTTAGACAAAAAACCCGTGACTTATTGGGAATTGTCCAACTGGTCATCAAACTGCTTACAGCATTCTTTGGCAGGTTTCAAGGTTTTCTTATGTCTGATTCTGTTAATGATTACCCAATACCTGATATTTGGTCAGGTGTATCCAATATTATAATTAATTTATGAGGGAGTGGATACTGGTATATAAAAGTGAGTTTAAATAATCTGCGCAGAAAGGGGATATTTCAGCCAGCTGTCTTCATTAAGGATCTTCAACTAAAAAGGTAAGCTTTATGATTAGCAATCAGTCAAAAACTGTGTTATTTCTCCTGATGACCAGTCTGTATAATTTAATACAGTGAGGTTACAAATAGGACAGCTGTATCCATAGAGTACAATGTTATTGTTCATTAATGCAGCATTTTGTACATGATTCCCAATGTCCATCGGCTCTCTTCCTAGATCACCAATCTGCTTTATTACGGTATATTAGTTAGAGCTGCATATCTGCTAATCTAAGAAGATTTTCATATTTTTTAAATACAGTATATCACTGCACCTGGCATTTCTAACTTGATAACCACTACTACTGGGGTAGTTCGTCTGTTTCCTGGGGCACCCCCTGCCTGACTGTCCTGTTTTGGCGCTCCCTGAGACCTGCTGTATTCGTGGCCTTACTGTGCTGCTGAACTGCAGAAGGGTGCTGTGTTGTGCCGCTTGCCGCTTTGCCAGTTCTCCCACTTGTCTGCCAGTCCCGGTGTTTGTGAGTTCAGGGGAGGAGGTTCACCTCTCGTTTTCCAGCGTCCTCTAATACTTACAAGTAGATATTTATTTACTGCTGGGGGATATATTGCTGAGCCTCTGGACTTGTTAGTAAATCTGGGATCCGGATTGAATGTATGCTGCACACTGGAAGTATTGTGCTGACAATGATGGAATATACTGGGACTTACTACACTGTGTTTTATAGGGATTATTCTATATAAGAGTGCTACCTTTTCAAACTTTAACCCCCCTGTAGGAGGACATGTGCAGAGGTACGCAAGGGAGACTGTTTTAAGGTGAAATTAAAATAAGGCTTTATTGTGCCTGTCGCTTTAAACACAGAAAAAAAAAAAAAACAACATATGAGAAATAGTGAGCCAAACAAAACCTGCTCCACTTTGGCATATAGGTATCCTTATATTCCAGCCCTTTTTAACTGGGTGGCTACCCAAGCTGTTCATCAGCCCAAGTCATATATATATATTGTGACAAACGGCTTACTCCGGGGCTCCGTCGTTTGTCCGGGACTGTTTAGAACACGGTCTTTTAGGGTAGGTTAAATGATGAGGCGTCACGTACTGTTCCTTTAAACAGGCTATGCCTGGTTTATTCAGTCCCAGGCACTGAGACTGCCACAGTGCATACAACAGAAAACAGATCAAAACAAAAGCTGCTCACCTGAGCGATAACTTAACTTAGATATCCCTGACTCAGGGTTGGAAGTGGCTTTTCCACTTCCAACATCAAAACACGGTACTTTTGCAGTCTTACACAAATGAACAGAAAGATTGAACCTGTTTGGGGAAGAGGCTTCTCCCCTCTGTAGTTCAGCAGCCTTCCAGCCTCCTGGTTCTTGTGGGGAGAGCAGAGCAAACAGGAAATCAGTCTTTCATACCTGATTCCTAATTAGCATGACAGGTGACAGAAATCAGGCAGCAGACAAACTCTGGTCTGGATCTCTCATCCCTCAGTTCCAGCGCTTGCCAAATTGTGGGATGGAGTGTATGTATTATAAGGCTGCACTCCCAGGCCAAACAGGATAGAAACTGTCTAGTATCCTGGGAGCCCTATATACGGAATTTATTACCATCCCCTGGTTTCTGTCACATATCCTCCCCCCCAGCTCAGACATCGAGGGATGAGCGACCATGGATATTAGGGAGTGCATCCTTGACAACCCGTCAGCATTGCCATGTTTGTGCCCTGACCTGTGTTCCACAGAAAATTTAAAGGGTTGTAGGCTTAGGAACCACCTGGTCACTCTAGCATTCTTTTCCCTGTTTTGACACATCCAGGTAAGGGGTGCATGATCTGTGACCAACCGGAATTTTCTCCCCAACAGGTAGTATTTGAGCGTCTCTACAGCCCACTTTATTGCGAGACACTCTTTCTCTACTATGGAGTAATTTTTCTCCTGGGGATTTAGTTTCCTACTTAAATAAAGGATGGGGTGCTCCTCACCTTGAGACTCCTGGGAGAGTACCGCCCCCAGCCCTACCTCAGATGCGTCGGTTTGGACTACGAACTCTTTGGAGAAGTCAGGTGTGACCAACACTGGTTGGGCACAGAGAGCTTCTTTCAGGCTTCTAAAGGCCTGTTCGGTTTCGGAGGACCACTTTACCATTAGCGGTCCTCTTGCTTTTGTGAGGTCAGTTAGTGGGGTTGCCTTAGTTGCAAAATTGGGAATAAACCTTCTATAGTACCCAATTAACCCCAAAAAGGTCCTTACTTGTTTTTTTACAGGGGGAGAGAGAGGGGGTAGACAGGGGAAGAGGAAGAGAGAGGGAGGGGGGAAGAAAGACAGAGAGAGGGGGAGACAGGGGAAGAGGGGGGAGGGGGAAGAGAGAGAGAGGAGAGAGGGGGGAAGAGAGGGAGGGGGAGACAGGGGATGAGAGAGAGGGGGGAGGAGAGAGGAGCAGGAACATTACATCCCGGGCAACGCCGGGTCTCTCAGCTAGTATATATATATAGTGCATTTTTTCCACGAAAAAAGGTGGTGATACTGTCCTTCCAACAATCTTTTTGTGAGAAGCTATTAACACCGTAGCCATCTGCACACACGCAAACTCTTGCACATGCGCAGATGGCTACTGTGTCAATAGCATACACAGAAGCTGTATGAAAAAGGTGAGGATATATGAAAAAGGTGGAGATATATCGCGTATCCCAGCATACCCCCATTGTATGCCAAGAGATCATGGGGAAAGACAGGTTTGCGGACCTGTCTGAGACATGTGATTGTGCTCACAAGTGTTATTTTATATTTCATCTATAATATGAGTAGTTGAAATGACGTCCTAAGAAGAAATGAAAGTGTTTTTCTACCTGTTTTTAAACTTTGGCAGCACTTCCAGCTGAGGTATTAAGGAGACACGTTGCATAGGGGAGAGAAAAATATTCGTGGCGAGGGAAATAATCTGTGCCCTAACCCCTCCTAAGGCTGTATCCCTATGTAATGGCGCTGTGTTACACAGATGCACAATCTCTCCAGCACACAGATGCCACATCATTTAATATGTGGGTTTCAGTCTCCAATCTCACCTCTCTCCTCCAGTACCTGTCTCTCTGTCTGCCGCTGACGCACAAAGGCTAGTGACCTACTTTTTGTTTCTTCACACTCTTCTCCTCGCCGTGTAATGTTCTCAGACTAATCTAAAATTACAGAAAATTTGCAATAACGCCATTATGCAATTTTAATCTTCCAAATTCTCGCAGCTTTCAGTGTGACGGCAGGCAAAAAAACATCTACTTTCTTTCCAACTTCCCAGAGCACTTTCTATAGTCCCTCCATTCAGCTCACAGTGCAACAAGGCATCCAGATGTTGGGTTCTACGGGGAGATGTAATACTGTGGTATTGATACAACTTTACAGATTGCTGGTATGACACCCCCTAGTATACTGTATCAAGGAGTGCAGAAGGATGTAGACACGTTGTAGCCACAAATGCAGGAATAGCATCTTATCTGGGAAATTCAAAGTGTATGTGTACAGTATTCACCCATTAAAGAAGTTATGGTGGGTAAAAAAGTGACAAAAACCCTCCAGTGTACAGCAAATAAAAATATCACATGTGAGCACATTCACATGTCTCAGAGAGGTCTGCAGCCCTGCCTTTCCCCATCACCTGGGAGACTGAGGAACCTTTGCTCTGTCTCCTAGTTCAGCTCACATGTGAGCTAAGGAGTCCCACTTCCTGTCTCAGAGGCAGGCTTTTTCTTACACCTCTAATGAACCAGGTGCTGGTCAATTAACCAGCACACTGCTGGATTAGAGGCAAGTTTTCTGAACAGGGTAAGTCCCCTGTTACACCCCCCTTTTCCTACATAGGGCTGCTGCTCACAGTGTATGTTTTTTCCTATTGCTGTGCTATGTGATATATTATCAAGGGATGTCTTGCATCTTTTATGCTTCAGCTCACACCGGCCGGTGTTTTAGGGGTTAAGGTGAAAAAAATAAAAAAATATATATAAATATATATATATTTTTTTCACCTGGTCCAACTAATGAGGTTTAACAATGGTTCTTTATTTCTGTGTAGTATACATGTATTATTATGATAAATATATGGTCTTGTATACTTACACAGGAATTATAGTTGACAGTCGGACAGGTTTTTGGGATTTCATTACCTCCGGAATTTTAATTTTATGTTGTATATATTTTTTCTGACATTGCTTGAATAAAATTTTGTACTTTTTTGGACATACTAGAGTGCTGTTTTAAGGGTCCTGTTTGTTTCTTGTTGTGATATATTTACTGCCCTTAGCACCGTCAGGGGTGATTATAAATGTATCATCTTATTTACCTGACTTTAGTGTCCGTTATCATTGCAATCTGTTGCAGGTATTTTGTTTGTGTGTATATATATATAATAATATATAATATAATATAATATAATATATAATATATAATAATAATAATATATATATAATTGTAGCCCTGTGCAATTTTGGGGTTACATGCCTCTCGCCTCCTGTGCAATAATCCCTGTTAAAAGGGCAGGTTTGCCAGGAGTAATCATGAGGTTTGCCCTCATCCCCTGTGATGTGTATTGTGTAGTGAAGGAAGTGACATCATGCTCTGTGTCCAATAACAGTGACACAGGGGTGGTGCCTACTGGAGCTATATAGTATGCAACACTGCCTGAATTTAGTAGGTGTGTGAGTGTCTCATCCCACTTGAATGAGACTGTCTGACCCAACACACTGCCAGGGCTCTGGCAAGGATTGTGGCCCTCCCCTAGGGGAGAGGTGGGCAGACTATTCCCCTTACTCTATTAGAGAGTAAGGGAAGAGCAAGGACAGCTTCTAGGTCCGGACTAGGAGTGATGTCCAGGGACTTCCTTGAGGTGGGCAACCTTTATGAAGAGCGGCTAGAGACCGGCCGCAATGATGGGCAGTCTGCCACTAAAGATGACAATAAAGAATGTCCAATTTAAAAGAACCTTCTTGCCTGAGAGTGGAGTCATTCAGGGGGAAGCTGCACCCAGAGGTCCTCTTTCAGAGACTCCTCCCTCCTGTCGTGGGGACCTGGAAGAGATGGAGGTGCTGTAACAGAAGTGAGTAGTTCTCAACATTACCTCACAAGCCAGTCCAGGTCCTTCCTCAGGTCTTGAAGCTGTCCTTCTGCACTTCTTTTCCCACTCAGTGCAGCTGCCAGTTCAGCTTCTTTAGAGTTAAGTCGCGATTCCACATCTCTCAGCTGATTATTGAGTACTGAGTTTTCCTCGTTCCCAACTCCTGCGCAAGTTTGAGGTTGTCCTCTTGCAGAGTTGTGAGTTGCTGGGATGTGCATTCAGCTATCCGCTTTAGCTCTAGACTTTTCTGCAAGTTTAGTTCTGTAACTTTTTTCCAAGGTTTTGAAGTTTTTAGTTTTTTCGTATTCTGCTTCCTGTGATGCTCGGATAAGGCTCAATGTGGCCTTCAGCTCCTCATGCTGCTCCAGGGAGACACGTTCTTTATGCAGCCTTCTTTCTGCACTCTCCAGTGCTTCCTGTACTTCTATTTTTTTGTGTGTAAATTCTTTCCTTACCTTACCACGCTCTGCTTTGAGCACGCAAGCCTCTTGCTGAGAAACGTCTAACACTGTGATGAAGTTTTCAACGTCTTTCTGGGACATCTCATGGTACAGTTTCCAGTCAGTACACGTTTTCTCTGATTCGCTCGGCTTTCTGTTTATGGTGGTAGCAGTAGCCTTTGTCATTCATGTGACGATTGCGCCACGTGCTCTGGGCTGTAGCTCATCTCTGGTCTTTTCTGTATCGTAATGCCAGGAGTGGAACCCAGGAGTGGAACTGTGGGGCCCGAACCACGAGGGTGACCCCTAGCCATGCCATAATATCCACCTTTTAGGTTGTCATAGATTTTAGCTTACTCTGGCTCCAAGTCATAATATGCTTTTTGTGAGTCCCCCACCAGGAACGGAGCCATTATACCAGCCGACTAAGCTGGCCACCCTTCTCTTACTGCCTTGCGCTCAAAAATAGACAGGTATGCCTCAACGTCATCGTCCATCGTCATTTTCTGAATGAGGTGAGATTTTACCTGGCGGGTGACCCGCTAGTCTGGGCGTTAATTCTCTCTCCCAAAACTAGGAGCTCCTGGTGTAGGCAAAGTTGCGCCTCGTGTTGCTCTTCTTTTAGAGTCTGATGCAGTGACAGCGCCATCTGCTGTACTAACAACGCCATAGTTTCTGTTTGTTACTGTCAGCTGCTGTACCAACGTTGCAGTACTTTCCGTTTTTATTTTTGAACTCTCATCATGAGATTTTGACAATTGTTGCAATCACTGTATTAAAGTAGCAGCACACTCTGTTTGGCAGCGCTGTAGAATAGCTGTATTCTCTGCTTGGGCATTCTGTGCCTGGGCACGCTCAAAAATTCTTCCATTTTGTTTACACTCAGGTGTATTGTTCACCTTGACCTCTGGCGGTGCTATTTCCTCAATTCTTCACACCTTTCCCTGTGTATCCTGGTCATACACAGTGGGACAGACTTCACTCGCAGACTCTGTTATTTTACTTCAGTTGGGCAGCCATTTTAAATCCGCATTTATTTTCAAACCCACAGTTTTCACTGCTCAATGCCTTTTGGACTTCCCCCATTATCCACCATTTGTGATGTCTCCGTCAAAGCATAGGATCATATGTCCCAGATTAAGACAGAAAACTTAGTATTTCTTTATATGGGGTTTATTTACAGGGTTAAATGATACACTAAAAGGCCCATCGTCCCTTTATGTCAAACAAATCATAAAATAAACGCCTACTCCTCTTAGAAGACTAAATATACATGCAGCTTCAGCCCTTAGTAACTGGGTGGACAGCTAAACTGGTTACCACCCCAAAACAGGTACTATTATAGCTAAACATATACAGCCTCTGTATACAACAATATAGTGTTTCTCTTATCTGCTATTCCAAGGTTATAGAGCAGATGTCCCCGCTTCAGCCCGGTCTAGTGTCCTTCCTTCTTAGGGGATCTCAGCCCCATGAGAGCTCAGAGAATCTCTCCTCTGTAAGTCCAATGTTAAGGACAGGATAACCCTGCTTCAACACAGTCTCGTGTCCTTCCTTCCTCTTCCTGGGATTAACCAATTAATTTTTTACTACATGCGCCAGCAGGTTTAATTTAATTTTCGGAAAAAACCCCCACATATAGCTCAACCCCGTTATAGCGCGATCCGCACACACACTGTGCACACTCGCCCTGCACCATGGGTGCGCACAGTCGCATCGCACCCTGCGCATGCACAGTCGCACTGCACCCTGTGCACGCACAGTCGCACCCTGCACGCGCAGTCACACCCTGCGCACATCTCACACTGCGCGCACGCACTCACACCGCACACACTACACCACACCACACCACACACTACACCACACACTACACACCACCCCCCCCCCCCCCCTACACCTACCGCTATCAGCTGCCTGCGGGGATCGGGGTGGGAAAATCAGTGCCGGTCTGGGGGCGATCGGTGCAGGGCTCCGGAAATCGATGCCGTGCCGGGCTGAGGAGCAGGGGGGGGGATCGGTGCAGGGCTGGGGGGGGAATCGGTGCGCGGCTGCTGCTGGGAAGCGGTGCCGGGGTTTGGGGGGGGAGGGGGGAAATCGGTGCCAGGATTGGTGCGGAGCTGGGGGGGGGGGAGACGGAGGGACGATCAATGCCGGGCTGAGGTGCAGAGCTGGGGGGGGGGGGGGGGATTTGGTGCGGAGCTGAGGGGGATCATTCAATGCGGCTGCTGGGAGAAGTGTGCGGCTGCCAGCACCACACTCCAGCTACTCCAGCTCTTCCCCTCTCCTCCCTCCTCCCTCCTCCGAGCCGACATTCGACCGCAAGCAGGAAAATATTTTGTCGGCTATATTCCAACATTCGACCGGAAAGGGTTAAGACCCAGGCAGTCCCAGCAGACTCCGCGACCACCGTCCAGCGAGTCTAGGGGACGGTGCCAGCTTCCACAGCTGGGGAGAACTCTTCTTTATCCCCCTTCTCTGCGAACAGTAGTCTCTCTCACTCAGCATGGTAGCTCCCCGTGTCTGCCTTGTTCATTCAGACCAGGCTGATTAGCTGCCCCTGAGGGTAGCTTATCCAGGGGAAATTAACTCCATGTACTCTGGAAAGTCCTCTAGTTGCTCTATTCCAACACCTAGAGACAGTGATTGCATCACAATACAGACACACACACACACACACACACACACACACACCACACCCACACCACACTTCACACATCACACCCCACACCACCCCACACACACCCCCACACAACAAACACACCTACAAATATGCACACACACTCTCACTCTATATATACAACACACCCACCACAACCCCCTGGTACACATCCCACCGGCTTCTCTTTATTTTGGTATAACCGGTACGCACCTCATCACAGGATAGATAAATGCAACTAAATACCGACACTGGGTTTAGTCAATATGCAGTGATATGTCGGTGGTGCTATAAGGGCAGATAAATAGGATAAGAGAGAGAAAAAGGCCCTAAGCAAGAAGCACTCTAGTATGCCTGGTAGTACAAATCACATAATCTTTATTGGATGATATTCACAGAACAATGGTTAAAAACAAAGCACAGAAAGTTAAAAATAGGGCATGGATCCCCTGTACGTGGCAAAACTTGACAAATCCTCCAAAGGTGTATCCCAATGGGAACAAAACCAAATGTCAGAGTTGACAATGATAATACTCTGAGGTACCTGACAAGGTTAGTACAGTAAGACAGGCAACAGGCCAAACAACCGTCGCTATTGCTACGTGATCAAATGCAAAATCACAACACACTTATATCCCCATAAATCTAGGGTATGTCTAGAGTGACACAGTTGCATGTAAATGGAGAAAGAGATACACAATATAAAGCCTAGAAAGCACACTTAGGCCTGCAGCAACAGGGAGTAATACATTACCTATGGTCAGGTACACAGCAAAAAATGAAAGGAGGAGACAAGGAGCAAAGCTCAAAGCATGATAACGTGTCCCAAGGAGGGGGACAGACCAGGGGATCCTGCATACTAGACCTGCTCCTACGCGTTTCGGCCAAGAGCCTTCTACTGGGAGTGGTGATGTAGGCAGGGTGACATGCGTGTTTAAAAAGGAACCTAATTGGGCTAGTGAATGTGGTCACCTGGTGAAATCAATCAGAAATCTGTTATACAAAGAGCAAACAGGTGTGTGTTGACGTGACTGTGTGAGTCTATGAGTGTCACAGTTGGTAAGCTAATGATAGAACTGTACTGTAGGGACGCCTAAGGGCAAAAAACGGGCCTCACGGATGCCAGTGCGCATGTCCGTGACGTCATCAAGTGGCGTCTTAGTCAAAGCCCAAGGCGCCCCATGCTGGATCATAGCCATGCAGGCAATAATATCCCTGTGTACATTCCACTGCGCATGCGCGCCTATTCACCAGAAGGCCCCGTGTAGTCAATAAACAAAACCGACACTGCGTCACTCCCTGCGCATGCGCAGTACATGTGAATCGATACTTGGAAGTAAAACACATGTAGGGATATAGCTGCAGTCAGTATGCACATTAAAATAGTGCAAATATTATAGCAAGTACATACTCCTTATCTGAGGGAGCATTTAGACAAACAGTTGAGTGGTCAGCACCACTGTTTGCACGCCACAAGGCCGCCAGAAGTTTGAATTTATCTACACTCCACTTGGGGACTATATCTCCTGTACACGGGACCCTTAAGTTATACCCTGAGTCCACTAGGAGACTGCAACATATCCATACTCTATCTTCGTTTGGACACCACTAGAAGGACTTACTGTCTTTATGCTAAATCACGAGATATATAACATCTTACATCTCTACTTAGAGACGAACATCTGGAAGGACAACATTTGGCCCAATTTCTAATAAAGGAACAAGCCGGTGACATATCATGCTTTTATTCTAAGCTGGGATTTTTATCAACGGATCCAAAGGGAATGAGACTCCATCTAAATCCAGGTCACGATTGATTTATGGATAAATACCTATGTTTATTGACATGTATGTGACACCAGTCAAGTCTGCTTTTCATGAACATTTATACGTATTGTAAATTCATAGCTATATGTTGGACTATCTCCCACTGGACATTGTTCTGTGTGATCTTGAAAATTCATTGGTGTATATGTTGAGATCTCCTCTGCTACGAGAGGAATTATATGCCCATATATCCTTTGGTTATAATATCCCTTCACATCCATCTTCTCATGTTCATCTGTATGTATGTCCCAGCCATAATTTGCCTGCCTGTGCTCTATCCACCTTCATGCTCACCACAGTGGTGCTGACCACCCAACTGTTTGTCTAAATGCTCCCTCAGATAAGGAGTATGTGCTTGCTATAATATTTGCACTATTTTTATGTGCATACTGACTGCAGCTATATCCCTACATGTGTTTTACTTCCAAGTATCGATTCACATGTACTGCGCATGCGCAGGGAGTGACGCAGTGTCGGTTTTGTTTATTGGCTACACGGGGCCTTCTGGTGAATAGGCGCGCATGCGCAGTGGAATGTACACAGGGATATTATTGCCTGCATGGCTATGATCCAGCATGGGGCGCCTTGGGCTTTGACTAAGACGCCACTTGATGACGTCACGGACATGCGCACTGGCATCCGTGAGGCCCGTTTTTTGCCCTTAGTGTAAGTGCCCAGAGATAGAGCTCCTGAAACACCTGTGGCTCATTGTTTAGATCCGTTGCAGCAGTGTGTTAGACAGCCATACAGTGGGATGACTCCTCATGATGTCACATAAATGCTTAGGACACACCAGGAAGGTATGATTGCCAACATTGCCCTCCTTGGAGGTGGGGGCGTCCCTACAGTACAGTTCTATCATTGGCTTACCAACTGTGACACTCATAGACTCACACAGTCACGTCAACACACACCTGTTTGCTCTTTGTATAACAGATTTCTGATTGATTTCACCAGGTGACCACATTCACTAGCCCAATTAGGTTCCTTTTTAAACACGCATGTCACCCTGCCTACATCACCACTCCCAGTAGAAGGCTCTTGGCCGAAACGCGTAGGAGCAGGTCTAGTAGGCAGGATCCCCTGGTCTGTCCCCCCCCCTGGGACACGTTATCATGCTTTGAGCTTTGCTCCTTGTCTCCTCCTTCCATTTTTTGCTGTGTACCTGACCATAGGTAATGTATTACTCCCTGTTGCTGCAGGCCTAAGTGTGCTTTCTAGGCTTTATATTGTGTATCTCTTTCTCCATTTACATGCAACTGTGTCACTCTAGACGTACCCTAGATTTATGGGGATATAAGTGTGTTGTGATTTTGCATTTGATCACGTAGCCATAGCCACGGTTGTTTGGCCTGTTGCCTGTCTTACTGTACTAACCTTGTCAGGTACCTCAGAGTATTATCATTGTCAACTCTGACATTTGGTTTTGTTCCCATTGGGATACACCTTTGGAGGATTTGTCAAGTTTTGCCACGTACAGGGGATCCATGCCCTATTTTTAACTTTCTGTGCTTTGTTTTTAACCATTGTTCTGTGACAATCATCCAATAAAGATTATGTGATTTGTACTACCAGGCATACTAGAGTGCTTCTTGCTTTGGGCCTTTTCTCTCTCTTATCCCACATATATATATATACACACACATACTGTAAATACACCGTGTCATGATTTATTTAACAAAAATAAAGCCAAAATGGAGAAGTTATGTGTGAAAAACTAAGTACACCCTTACTGCTTCCACAGGAATTAAGATGCTAAGTAACATAATATATATATTATTATAATTATAATTTTTTTTTCTATTTTTCAGAGATGTTGCTCAGCTCATATATCCCTCTCCTGCTAACTCTCCCTATGGTTTTATCAAGAGACGTGCATGACACAAGCTATGGTGGGGTTTGT
Organism: Ascaphus truei; assembly: GCA_036426205.1. NCBI lineage: Eukaryota > Metazoa > Chordata > Amphibia > Anura > Ascaphidae > Ascaphus > Ascaphus truei. The sequence continues at coordinate 56,175,346 of CM071574.1, forward strand.
ACATCTCTCTGTGACAGAAAGGATGGTACAGACTATTACTGGTGTGAACAGCAAATGTATGGGACGTCAGGGTGGGACTACTGCTCCCCACGGGAAGGCTATGATTACAAAAACAAATTGTGCAAAACTCCCTGTGAGACTAAGGGAACCAGTTATGAATGGTGCAAGGTACACGATGAGAGTTTTGGTTATTGTGGACACGTCACAGAAGAGTTTGAGAAATCGTTCACCAGATATGGAGCACAATGTTTAGATAACTGTGTTCTCAAGAATGACTATTTTCAATGTTATTTTCAGAAAGGTTCTAGCAACGAGTACTGTTCTCCATCCAATAACGTGACCAGGAAAGGAGAGCCATGCCGAAAAGATCACCCGTGTGACTTGTATGATAAACAATACTACTGGTGTTACACGGATAACTCTAACTGGGATTACTGTGGGGAAATAATTGGCGACTGTGAAAAGCCGAGCTATGGGCCTAATACACGGAAGGTGATCTGTACAATAACGGGGCGTGAAAACATACAGGTTCTTACAGCTGTGGAGGACCTAACGCTCACGCGTCCTTCACGAGATCAGTTTATTGATGCTTCAGCTATCATTAACTTGATAGATACAAAGACTTGTTTCACTGGTAACAATCGTGCAATTTATAATCACAATTCAATAGGACTGTTTTTAAAGATCACCTCTGAGAGTAATGGATTCAAGTATATTAATATACAACTTCAGACAGACGGAAACAAGCAAGGGCAGTCAACCATTGCACAAGTCATTTTCCCAGAGGATGTAGAAACAAAAAGATATTATCGATATATAAGAAGAGCCCTACATACCAGCCTGCGCAGTGCTTACCATGGAGATCCCGTACAGGTTACCATAACCAAAGAAAGGATTTAGTATTAAATCTAGATTATATTTATGCCTGGACTAATCTAATTACAAAACAGAATGCTTTGAAGTAGTTTTGCACATGACGGTTAATAAACCCAGATAATTGATGTAACTATGATCTATGTAATAAAAATATGTTTCCCATCAATTCACATTTAGTGTACTTTTAATACTGAAACAGGCGCTATCTTACCATACATGCAGATATAACCAGCTCCATGGTATCCACAGAGCACTGGGCACTAGAGATGGGGGGAAACGGTCCAAATCCTTTCCCTGGAATTTCCCGGGCTTTGCCTTTAAAATTGGTTCCACGGGGTAGAACCAGGGACAGATTGTTTCAATTTAAATCCGCACGGATTAGATAAAATTCCCCTATGTGGCCTGGGTATGTGACTTTCAAATACTTTCCCCCGGCGGGTTTACCGTAAATCCATTCCACCGACTACCTTATTTAAGCTCACCCCCTCCCACATTTAAATGGTTAAAAGCTGACTCCATGGCATCTCCCACTCTCAGGGGAACTTGCTTGCTTGCAGTGTGATTGTGACAAATCTAATACAGAGTGCTTTTCCTGGTAATGTACAGGTTAATAAAAGCTGCAATCAGACTTAGAACTTTGCAACTAATTTTGACAGATTTATTATATATCATTCTTCCTGTTATTACACAGGTTATTAAGAATTTATATTAGCGTTAGGGACCCCTGAAATGTGGTCTGCCGTGCAGGGGCTCAGGGGCAAAAAACAATTTGGCCAAAATGTTAAACTAAAAGACCATTTTATTTAATAGATATCTATACATGTATATTTAGGCACTGTACCATGTATAAAGTTTCGCTGGATGTGCATTGAGCTCTGTCTGTATTTTATGTTCGTCTCTGGTTTTAAATGTATATTGCCATGCTCAGTAGCACTCCTCTGTGACACTTATACGCTTATATATATGTTGTGGTTATTTTGGGGGTTCAATATGAGCTTGTGGGGTTCTGTATGTGTTTATTTATAGTTCGTCAATTATTCAAATTGATGTAAAATACTGCATAGTTTACAATGGAGGTTATTATAGTATGTTCATTTAACATGTGTTTAACGTGTTTTTTTTTAATTTCTGTATATACACATTTTGTGAACAAAATGAATGAATTGTCTCCTTAATAAAGTTATTGTGTATTGATATAACTTTCCTATGTTTGCCCAACAACTGATGACACAAGGGGGCGTACCCACTGAAGGGATTTATCCCATTGGTCCCCTATCCCTTAGGGGTAGTTCTATTTCCCCCATGACTCCTGTGTGACGCGTCACTAAAGGGGAGGAGTCTGAGCCCGGCAGTGACCTCGTGGGCCCGCCCCTGATGATGACGTCGAGCGAAGCTGTTCTCTCGGCGATCACTGGGGGATGGGGCGCCATGGGGATCATGGTCATGCTCACCGGGCCTCCCTCTTTACAGACGGCTGAACGCGAGGTAGGAGGGGATTAGTAATATGCTCACTGAGAGGCTATAGAGGATCTCAGGGGGCGGTCCCAGGCAGTCAGTCGTGTCATCGCGTCATGCGTCATCACGCATTATGGGCGTGTTTATGACGTCAGCTTTTGGCGTGAAAATAGGAAATGAGTATGTGTATATAAAGGCAGTGATGTACAGGCATACCCCACATTAACGTACACAACGTACACAATGGGACCGGAGCATGTATGTAAAGCGAAAATGTACTTAAAGTGAAGCACTGCCTTTTTCCCACTTATCGATGCATGTACTGTACTGCAATCGTCATATACGTGCATAACTGATGTAAATAACGCATTTGTAACAGGCTCTGTAGTCTCCCCGCTTACGCATAGCTTCGGTACAGGTAGGGAGCCGGTATTGCTGTTCAGTACGTGCTGACAGGCGCATGCGTGAGCTGCCATTTGCCTATTGAGCGAGATGTACTTGCTCGCGAGTGTACTTAAAGTGAGTGTTCTTAAACCGGGGTATGCCTGTATAGATGTTGCATACACCTTGATAAAGTGTATGTTTACACGAAACGCGTAGGAGGTGTTAACCTCCACTTTTAGATGGATTAAATAAAGAAGATTTTTACTATTCATTTGCTTAGCACCCACTTTTGCAGTGCGCTGGTTTTCTCTCTTTTTCCTATTTGCTTCCAGAGACCAGCATCTCTCTACCAGGCTGCACGCCTCCATAGGACATGGAAAAGGGGATTTTGTGAGTATTATTCATTATTGAATACTTATTGTGAGCCCAGAAACCATCCCAATGAGGGCTTGATCTAGGTTATTTTAGCCTTTTTTCTTGCCCTTCAGGGATTATTGGTTCTCTTGGGGACTTTACTTCTATTTCTCTCACATACCCTTATGTCCCATACTGTTCATTCGTTTATTACAATCACACAAGGGATCAAACGTTGAGCGCCTTTAGCACTTCAATTTGTTATAATGGTTCAGCTAGGTCACAATTTTCTTACTTAAATAAGGTATACACTTTTTCACACTTGGGTACATTTTTATTGGTGTAATTCAATGTTGAAGCAGCGCCCTTTGCCGACAATAGTGTAGAAGTAGAGAATGATAGACAATCATACTGGAGTAAAGCACTGGATATATATGATCCCTGGGCTCTGTCCTTTTCCCCCCAAAATTGTCAGAGTTACAGTCAGACCTGAGCAAGGACAGCAGTGAGGCAATGAGGGGGCAGAGGCCCTGGAAGTGTAGAGCCCGTGTTAAGAAACTCTTAGCATATGCTCTGGGCCAGACCCAGTCTGCCTTCGGGCCCGGGACAGTTGTCCTGGCGCTCCCCCACTATCCACGGCCCTGTACACATATATATGTATATATACTGTATATGTAACCCCCCTGTCGGCATTACAATCCTTACTTTCACGTGAGAGGTTAATCTTAGTAGGTTGTTGCCATATGCAGTGACCTTTAACTAAAGGTTGCAAATAGTGAAACTGACAATTAGGCTCCGTCCACCTTCCAGAAAGTGACCACTCTGTCATCCAGAGTGGGAGTAGATTAAAGGGTCCGGTACCCTCCCCATGTAACTGTAGTGACCAGTGATGTCACCATTAACTATAAATATTGGGGGTCAGGCTTTAAGGCCTTAGAGCCCAGGAGGATCCTAAACAACATGATGAAAGTAGAAGGTGGGGGTCTCTCTGTGTTCATGTGTTATGTGTAACCGGCTACATGTGAGAATGATAGATAATCAGACATGTGAGTGAAGCAATCTTTTGTTGCTTTATCTATACTTGTGAAAGTGCCCCCTTTAGTATTAGGGCCACTAGCAAGGAACAGACCTTTCCATTCCAGTGATTCTGTGAGGCAGCGCGTGTATATCCCCCAACTTGGGCTCTATTGAGAGTGACTTCCCAGTGGCATGTATCACATTGGACTTGCCTGTTCCGTATGTCCAAGAGGTGTGTGTGCAGTGGGAGAGTATATCAATGTTTTGGGGAGATGTGGTAATGTAAGAGGCTGTTGCATTTCCACATCTACCCACACCATTGGTATACACTCCCACTCCACACACACCTTTTGTAAAGCGCTGTATACACTGTGGGCTCTTTATGAATTTATATTTACATACAGTGGTGTGAAAAAGAAAGTACACCCTCTTTGAATTCTATGGTTTTACGTATCAGGACATAATACAGGTAAACCCCGTTATAACGCAGTCCTCTGGGTCCACCCCGAGACCACCGCGTTAGTAACGGGGTCGCGGAAAAATAATGGCCGCCGCATCAGCGCATCTTCACCCCTTCACCCCGCGGGACAGGAGATGGGAGGGGGGATGCCCCTCCGGTCCCCGCCTTTTCCCCCTGTCACCGCGTGACAGCCCGCGGGACAGGAGATGGGAGAGGGGATGCCCCTCAGGTCCCGGCTTCCCCCTGTCACCGCGTGACAGCCCGCGGGACAGGATATGGGAGGGGGGATGCCCCTCCGGTCCCGGCTTCCCCCTGTCACCGCGTGACACCCCGCGGGACAGGAGATGGGAGGGAGGATGCTCCTCCGGTCCCGGCTTCCCCCTGTCACCGCGTGACAGCCCGCGGGACGTGAGATGGGAGGGGGGATGCCCCTCCGATCCCCACTTCACCTTCTCCCCACCGTTGTCCCCGCTGCCTGCCGCAGGCTGAGGGGGGGGGCGGGTGTTGGTGCTGGTGTGTGTGAGTGTGTGTGAGTGTGTGTGAGTGTGTGTGAGTGTGTGTGAGTGTGTGTGAGTGTGTGAGAGTGTGTGAGAGTGTGTGAGAGTGTGTGAGAGTGTGTGAGAGTGTGTGAGAGTGTGTGAGAGTGTGTGAGCAATAAGCAGTGTGTGTGTCAGTGTGCAGTGTGTGGCAGTGTGTGCAGTGTGTGTCAGTGTGCAGTGTGTGTCAGTGTGCGCAGTGTGTGCAGTGTGTGTCAGTGTGAGCGCAGTGTGCAGTGTGTGCAGTGTGAGCAATGAGCAGTGTGTGCAGTGTGAGCAATGAGCAGTGTGTGTGCAGTGTGCAGTGTGTGCAGTGTGAGCAATGAGCAGTGTGTGTGCAGTGTGTGTCAGTGTGGGCAATGAGCAGTGTGTCAGTGTGTGCAGTGTGAGCAATGAGCAGTGTGTGTGCAGTGTGTGTGCAGTGTGCAGTGTGTGTCAGTGTGAGCAATGAGCAGTGTGTGTGCAGTGTGTAGTGTGTGCAGTGTGAGCAATGAGCAGTGTGCAGTGTGTGTCAGTGTGAGCAATGAGCAGTGTGTGTGCAGTGTGTGCAGTGTGAGCAATGAGCAGTGTGTGTGCAGTGAGCAGTGTGTGTGCAGTGAGAGTGTGTGCAGTGTGTGCAGTGTGCAAAAAAATAATTCACTAGGAATCCCCTTACATGTGTATATAGCAAACCCTGGTGGAAAACAGTATGAATGTCAGCGAGAAACATTTAGCAACAAATCCTGTTCCCAGATACAATGTCAAACACTGGGAAGGATGTAACAATTAGTAGCAAGGTGAAGTACTGCAATGAAATATAATATACACGAATTGGATGAGAGCCAAATGGAAATATAAAGTATCCCATAATGGTATAATGGGTTCTAAGCCAAGTGCTGCAGGCTCCTATTACAGCTCAACCCCGTTATAGCACGATCTGCTACAACGCGGATCCGCTTATAACGCGATCTAAACCTGGCTCCCGTTAAAAAAAAAAAAACATCTCCCAAAACAAATTTTCCAAAACAATAAAATCAGACAAATCTTTGCTATTAGCATGGTTAGAGTTTTTTTTTTTTAAGGGAACTCTATTAGACTGTTATTATTTACAAAATGTTTTCTGACTGATTTGTGAGATTACACCTCTTAGGAAGACAACCAATCTTATTGTTTTCCTTATTATTTAAAAAGGCCCAAATTATGATGTCAACACGGCACCTCTGCTGCTTAGTGTAACTTGCTTCACACCCCCAAGGAGCAGGGCCGCCAACATATTTCCCAGGGCCCAGGTCTAGGAACAGATTCATTTCGATCGTCCTGTTTGCTGCAGTTTTTCCCTTCACCTGCAGGAACTGCAGGGACTTACCCGTGTTACTCACGGGTCCACGTAAGATTTATGCATTGTGCGGGATTTATTTAGAACAGTGCTGGCACTGACTGCACACTACAGTACCTGTTGTGAGACCTATTTGATCCCTAATGTGACTTTGCTCACCATCTATCCACATACTCATGTGGGAGATAATGCTGTAGATTGGGCTCTAGCTTTATCCAGCAAAGATTTGTCTGATTTTATTGTTTTAGGAAATTATTGTACTGTGTTTAATTTTTTTAGGGGCCTCTGAACATAAAAATATCATATTTTTTTGTATGTAGTGCTGACAGTGTACCCAAGTACTGTACATTCTGTAGCACTTTCTACTACTCCAGAGTGTCTTGTAATGCATCACTTTGCAGAGAATGGAACATTAGTTAGATTGCAAAAGTGACAAAGTACAAGAGCAAGGTGTTGTGTTCCCTGTGAGAAACTGGGAGCATTTCCCGTAATTTCTTGCACTAAAACAACAATGGGGAGGAAGCTGTGAAGAAATAAAGGTATAAAGTGTGTACAATGGAACCGTGATAAATTACTCAATATGTTCCTGGTTCTCCAGTCATCACAGAGTCACATTCTGTATTGTCCTGCAATTCAGCAAGGAACAAGTGTTGCTGGCGGTCGCTTTACAGCAGCAGTTCAAGCTGTTGTTTAAAAAAAAAAAAAAAATACAATATACACACTGATAAGTAATTAGCTAAGCTGACGATCGATCCGTTCTCCTGTGATCGATCGGCGAAGATTGAGCTCGGGGGTTTACTAAATCCCTGTCAGTGCAGCAGAAGAGGACCCAAGATGCACAGTTCTGCGGGGATGATCATGTGACCAGCAGGCCACTAATGCAATGGTGCACTGTTAGGGAGAGGGCAGGCTCAAAAGGGTGTGCCAGAGCCTGTTTTAGAAGAGGAGGGGATGTGACTTGCAAATGGTTGCTATAGGAAGAATAAATGCTTGTTACATCATAATCTAAACATTTCTTTCCTTTTTTTTTAAAAATGTTACAAGTATTTTTTCATGGTACAGAACTGATTTATTAAGGAAAACACACATGTAGGATATTGCTTGACCTCTTTAAACGATACATTAGGTCTGTCAATAAACCTATTTCGATATAATACTCCTCCTGTTATTCTACCATCTTCTGCATGAAGTCGCTGTCCATCCGGAGAGCTGGAGAATCGCCGTGTGTACGGAGGAAACTACAATCTTCAGCATAGATGAAAATCAAACGAACAAATAGTAACCCAGAGCCATATAAACCAACCTCAATACAGAAGGTGGAAAGTTAAACAATTCCATTTATTCTACCATGTTAAAATACGATTAGTGCAGAAACAAGCTCAAACGCCTGACCGCTTTCGCCGTACACCGCCATTCTCAGCAGCGGTGCAACCGGCAGTTGCATTGCTCACATTTAAAATATAACCAGACTAGTAAACATGTAGGCGACAAACACTTCACCCGAATATATAATATCACCTATATAATTATACACATATCTATGGAAGGACTCGAATCGCATTCTGGATTACAGCCAGCAGCATTCAATGCTCTAAATTCTTGTATCCAGTGAACCCCCCTCTGAAACGTAGTTTTCATTATGTCACCACCTCTACATTTAGGGGTAATTTTTTCTAATGCCACAAATGTGAGCACACGTGGAGAAGGGGGACCTGCTTCATTCAAATGTGCTGCCATTATCCTTTTCAAATTTAGTACCAATTAGTGATGTTCCTAATAGCCGACTTGTGTTCACGGATTCTGTCTTTTAAAGTTCTGTATGAACATCCTACTGTATGTAAATATGTGAACAGGGCAAGTCATATCTATATCTACATCTATACCTATATCCAGTGCCTGACAAACTGGGCCCACCCCCCCACCCCACAACACTTACCTGCGGTGGGTCCGGTTGCAGGGTCCTGATACTGTCTCCCGGCCTTCTGCTGTTTTGTCACCTTTAAAATCACGTTTTTACATGCAAAAATGGTCAGAGGAGCTAGGCCTTCCAATAGACCTGGAAGACTGGGAGGATGTCAGGGAGCAGGCTGCTAAAACATCAATTTGCAAAATAAAAGAAAACATCTACAAAATTATATTCCAGTGGTACCTGACCCCGGCTAGGCTGAGCCAGGTCTACCCCGGCACACTGGACCTGTGCTGGAGGGGATGTGGTGAAAAGGGGGACATGGCCCACATTTGGTGGTCATGTCCGGATAGCCAGAGGTACTGGACCATGATCCAGACGCTTATCCACAAGAACACGGGGCTCTCCCTTCCCCTGGATCCTCTGGCCTTGGTGCTGAGCAAACCCATTGATGACCTTCCCCCACCATTATCAAGGCTGATTATGGCCATCCTGACAGCGGCCAGATGCTCAATTGTGGCGGCATGGAAACAGGTCAATGCCCCGTCGAGAAACACAGTAATTTGAAGGATCAATGAGGTTGTGTCCATGGAGAAGCTCATGGCCAAGCTTAAAAAAAAATGCCACAGTTTTGGAACACATGGGAACCTTGGATAGAGAGATAAAGCCAAAAAGCACGAGCCCTCGGGCCTCCAGTAAGCCCAGACCCTTGGGGATGAGAACCTGGAAGCCCCCGGATGAAACTCCCCCCCCACCCTACTACCTTTCCCAACCTGTTTGTCTCTCCCCCCTCCCCTTCCTCTCCCCCTCTTCTCTTCCAACTATGGAAAACGGAAAATGTTATTGGTTACTAACTGAATGTACTGTGATAAAATGTCATGGGCTCATGACATTTCTGTATGAGTACCTGTATACGAAAATTACCAATAAAAAGATTGTTACAAAAAAAAATCACGTTTTTCTCCTGCAGCACTATTAAAAATGGCCACCCGGTATCATATGATGCTGCGTTGCCATAGCAACGGGATGCTGTGACGTTCCGACGTCATGCAGCGTCCCGTTACCATGGCAATGCGGCATTATATGGTGCCGCGTGGCCATTTTGAATAGTGCTGCAGGAGAAAAAACATGCTTTTAAAAGATCAAGACAGAGAAGACCGGGATACGCCGGGGGACACCGCCCCAGGTAAGCAGTCGACAGCGGCCACAATGCAGTCTCCCCGGGCGACCGCATTTGTCGAGCTCTGTCTATATCTAGCATGGGTACTAGAACAATGAATACATTGTTGAGTATAATATATTTTCCCAGTGAGGGGATGTACAGGCAGTCCTCGGTTATCTGACACAATGCGTTACTCAAAATGGCGTTGTAAAGCGAAACGTTGTAAAGCGAAACACGTTTTCCCACAGGAACACTGTTTAAATGAAAGGTTCCGTTCCTGAAGGCATTTTTAACACTAAAATACACCAAATATTTTATGCAGGCAATAAGATATGCAGCACACACATAAATTATATAGTGTATATACTGTATTATATATATAGTATAACATAATAAATAATATATTATATAGTATAATATAATATTATATAGTATAAAATTATATATATACGCTCTTACGACGCTTTGCAACGTTGTTTATGTGAATGTGTGTATATATATATACACACATACACAACGTTGCAAAGCGTTGTAATAGCGTTGGATAAGCCATTTTGGCGTTGTAAAAATGAATATAGGTATGCATTGCACAGCGTTGGATAAGCCATTCGTTGTAAAGCGAAGCGTTGTAAAACGAGGACTGCCTGTACTGCATATTTTGTGTCCTGATTGTTGTTACATTGTGTACAGTGACCACATCTAAAACTCCCTTTAGGTGGCGACCCTAACCATGTAGGAGTTGGTTTGGGTCTCAAGTTACTTGAGGTCATTCTGTTAGCTATATTCCTTATCCATCTAAATGTAAACCTAGGTCGCTGCTTTACTAATTTTTCTAATTTCTTCTCAAGGGACCAAAGACGCCAATGTTTTCTAATCAAATAATTAATATATTCTGTATCTGCAGAATAGGAGAGAACAAAATTGGAATAACCTTCTCTCTTCTGTGAAGTAGAAATTGGTGAATGGGGGTATCAATATTTTGGTGTGTTCAAATACCAATCCTCTTTCAATAAAGCACATAGCCATAAATTGAGATTGTATCTTACATTCATTTATAGAGCCATAAATCCATTATAGTAGAAATGAGCCTTTAGGAAAACATTTTTTTACATGTGGGGGTGGGCAGAAAAGAAATGCAACCTAGAATTTTTTTTATTTTATATCGGGGTGTGTTTTAAAATATATATATATTTTCCACTCTTTCATTTTATAAACCATTTGTTTTGTAAGCACACGTGTAGTTTATTATCTCAGACCAGATGGATATGTCAGTACAGTAGCCAATAATCATGCATGAGTTGGTATCATCGTAGTAAACGTGCAGATCCCCAGTTTTATTAAAAACATTAATTATGGGGAGATTATCCAGTATTGGCTCATATTTTTATAGTAGGGGGAAAAATGTGGGTTAGAGTAAATTCTGATCCCTGAATTAGTCAGTCCATGTCAGACTTGTCAAACATGTTAAAGGGCTAATCCGACATTTTCCCCCACCTTTTATTGTGTGTGCAGACAATGGGAGTTTTCATGTACTGTACGTCATATATAGAATACTTTGCTAATAATTAATATTATGACATTCTTATAGAGCCATTATAATGGGGACGTGAGCTCTCTGCTCGCATACACTGAAGATAGTAGATAGTTAATGTGAGTAAGGGATATAATCGTTGTGATCAGTTGGTCTTGTTTGCAATCATCCTGCAGCATTTTAAGAGTTTTGGGGGATTATGCTGAAATTGTCCTATGTTTTTCGTTCTCTATACAATTCTGTATCGTATAACTGTTAGAAAGGGGGGAAAGTCCTACCAGCAATAACATGTGTAACATGGGCATCAACACACCAAAAAAATAATGTCTATTGTTAATGGCAAGAAGGTTACAGATGGGCGACATTTGATGTTCAATCCCTTTATACATGCATTCCCCATGATAAGGGTTTTGAGGCAATTAAGGAGATTTTAACACAAGATACAGAATGTCAAAGATTGCATATCCTGTAAATCAACGTATGTGGTTTATCTTCTGCAATGTCCCTGTGGATATCAGTATGTTGGGCGGACTAAAAGGTTCTTGAGAATTAGAATTCTAGAACACGCTAGAAATATTAGAATAGGGTTTGAACAACATAGCGTTTCTAGACACTTTAAGTCCAAACATAACTGTGATTCTACGTTACTAACATACATGGGTATCCAAATTGTTTCATCAGGGAGACGTGGTGGGGACAGAGATAAAATGCTCTCCAAGCAAGAAAGCTTATGGGTCTACAAATTGCAGACTCTGTCCCCACTAGGTCTGAATGAGGGTTTTCTGCCAGGATGAAAGCATAGTCATTAGTAGATATAGAGGTCCCCAGTAGAGATTGGCGATCTTCTTTTTTTCTTTTATGACATTTGACTGTCTCAGATCGGCCAGTTGCGTTGGTTCGCTGATATCTCCACCGACCTGTCCTAAAAAGTTAAATCCGTAATGGTGGCTAAAATCGGACCCCGACATTTTTTTTCCGATTTTTAAAAAAAACATTGACTTGAAGCAGGGGGTCTCTGGCGCTGAACCACATTGATTTTAGCTCCACGGACCCCCTACTTTCCAAGATGCCTACCTCAGAAGGGGATGCCGTATCTCTCTGAAATATTAGTAATAAACCTGAAAAAGTTGATAAAATAGTCATCAAAATACATTACAGTAGAAATTAACCCTTTAGTCACAGACTTTGGAGGCGGTTTCCAGGGCCCAGCGCCCTGCAGCAAGTGAGCTAGGAGTCCTCTATAAGTCCCTGTATTGTGGTTATTCTTGTGTTCGCAGTGCTTGACACTCCTCAATCTTGGAGCATTTACATTTCACAGAAGCATGATCGGCGAGCCAATTTTAAGCATCGAGTTATGTAGTGGCATCCGGGATGGTTCAATTGAGTTAAGAAACTCAGTGGGACATTAATTTATATTCGTATCGATTGATTTGTATGTTTTAGGTTCTTCAGTCAAATTTTTCTTGTATTTGTATGTTTATTTCATTGGCACAATTAGTTTTTTGGAGCAAGAATTGCACATTCACCAAGTCATTTGTATATATATATATTTTCAATTCCTTTGTATATTTTGAAAGACTTTGTCTTTTAATAAATCTATCTCATCTACGATCTTGCAAAGGTTTCCTGGAAAACTGCTGAGTTCAGTGTGTGGATCAACTGGAAGTTTTCCTTTGCCAGATCAAGCAGCTGTAGAGCGAATCTGCCTACAGAATCATTACCTTTCAAAAGAACTTGCATGTTTATTGTAAGCTTTCATTTGGTTACATTTCGCTAGAGATATGAAATTTTCAAACATGGTTTTAGTTTATCAGCTGTACTGTAGTTCCCTGTGGTACAATATGGAGTGTTTGACAAAAGACCCCTGCAAAAACAACAACAATTCCACCCGTAATAGTTTCATTGCCCCTGAAGTGTTCGATCAATGTGTGTTTGTGGGACATTGTACTCTCGTCCCAAACAATGATCTTGCACACGAGGAACTTTGGCCGCTCCTGTATTTTGCTAGTGTTGCAAATTGAATTTTCAGAGTGACCAAGATAAAGTTGTAGCTTGGGGATTGTGTGATGGGATCATGACATTTGTGATGTCATCAGTTATGTCATTGCCAATGTCATTTGTGTTGTCATCTGTGAATTATATCCCAGCAGAAACCTGTTTCCTTGATCTCTGGAACCATCATGCAAAATGTGGTTATGATATCTTAAGAGGTGTCCGTAATGCTTGCGCTCACTACGAACTAGGCGAGACCCCGGTACTGTGGTGAGAGAGTATAGAACACGCTACCCATAGCGGCGTAGGCACATCTGGAGAGTGTATTGTCAAGGTTTGCCGGGTCAGGATTGGAGATGGTAGAATAGTCTTGATACTTGCCGAGGTCAGAGGTTGGAGCAGGGAGAGTAGTCGGTAGCCGGGTGCCGTGGTCAGGGGTTGGAGCCAGTAGGATGTCGTGGTCAGGGATGGAGAGATACAGAAGGCCAGAGGCAAGCCGGGGTCGATATCCAGACAAGGGTCCCAAGTCTAGCCGGGTCGGTACACAGGAAAGCAACACAGAGACAGGCAAGGCAAAGCAAGGCAACACAACAGGAACTGGGACGTGGGAACAGCAAGTGACACAGCTGAGCATATATGAGAATGAGAGTCCAATGAGACAGGGGGTGGAGCGGAGGAGCGGCCTCTGCGGAGGCAGGGATAGGCTGTGTGAGGTGCAGGAGACGGAAGCAAGATGATGAGTGTTGACGCGCAGCTAGGGAGCGGTGCACGCCGCACGTCACATGTGGGGGTTGGAGCCATGCTCTGTGGGAGCATTGAAAACCCTCCGTGCACACGTGCGCTCTATAAGGCTGCGCTTATAGTGCCGGCAATGGCGACGCGATGTCACGGCAAAACAAATGCATTGCTGCCGTCTCGTGCGCTTATAGTAAACGCGGGGCGACGGATTGGTCGCGATCGCTGGAAGTCATCTCTATTTGATTTTCCAGCGACCGTCGCCTGATTGTCGCGTCGCCGGCACTATAAGGGTGCCTAAGTACGCGGCAGGCTGTGAAGCAGCAAGTAAGGAGGAAGCATGCCGCAGGGGACATGCTCCCCGATTCCATAGTGTCCAAATGCATAGCAAGCAGACAAAATGTGTAAACAACGTTCCAAAATATACAGTAGATTTGTATATTTTGGATGTCTTGATTAAATTGTTTGTTATGAAATTAATTTTACATGATTTGTATTAAAAGTTTTTTAGGGCTATCAGAAAACACCCTTTTTATTCAGACTGTTATGAAATGTTGTGGAGTCATACCTTGTAATTATGAGTGCTGTTTTTGTAAACCCTCTGTTCTTCATATGAAGGATTAATTGTGCCTCTAATCTATTAAATGTCTCACATAATAATTGCATTAATCCCTATATTAATCCCTATATTGACTAATATAGGGAAGTAAGTTTTGCATATAGCAAATTAAACTACGATTCTCGGAAAGAAGACTACTCCCTTCTATGACTGGGAAGTTTTTGGAAATACATGTCTCTGGGTGTCTTGATCTCAGCACACCTTTGTGCTCAAGACAGTGTCTGTGTGCATGCTTTTCTGCTCTCCTGTGTCAGCCCAATTGTGAACTCAGGAATCTCTCTGCTGTTTCTCACATCAGGCTTTTCTGAAAAGTCCTAATCAGCCAGGTGGAGTCTGGTTGATTGCCTGTGTGCAATTAACCAGCACGCTGCTGGATTTAGAGGCAGTTTCTCTCAAACAGTGATAAGTCCTTGTTACATACCTCCCCTGTTTATGTGAAGCTTGGGCTTATCACGGCCAAATCCCATCCTTCCACTCTTACTAGATATATCCCTGCGGTTCCAATGAGAGTGGAAGGAGAACGAGAAACCTCTGTCCCGCTGGAATTGGAACCCTATCTCCAGGTTATTAGTATCTCCTCCAAAAGGTGCTTGAGATCAGCACCCCTCAGTCGTTCGAGGAGGACTTTTTCCAAGTACAGTCGTTCTTCTGACCGCTTGGTCATGAGTTATCCCCTGCGTCGGGCGATCCTTTCTTTGTAGCATGTAGTAGTATGATGACAGTCGCAGAGCGTTTCCGCAAATAGCTTATTTTTCTTATTGAGATATTGGAATATTTCCGGACACATCATTTCTTTGGATTTGATAATGAATTGAATTTAGGGATTAGGCATAGAATATGATATCACACATATCTGTTTTGGACCAGAGTATCAAATATCAGGATGACGATTTAGAGGCATTTATTTACCGTAAACCGCGTACCATACATTCTAGGTTACATTCCTTTCCTGCCCACCCCCATGTAAAAATACATTTTCCTAAAGACTAAATTCTTTGACTGTAACGGATTTGTGGCTCGGTAAATGATTTCAAGATACAATCTCAATTTATGGCTAAGTGCTTTATTGAAAGAGGATTTGTATTTGGAATACTCAAAAATATTGATACCCCCATTCACCAATTTCTACTTCACAGAAGAGAGAAGGTTATTCTAGGTTTGTGTGCTCCTATTCTGCGGATACAGGATATATTAATAATGTGATTAGAAAACATTGGTATCTTTGTCATTGAGTAGAAATTAGAAAAATTAGTAAAGCAGTGACCTAGGTTTACATTTAGATGGATAAGGAATATAGCTAACAGAATGACCTCAAGTGACTTGTATTCGTTGCTCTAGTACCCATGCTAGATATAGGTATAGCTATAGATGTAGCTTGCCCTGTTCACATATTTACATAAGATGTGCATCAAGTGCTTTAAGCTTTAAAAGACAGAATCCGTGAACACAAGTCGGCTATTAGGAACATCACTAAAATTATTGGTCCAACATTTGAAAAGGATAATGGCAGCACATTTTAATGAAGCAGGTCCCCCTTCTCCACATAAACATATGTATAGTTATATAGGTGATATTATATATTCGGGTGAAGTGTTTGTCGCCTACATGTTTACTAGTTTGATTACATTTTAAATGTGAGCAACGCAACTGCCGGTTGCACCGCCGCTGAGAATGGCGGTGTACCTCGAAAGCGGTCAGGCGCTTGAGCTTGTTTCCACACTAATTGTATTTTAACATGGTAGAATAAATAGAATTGTTTAACTTTCCATCTTCTGTATTGAGGTTGGTTTATATGGCTCTGGGTTACTATTTGTTTGTTTGATTTTCATCTATGCTGAAGATTGTACTTTCCTATGTATACGTGGCGATTCTCCAGCTCTCCGGATGGACAGCGACTTCATGCAGAAGATGGTAGAATAACAGGAGGAGTATTATATCGAAATAGGTTTATTGACAGACCTAATGTATCGTTAAAGCTGCAGTTCAAGCAATATCCTACATGTGTGTTTTTCTTAATAAATCAGTTCTGTACCATGAAAAAATACTTGTAACATTTAAAACAAAATGTAAAGAAATGTTTAATGTATTATAATGTAACAAGCATTTATTGTTCCTATAGCAACCATTTGCAAAGTCACATCCCCTTCCTCTTCTAAACAGTCTCTGGCACACCCCTTTTTGAGCCCTGCCCTCTCCCTAACAGTGCACCAATTGCATCTAGTGACTGACTGGTCACATGATCACCCCCGCAGAACTGTGCATCTTGGGTCCTCTTCTGCTGCACTGACAGGGATTTAGTAAACCCCCGAGCCGAATCTTCGCCGATCGATCCCAGGAGAACTGATTGATTGTCAACTTAGCTACTAACTTATCATTGTGTGGATTGTATTGATTCACAAAACAATACATTTTTTTAAAAACGACGGCTGCTTGAACTGCCGCTGTAAAGCGACCGCCTGCAACACTTGTTCCTTGCTGAATTGCAGGAGGAGAATACAGAATGTGACTCTGTTGTGACTGGAGAACCAGGAACATATTGAGTGATTTCTTACGGTTCCTCTGTACACACGATATACCTTTATTTCTTCCCAGCTTCCTCCCCATTGTTGTTGTTGTTTTAGTGCAAGAAATTACGGGAAATGCTCCCAGTTTCTCACAGGGAACACAACACCTTGCTCTTGTACTTTAATTATCACTTTTGCAATCTAACTAATGTTCCATTCTCTGCAAAGTGATGCATTACAAGACAGTACAAAGTGCTACAGAATCCTGGCTTCCAATCAAATCCCGCATCTCACACTCCATTCTTCTCCTCACTTTTAAAGCTTTACACTCTTCTGCCCCTCCTTACATCTCATCCCTAATTTCTCGCTATGCACCATCCAGACTCTTGCATTCTGCTCAAGGATGTCTTCTTTCTACCCCCTTTGTATCTAAAGCCCTCTCCCGCCTTAAACCTTTTTCACTGACTGCCCCACACCTCTGGAATGCCCTTCCCCTCAGTACCCGACTAGCACCCTGTCTATCCACTTTTAAGACCCACCTTTAAGACCCACCTTAAGACACACTTGCTTAAAGAAGCATATGAATAGCACTGTGAATATTCTGAACACATGATACATAAGCTTGGCCCCCTGCAGGCACCTTTAGGAAAACATTTTTTTACATGTGGGGGTGGGCAGAAAAGAAATGCAACCTAGAATTTTTTTTATTTTATATCGGGTGTGTGTTTTAAAAAATATATATATTTTTCACCCTTTCATTTAATGAACCATTTGTTTTGTAAGCACACGTGTAGTTTATTATCTTAGACCGGATGGATATGTCAGTACAGTAGCCAATAATCATGCATGAGTTGGTATCATCGTAGTAAACGTGCAGATCCCCAGTTTTATTAAAAACATTAATTATGGGGAGATTATCCAGTATTGACTCATATTTTTATAGTAGGGGGAAAAATGTGGGCTAGAGTAAATTCTGATCCCTGAATTAGTCAGTCCATGTCAGACTTGTCAAACGTGTTAAAGGGCTAATCCGACATTTTCCCCACCTTTTGTTGTGTGTGCAGACAATGGGAGTTTTCATGTACTGTACGTCATATATAGAATACTTTGCTAATAATTAATATTATGACATTCTTATAGAGCCATTATAATGGGGACGTGAGCTCTCTGCTCGCATACACTGAAGATAGTAGATACTGTAGTTAATGTGAGTAAGGGATATAATGGTTGTGATCAGTTGGTCTTGTTTGCAATCATCCTGCAGCATTTTAAGAGTTTTGGGGGATTATGCTGAAATTGTCCTATATTTTTGGTTCTCTATACAATTCTGTATCGTATAACTGTTAGAAAGGGGGGAAAGTCCTACCAGCAATAACATGTGTAACATGGGCATCAACACACCAAAAAAATAATGTCTATTGTTAATTGTGTAGGCAGTGTGCTGCTTCCACCTGCATTCAAGCTCCCCACATTGAGTCTGCTGCCTGGGTTTTGTGCCAGGATGAAAGCATAGTAATTGGTAGATATAGAGGTCCCCAGTAGAGATTGGCGATCTTCTTCTTTTTTTCTTTTATGAGATTTGACTGTCTCAGATCGGCCAGTTGCCTTGACTCGCTGATATCTCCACCGACCTGTCCTAAAAAGTTAAATCCGTAATGGTGGCTAAAATCTGACCCCGATGTCGGATAGGATGTCGTGGTCAGGGATGGAGAGATATGGAAGGTCAGAGGCAAGCCGGGGTCGATATCCAGACAAAGGTCCCAAGTCTAGCCAGGTCGGTACACAGGAAAGCAACACAGAGACAGGCAAGGCAAAGCAAGGCAACACAACAGGAAACTGGGACGTGGGAACAGCAAGGCTACAATGAACTATGCTCAGCCAAAAAAGGAGTGACACAGCTGAGCATATATGAGAATGAGAGTCCAATGAGACAGGGGGGTGGAGCGGAGGAGCGGCCTCTGCGGAGGCAGGGATAGGCTGTGTGAGGTGCAGGAGACAGGAGAGCAAGATGATGAGTGTTGACGCGCAGCTAGGGAGCGGTACACGCCGCACGTCGCATGTGGGGGTTGGAGCCAAGCTCTGTGGGAACATTGAAAACCCTCCGTGCACACGTGCGCTCTATAAGGCTGCGCTTATAGTGCCTGCAACGGCTACGCGACGTCGCAGCAAAACACATGCATTCCCGCCGTCTCGTGCGCTTATAGTAAACGCGGGGCGACGGATTGGTCGCGATCGCTGGAAGTCATCTCTATTTGATTTTCCAGCGACCGTCGCCTGATTGTCGCGTCGCCGGCACTATAAGGGTGCCTAAGAACGTGGGAGACTGTGAAGCAGCAAGTAAGGAGGAAGCATGCCGCAGGGGACATGCTCCCCGATTCCATACAGTGTCCAAATGCATAGCAAGCAGACAAAATGTGTAAACAACGTTCCAAAATATACAGTAGATTTGTATATTTTGGATGTCTTGATTAAGTTGTTTGTTATGAAATTAATTTTACATGATTTGTATTAAAAGTTTTTTTATATCGAAATAGGTTTATTGACAGACCTAATGTATCGTTAAAGCTACAGTTCAAGCAATATCCTACATGTGTGTTTTCCTTAATAAATCAGTTCTGTACCATGAAAAAATACTTGTAACATTTTAAAAAAAAAGGAAAGAAATGTTTAATGTATTATGATGTAACAAGCATTTATTCTTCCTATAGCAACCATTGCAAAGTCACATCCCCTTCCTCTTCTAAACAGTCTCTGGCAAACCCCTTTTTGAGCCCTGCCCTCTCCCTAACAGTGCACCAATTGCATCTAGTGACTGACTGGTCACATGATCATCCCCGCAGAACTGTGCATCTTGGGTCCTCTTGGGGGGGGGTGAAAAGCAGGGCCGGGGTGGGGTGTTGCGTGAAAGGCAGGGACACGTGAAAGATCCCTTCCCCTGCGTTTCTTCACCTCGCACCCGGCCGCGCTTCTCCTCTTCCTCCGGGTACCGTCCGCCCTCCTCCTCCTCCACCTCGGGTTCCTCAGCGGTGTCCGTTACCCCCGCCGAGACAGAGCTGAGACGCTCAGGTGAGGAGGTGGTGTGGGCAGCCGGCCCGTACAGCTCCCGACTGAGAGCCGAAGCAGCGCTCTTGGGGATGGTGAGCTGGAGGAGCAGCCTGTGGGAGGTGAGAGCCGGAGACAGCGTGCTCTGTGGGGGGTAGTGGGAGCGGTCGGTGGGAGGGAGCGCCGGGGATGGAGAGCGTCGGGGGAAGAGGGAGAGTGCCGGGGAAGAGGGAAAGCGCCGGGGGACAGGGTGAGCGGGCTCCAAG
Organism: Ascaphus truei; assembly: GCA_036426205.1. NCBI lineage: Eukaryota > Metazoa > Chordata > Amphibia > Anura > Ascaphidae > Ascaphus > Ascaphus truei. Next base: position 56,195,500 of record CM071574.1, read on the forward strand.
GGGTGGAGTGTGTAAGGCTGCGGGTATGCGGTGTGGTGAGCTCCGGCCAATGAGAGCCGCGGGAGGGCGGGCGGACTGACGGACCAATCAAATGGTCTCCAGACTCACAACCAAGATTTTCAATTATATAGATATAGATTTGTTTTGTTTTACAAATGTAACATTGTTAGTCCACCCTGCCTCTCTATCCCCCATGTCATGAGTGACATCAGTGGTGGTGGTGACTCATGGTCTGTGTGTAGCCTATCAGGGTACAGACCTTGAACCCTCCCCTTCTGGTTCCTCAGGGAGGTAGTACCAAAGTTAGTGAGTGCTCTCCCACGCTTCCAAGAGAGTGGAGGTGTGTGGACCGTCTCCTCCCGGCTGGGCGTGAGAAGCCAGCCATGCCCTCATGGCTGGCTGGCTATAGGAAGATCAGAGGCCTTGTATTATGGAAGAGCCAGCACCATCTAGAGGCCAGGAATCCTCTGAGACCCTGCATCCGCTCTATTGAACCAGCTGCAGTGATTGCTGAATAAACCCTTCTGTTCTACATACCCCTGCCTGAGTTTCCAGTCTGTTGGGCAGGGGTGTATATGATTGCTTTGGTGGGGACTTCCTCCGGAAACCCTGGAGGCCACTGAAACTGGAGGCACTGATCACCAGAGGAAGAACATCAGAGATCACCAAAAGCCTGTCCTGGTCTCCTTATCACCGCAGACGACTCAGCTCTCCTGGACCCTCACATGTATGCGTACCACTGACACCTGTAGCCCCACAGTATCTCCTAGAGGGTGGGGGTACATGTGCTACACAAACAAATGGGCAAACATGCTAGTAGCCATTTTTTTTAAAGCGCTTCGGCATGAAACGCGTTAGAGGATCCGCCAGGACTCTACTATCATGTCGATTTTCAAATAAGTGAAAACAAAGAAAAACCTGGCGCCAAAAGTTCATTGGATAATCCTGTACTCCTCAGGGGATCAGCACACTTGCTTGACAGGCCATATAGGGGAAAAAAACACAAACAGACACAGATCATAGTGCAACACTGTAGGGTTAAAACAGGTCTACACTAATACACACACTGCACATATAACATAGAGACTCCTAGTGACTATAAAAACTATTTATTAAATAAAAAGAACTATGCCATAAAATGGTTTGGACAAATGAGAACACCGCTGGTCATCCAGATATGAAAAATCAGAGCCCTACTTACAAGCAGCAAGGCAAATACAGGCAATGCAACAAAGAGTCCTCCAGGTGCTGCTGATGTCTTTGCAGAGATGTGATTCCTGCTGCACCGTGACTCTCGTGCTGACTCTCCCTCCAGGGGTTAACAGGAACAGTGGCAGTGTTGGAGGCCTGCTTGTGGGGCTCACAGCTCTCCTCCACGTGAGGCTGCTCTCCTCACTTCCTCCTCCGGTTACACAGGCTGTCTCAGCATGCCTGCACGCGAGTGTGCACGTGCCCTTAAAGGGACAGTACAAGCGTCCTGTATGCCAAGAACTAACGGCTGCAATGGGGCTCAAATGTGACCAAGTGTCCCAAAAAGTCCAATACCAAGCTCAAAGTGACTGTGTCACCTGCCCGAATTTTCAAATAAACACTTTTGTATGGTCACATCATCCAGCTCTGCGTTATTTGGCTGTGCCCCGGCTTTTCCATTCTATGGACATTTCCCTCTGCTGATCATCATACCAGGGAGCATGCCCTCTTGCCGGTTACGCTATCTCCACGGACAAATACCTCTATTCAAGACGGAACTACGTCATCATCAGTCTTCACGAGCAGGAGCTCAGTTTGCTCTGAACTTCACTGCACCGGAGGAACGATCGTCTTCTCAGGGAACTTCAACATCGTGAGTACCCAGACAACTTATTTAGTGCTTATCTTGCAGCCAGTTGTCAGCGATTTCAGTCTTTATATTCATTTCAGTGCAAGGACTGTCCGTCATCTTTCTCTCCCCTCTCCCCCCATTCTCCCTTCCTTCGTTCTGGATGTGGTCATATGGGGTGGCTTCATAGTCTCACACGGACACTACAGAGACTGTTCATGTATATTTGGGGATGATTCAGCTTTTCCAGCATCTGTTTAAAAACTCTGAGCATCGGAGTAGGTGACTGTTCTAATAGTCACCACACAATTGTAGTAGCCATTTTTGGCTACTAGTACCTTTGCCCATTTGTATGTGTGGTGATGGTGGTAGAGGGGGTGGGGGTATTTGCCCAGGTAGGATGGTCAGGCTTCCCGGGTTAGTATTTGGGATGGGTTAACCCCTTAATTACTATAGTGGCTACTAACCCCTAAGGTGATTATGGGGTTAGTGGCCAGTAGTTTGTTTTTTTATTTTAATGTTGCTGCCCACGGAGGGCGAGGAGGAGTGGGAGGAAGATGAGTTTGGCCTTCGTCCTGGCAGGGGGGAAGTAGAACTTTAATTCACTTTATGCTTTCTGGCTAATGTTTTATTTTTAATGGGCAAATAACCTAATATTCAGATTTGGATAATAGGAATGTTGCCCATTATTGTACTGTATGTTTTGTGGGGGGGGGGGGGGGGGGGGGGGGGGGGGGGAGGGTAGTGGGGTTTTAAAAAAAAAATGTTTCTTAGGGGTAGAGTGGGTGGGTGAAGGGGATAGTTGCTCCATGGTGAGTGGTTAGGCCTGTCAGTTGGATAGCGGGAGGGAGCGGTTACCACAGCTATGGTAGTGAAGGGGTTAACTCCTCCAACAACCTTCCCGGTAGGCCTAACCACGCACCCGGGGGAAACTACCCCCTTCACCCACCCCCTCTATCCCCAAGAAACCAGGTAGTCGGGTCTAACCCCTTCATTGCCATAGCAGCTAGCGTCTTTGACTGAGCCTCTGATTGAGCCACCTGCGGTGAAGCTGGGATATCCTGAAAACCTGATCTGTTGGGGGGCTGGAGGACTGGAGTTGAACACCCCTGGCCAAGAGGGCTTTTGCTTTATAGAAAAGGTTAACATAAGCCCACATTAACTTTTTCTGTTTATATGTTAAGAAAGCAAACAAGTTGTTTAGCTAAACGGTAAAGGCGATGGGGCAAGGAGGAAACGCACGTAAGCTGGAAAGAGAAGAGAATGTCCCTCCCGTAAAAAAGAAATGCCATTAAATGATGTGCATTTCTATGGTTTATTTCTTTTCTTTGAAGTTATGTATATATAATTTGGAATGTCTTTCACTGGTCAGCGCTATTGAACAAGAGAAAGGGAGAAAAAAAACACATCAACCATGGTAAGAAAAGACTTATCAAAACATTGTACAGAATACACCAAATAAGATTGCGCTGGAGAGAGTCAGGCACACAATAGACCTATTATGAGATTAGTGATCTGGAATGTTAAGGTAATTCATTCCCTAATTAAAAGGAACAAAATGTAATTCAATCCCCATCTAAAGTGTTTAAAAGTAGACAACAGTTATACAGGAGAAGCACTTAAACGAGGAAGTGAGTAAAACAAAAACCCCCAAGAAGCTGGGTGAGTAAAGGCCTTTCCTACCCAGCGGTGGGAAAAACAGGGAGGGAGGGGATTTTGGGAAGTCATATACTACCCTGTGAACTAATTGTTACCTGGAATAACACAGAAGGGCAAATAGTGCTGTGCCACATAAAGATCTATAATATTGATATAAGCCTCTATAATATGTATGGTCCTAATGAACAGAACCAAACTTTCTTCGCAGATAAAGTGTTGAGAGGCAGGCAAGGCAACCTAATTCTGGGAGGAGACTTTAGCGCTGGGGCGACCCATTTATGGATAAATCATATAATACTCAGAGAAAAGGAAAGCTAAGCCTCTTTCCCCTGTGTCAGGGCGACCACGTGTGCTGCCAATACCTGCGTGGCAAACAGGAGGCCTAATCTTCCACTACTGGGAGCCTGGGGTGTGTGATGAGTATACTAACAGCGCCTCCACCTGAGAAGGATGCTCACACAGTAGGATAGCCCCTCCCAAGACCATACAGCCAGTAATGACACACAAGAGTATATGTAACAGTATTTACTGGACAATACTATACTAAGAACATTGCAACAACAACATGCAGTATGTATGAACACCAACCCAGATAAGAGTCCCACAGTACTTGGGTGCATGGGCCTATCCCATTCTCAAGTGTGAGACAGCGCTGCCCACGTGAATGGCTGGTGCGCTGCCTATACTACAGAGGACAGCGGCGCGAGTTGGGAAATGCATATCGGGGTAAGCTTCCGGACGGACGGACCCACACCTAAGACTTTAGGTTGTTCCCCCAGTTACCCCAGTTGGGTGAGTTTGTGTGTTTTATGTACTGGAAGTTTGTGGAATCTTTTTCCAATAAATTCCCTTTTGTTCAACTCTGCAGTTCATTGTGACAATCACCTATTACTTTAAGTACTAATTTACTCTGCACTATCACAACTGCATGAACACGGCTATTTCTACTTAATATCGAATGTAAGAAACTGTGAGCTGCCTCAAACCTGACAGATTTTTGGGGATGGAAATTACAAAATAAAAAGACTAGTGACAGACACAGAACATGATACATCTTATTATAATTTGTACATCAAGTTAGCCATGAGCTAGGGCAGGGGTGCGCAAACTTTTCAGTTCACCCCCCCCCCTATTGGTGCTCCCCCTTGCCTGCGCCTTCTTTCCTTGACTGCTCTCGGGCTCTATGCGTCATATGACATCACAACGTCATGTGACGCGTTGCCACTTGACCCACGACGTAATTTGACACGGCATTGTCATGGTGACGCGTCACCGAAGAGTGATGCTTTTTCACCTGCTGTGCACCAGGTGTCCACCATTTCAATTATCTATTTTTAACTGGATCTACGAAGTGTTGCATCCACATTTCCTGCTTTCTTTCTTCGCCTGGCTGTGCTCCGTTACATCCCTCGAAGGATTTCTATCTGATTTCTAATACGTGAGGCACGCATTGGAATTGATTCAACACTACAAATGTGAGTTACCTTCATTCAATACAATGTCACTACTGTACCCTGGCTGGTGTACTATGCTCTAGGGTGTATGTCCATGTGATTATGATAGAGACAGGGCTGTTCATATACAGACCTTTGTCTCTTCACTCACTAAATAGGATCAAGCTATATGTTTATCACCCTATGAGCTTCATTTGTGACCCTCACAAAAGTGTTGTTTTTATATACATTCCGCACAGGGACTTATCGATGTCATTCATTATATGCACCTTCCTCTGACTTGGATGCACTGTACCTGGGGACTTTGATCCTTTTTTCATGTATCTTTTCTAATGCATATAAATCTAATTTAGCTAGCCTCTCCTCATAAGTTAGATTGTCCATCCCCTTTATTAATTTGGTGGCTCTTCTCTGCACTCTCTCTAGTTCCATAATGTCTTTTCTAATGCGTGGTGCCCAAAATTGTACTCCATATTCAAGGTGTGGTCTTACTAATGCTTTGTAAAGGGGTATAATTATGTTTACTTCCCTTCCATCCATTGCCCGTTTGATGCGAGATAAGATCTTGTTTGCCTTTGCAGCTACTGCATGACTTTGGGCACTATTGCTAAGACTGCTGGCTACAAGCACTCCTAAATCCTTCTCCATCAAGGATTCCCCCAATTTATCTCTATTTAATTTGTAAGTCATCTGTTTATTCTTGCATCCCAAATGCATAACCTTACATGTATCTGTATTAAACATCATCTGCCATTTACCTGCCCACGTTTCCAGTCTCTCCAAGTCCTTCTGAAGAGAAATTACATCCTGCTCAGATTCTACTACCTTACATAATTTAGTATCATCAGCAAAGATGGAGACTTTGCTCTCGATGCCAACCTCAAGGTCATTAATAAACAAGTTAAAAAGCAGTGGTCCCAGTACCGATCCCTGAGGTACTCCATTCACGACTTTAGCCCAACCTGAAAAAGTTCCATTTATGACAACCCTCGGTTGTCTGTCCTTTAACCAGTTTTCAATCCAGGTTCATATATTATTACTGAGTCCAATTTTCTTTATTTTGTACACCAACCTAAGTAGACCACATCAACTGCATTACCCTGGTCTAAATTCCTACTTACCTCCTCAAAGAAACAAATAAGGTTAGTTTGGCAAGATCTATCCTTCATAAATCCATGCTGACTATTACTAATAATGTTGTTTTCAATTAGGTATTCCTGAATATTATCCAGTATTAAACCTTCAAGTAGTTTCCCCACTATTGAAGTAAGGCTTACAGGTCTGTAATTCCCCGGCAGTGATCTAGCTCCCTTTTTAAATATAGGTACCACATCTGCTTTACACCAATCTTGTGGTACTGAGCCTGTGGAAATGGAGTCCTTGAATATTAAATGTAATGGTTTGGCTATTACTGAACTTAACTCCTTGAGAACTCTTGGATGTATGCCATCGGGGCCAGGTGCCTTATTTACTTACATTTTTTCAAGTCGCTTATGAACTTCTTCCTCAGTTAACCAATTGTTCATTAATAAGGAGGTTGTGGCACTACTATTGAAACTGTTGATCCTGCACCTGCTGTTCTGTGATCCTGCCCCTGTCCCTGCTGCTCAAGTGTTCCTGCCTGCACCCCCTGTGGGTACGATTGCTCGCGACGAAAACGGGAGGGGAATAGAAAGAAATACCAAAAGAACCCAAGAAATAGGTAAAAACATATTAAACTTGAGCTCTAGGGTTCGGTGGTATCTAACCAAGACCCGAAGAGTCCATATCTTCAAAGGGTTTAAAAGTTCGCCCCACGGTCAAGATCCTTAGTAATTTGGCCTTTTTTGGATGCCCAAAGATTTTTAGGAAAACTAACTATCAAAAGATTCTTTAGGCAGACAGGAGGTTGAGCTTAAAACAGTGAAAAACTCGAAAATAGCTTCTAAGATACGCTCATAAAGACGTTGACACCCAACCTAAAAGAGATATGACACTATCCAATCCCAAAAACATATATTGTGAATACATTTCCGTCTTCACAAACCATCCTCCTTGGGACCTTTACCCCCCACAATATGAAAGGTAAAAAACCTAGATGTCTTTACACAACTAGTTCAGAAAGATTTTCGACAAGTCTAATAGTTATTGATAGGACATTTGAACGAATAATTTAGTAAAAACGAAAGAAAGATATGCCCTCAAAATCCTGCAGAAACGAACACTTACATTGTAACTAAAACAAGCTGACAAGGGCGGAGGAGTGGCCAGTTCGATCAACAGGGAAACTATAATATCTGCGGCACATCGATTTTAGGTGTAGTAAACAATACTTACACCACCTCTAATAAGGGACCCGAACCTCAGATTTCTGTGTAAAATTAAAAACTTTGTGGACAAGGGAACAAGATGGAGTCTAAATGAGAGCGGAATACACAGTTTTTGGGCATAAAGAAACATCCTATTAGAAGACCCAATCTTTTACTACTCCCTAAATCTCCCTAAGATGTAGTAATCCCGACCAGGAAGAACCATAGACATAGGCATGTAATAGATCCCTTACCGTCAAACTTGTCGGCATACTTAGACACCGTATTTGCAGAATATTGAAAGAACTCCGTCACTTCTGAAAGCACACTACAGTATTCTGCAAGTGTAAAAACCAAAGATGGAAAAGGATGGTTCTGCCACCATGTGGATATAACTTCATCGTCTATATACGGTGTATCAGTCATAAATGATGGTACCATGATGCTTCTCTGAGCAGAGCGTTATGCTCAGGAATCAATAATATGGCCTCCTGAATCAGGCAAAATTTGATCCTAGACGCATAAAAATTGAATCCTTAGAGCACAACTAGTTCTGTCCTTATGTGAAGGAGTTTACTACTGCAGAAGTGTGGTACCGACAAGCTTATCTGTGACATGACACCTAGCAAAAGCTATGCACAGTTGCACGCAAATCTATGGCCATCTCTCATGGGGCATGGGATGGAAGATACCATATTTGGTCTATTGCAGTAGTGGGTGTGGGATTTGTGCCTGTGCGGAGATATCGACGCATATTCTTCTTTAGTGGAGAGGGGACGAGGGAGAGTCTCAAAAGATGTTATAAACTTATCTACTAGATATAACTTACCAACCAAATTCAAATGTGAGTACAGTACGGAAAATGGTTTAACTTCCTGACGAACTTTAACTCATAGAATAGGGATAGATTCGTACTCAAAATTCTGTCAACACGTTCGATTCAATAACTTTATCACACCTTTCCAGTTTGCACACCTCACCCAAATGGCTACAAACTGTACCAGATGGTCAAATACGAGGATAGGAGTCACTGAGGAAACTGTTCGAATGATGACCTGTTAATTACACCATCTAATTTAATGAAAGAAATCTGGATTTTTAGGAGAGAAATATGATGCAGACGTATTCAAGATTGCCCGTAGAAAAGTTAGGAATGGCTAGAAAGGAAAAGATCTATAACAAAGCACAGAAAAGTTTTAAAATATCAAAAAGAAGTTGAACTTCTCTTTTCTCCACAAACTATAATAGACAATCGAAAAAAATAACTAAAAAATACCAAAACACTGGCATATTTGTGCACACAATGACTATTTCCTAGGTGGAAGAATAGTCCCTGAAGAACCGACAGTATTTTTAAAAAAGCGTAATTCACTAAAAAATGCACTTGCACCTGTGGCTTTAACAACAGGTTGTAAAGAGAGTAATAGGTGGTTACCACACCAATAAAGGTGTTTTTTTTTGGGTGTACCACATGCCCGGCATGTGTGCATAGATCGGAGAATTAGTCTAGCATTCCAGTTCTAATATTACCAAGAACAGTGTTTCATAAACAACCCATTACGTGTTAGATCGAAATACGTGTTTACACTAAATACGTGCCCTTTTTGGCTTCAATACGTAGGGCCATAGACCACTAGGACCAGTATAAAAACGTATGTCGGAAACACATGGTAATGCTGCGTAGAGGAGTGTCACTACTCACTTTATTTATCGCAATCATTCATCAATTACACCAAGGTGAACACTTCGGAGTGTTACAGTATCTTGAAAATGGTTCTGCGCCCACTGGAGAGGTGGGGCAAAATGTTGCAACTGAGCAACAGATGAGAGTTTTTGATCTTTTCTCGAAACTTAGTGCCACCAAGGCCTGAAATGTGGACTTTGAACTTGGGGTGTTTTCTTTAAATTTGGTGTGTTTCTTTAAGCATGGTGTTTGTTGTCGATTTTTCTGTAATTCAATTTATAGGATTAGATGGGATGGCCTGGTTATAAAGTTTTGGCTGCATTTTTATTGACTGGTGTTCGAGTCTTTGTGTCCGATCTATGTCTAAAATAGTCAGATTGTCCTTATACTATGACCTCATTCATAGATATTGGAATTTTGATGTTGTACTCTAACCTAATTTCTTTGTCTTTTAAGATTCATCATCGTACTGCTCAATATGACTAAGAAAGAGTAGGATAGCTGATGTGTTTTTTTTATACTTTAATGTGTAGTTATTATGAGTTAGATTATTATTTTTAATGTTTAAAATATGCTTTGGTACTATTAAACTATTTTATTATACATTGTATAGTTAATGTTATCACTGTTTTTAAGATATGTATTTCCTGTGTGCGGTCACATGCATGTAATTGGCCCGTGACTTTGGGGATGTTCTATCAATCATCCTATGGAGAGGGGGAGTTTGATTAGCAGTATGGGTATAAATAGACCCCAGGACAGGTCATGCTACTCTGACGAAGAGCGTCTGCAAGAACGGCGAAACTGCGTTGAGCGGGACCTCTTATCAAGAAGGAGAGAGTGCCTGGGTATCCGTAGCTGTTTTCCTACCGGCGGCGCAACCGGAAGTGACGTGACGGCCCCAAAGACCGGAGAGTGCGATACGGCTCCAGGCTGAAGTGTACCGGGCGGTTTGCGACACAGAGACGCTGTGATGTGGTCTTGTATCACCACCGTCAATGCTGTTTTCCCATTGGGATTCTGTAAGCCTCCACTTTTATCATTTTGGATAAACTGTATTTTTTGGATACTGCATGTGTGCTTTCTCTTTTCTAAATAGAGTATACTCCTCGAATGGTTCCTGCTGATATATCTATTAGGCATTGGCCTTAGTATGTGGTGTCCCAGCTGGAGCTCCTTATAACATATTTTGCTACAGGTTGCACTAGGTTTGTCTTTTTTTTTTTTCTTTTAAAGGTATCTACCTCCCCTGGTTTTTCTTCTATCATGTTTCGTGGGTATGACAGGTCGTCTAAGTGGTTGAGTTAATCAGGATTAATTGCCTATAATCTGGGATGTTCAGAGAATGCTTATATCTTGTTTTTTTTTTTGTTTGCTTCTTTTCTTCTGTCGTGCGGCACGCGAGAGGGTGGAGGTTCGCCATATGGGACACAGCTCAGGCTGGCATAGCGGAATCACAAGGGGTAACATGGTTAGGGAAGCGGAAGTATGAGGTGGACTCATGTCCTGAGAAACAGGCAGTGGTTGGGTGCCCGGCTGTTCCTATCTTCCAATGTAGGGCGGTAACGACAGTGTCAACAGCAGATGCTAGGTTTGCTTGGCGAATGACGCAGGATTTTGGCAACTGTTATCGTTCTTTAAGGGTGGTAATAGGTCTGTCAGAGTGGTGGTGCCTTGTTCGGTTGGAGAGGGTAAGGGACATTAAGGCATCGAGTTAAGAGCCCACACGCATAACAGGGGATGGCAAAAAGGTTTAATGAGATGGGGGGGGGGGGGGTGGGTACATTGTCCGGCCAGAGGAATGGAGGAAGGTGAAGTCTGTCTTTTTCAGAGAGCGGGGTAAAATCTGTCGATGAGAGATGGCCTTCAGTGTGGCTTTGCAGGACCAGACTTGAAGTCAAGTAGGTGTTAGTGGGCGTGAGCACGTTAAGGCGTTAAATAGCCTTCCTGGGCGTGGGTTTCAGAGGGAGCAAGACTGGATTGTAGGGCAGAGGGTGACCTAATACCCTGTGTTGTTTTGGGCCAGATGGCTAGGGCCAGCACAGGGGTCATGAGCCAAGTACGTGTGGGCTCAAAACTAGCCCTGGGCGTCTGGGCTAGTTCGTTTATAGGGTATATAACCAATGAAAATACGTTTTATATTCATATACTAAAAAATTTTTTTTTTTATATCAGTTAGTCTTACTTTGCCTGGTGCACCATGAGTTGTCCCGGATGAAGTCCAGTCGCATTCATTGACCTCTGAGCTAGCCCATGCACAGTTGTACCAGGACAAAGATAGTCTCAGTATCAAATGACAAGTATTCGTCTCTCAAAAGCTTTTTTTTGTCAAGAATCGAACTCCCAGAGTGTAAACAAAAAAAAAAAGAGGTAATCTATGGGTAATTCTGCGTTCATCCCTTCTTAATTTACTGGTTGGATGATTTTAAAAGTTTGGTTCATAAAAACATTGTATGTCGGTGTTGGTTAGAGTTATCATTAATGTTTAATAGTGAAGGTCTCAATTAAAATAATTCATATACAGTAGATGTTTAGATTCTTGTTATTTTTTTATTTTTTTCATGTTTTATTTAGCATTTAGATTATTGACAAAATCATGGCAGAATCAAAGCGCTACATTTTTAATTAAACAACTTTTCTGGGGAGAAACAGAGTGGCAAACGAGTTGTAGAGAGAAGGGGGCCTGCCTTCGGAGAGGGAAGGGGGACAGAGAGGGGGGGGGGGTGTGTGTGAAGTAGGACGGGGGGGAGGGAGGGAGGGAGAGGGGGGAGGGGGGCAGTGGGGGTGGATGGGTCAGACCCTGGATGTGAAGATCTAATCGGGCAGGTTTTTTTTGATAGTCCCTTCTACGGGGAGGGGGGGGATGAGCCTCTGATCCGCCAGAGGTGGGGATGGCGCTCCCTAGTAAGGAGGCGATCCAGGGTTCCCCGATGTCTTCAAAGGCGGGGAGTTTTGGTATAACGATGGCAGTAGCCTGTACATAATCATTACTCACCGATTATTTTTTGTAGTCGTTGTTCAGTGCTGGGGTAGTTGTTTTCTCAGGAGGCCGCAATACAGCATGCTATGCCGCGGAAGAATAAGAATGAGGATATAATTTTCCTGGAGGAGGACATATGTCTTGCATTGGTGACGGCCCCAACAGCTGGAAAGTGTCCAATTCTAAATTTTAAATTGGGTCCTCAGTTTGGTTGAGTCTCAGAGCTTCCCTAGGCTCAGAGTAGGTCAGCCAATCGCACTCTATACCCGTGTGGTAAATGGGAGCGAACAGGTTTAGATCCACATCCGGAGGGATTGGGTTGGGGGTTATTAAAGATCGAGGGTCAGTTGGAGCTGTGAGGAGGGCCGGGTCATATTATATTTGCTTTTATACAGATGTCCACGTAATCGCCGAGAGGCTGTGTTTAGATTGTGTATGTGTCCATTCCTCGGTCAAGCTCCAGAGGCAGGCTTGCAAAGAAGCATTTGGCATATTGAGTCTCTATTACCCAGCAACAACGGGGTGGGTCTATGTCCTTACTACTGCTTTAGCTGGCGTGCTAAGTAGTTATTTACAATTAATCAGGTCCCCATCCCCCTTGGATTCGCGGCATCAAGGACCGCTCTGGCTATACTATGGGCCTCTACCTGCCAAAAGAAGTGAGGAGCAATTTGTTGTATGTATTTTAGACAGTGCCCGGAACGTGGATCGGGAGTGTATCGAAAAACGGATTCTATATGATACATTTTGGAGTATATATCTTAGCGGAGATAATCTCACGAACCACGAAGATCCCAGGTAACCTTCCCACTGATCTAGATTCCTTTTTGTATTCTTATCCAGAGATTCGGGAGGTTTTAGTATCCCGGTATAATCCCGGTAATGCTGAACCTTAATACCAGATATTTTAATGTGGAAGGGCACCAGCTTAGCTAAATTTAGTTTAAGGGGATTTGACTACGGGATCTATGGAGATTAAGGATTAGGGTAGCTCAGATTTGTCGCATTGTTTATTTTTATCCTGATATCTTTCCAAATCTCGTCAGTTCCATCTGAAGGTTGGGGAGGGAAGTTAGGGACTTAGGCAAAGTTATGCAGATATCATCAGAGAAACAGGGAAATGTTGTATTGTCTTTTTCGAGGGGGAACCCTGGATGTTCGGGCTTGGCTATTTTTGTCGCAGTGGTTCGATCGTAAGAGGGCGAAAAGGAGAGGGGAAGAGGGGATTCCTTGTCGGGTTCCATGTGAATTTGGAATCGTTTCGGGCCTCACACCTGATGTCTTACTGGGCTGAGGTTTTGATATAGCGCTTGGACCACCCTTCAGGAACGAGTCTTTGAACCAAATGTTGTCCTGGTTTGATCAGAAATAGCCAGTCAATTCTGTCAACAGCCCTTCTCTGCGTCGAGCTTAGTAGCATCGCTTTGCGCCTGAAAGCGGGGCGGATGGTCAAATAGGTTAATGGATTTACGGGTGTTGTCTGAGGCTGACGGACCAGGACAAACACGACCTGGTCCATGTGTTGTCTGGGAGAATAGGATTAAGTCTGTTCGCCAAATTTATCATATAGTTTTAGATCATTGTTCAAGTGAGATTGGTCTATAACCTTCCCATTGGGGTGGGTCTTCCTTCTTGATTTGGCCAGATGGCGGACGACATTGAAGATGGGTAGGACTCCTTCTAAGATAGAGTTGAACAAGCTCAATAGGTGAGGTGGACAAGATGGGGAGAAATTTTATAATAGGCATTTGTGAAACCATCAGGGCCCGCGTTTGGGATTTTTTGATGCCTTGACGGCGTTTCTAGTTTCTTCTGCCATTATTGTGGCGTTCAAATAAGATTTTCCTCCTTGTTAGCGATGGGGAGATCGCAATGGCTAGGTAGTCAGTGACTGCTGACAGTTCCTTTGACCGGGGTTAACATAGTGGCCCTTAGGTTATATAATTTGTTATTAAATTTGGTAATCCTTGCTATTTTTTCCCGGTGTATAGAAGCTCACAGCCCATTCGGATCGCCATTATTGTGATCTGTTTGTATTCCTGTAACTTGCTAGCGAGAAGTCTATCGGCCTTGTTCCCTTTATCATAAACCTCGACCGTGCCATTAAGAGCTTTTTCTAGTTTCCAATTGGATTATTCGTAAATCGCTTCTAGCGTTGTCAGCGGTTTATAGATTCTCCGGGAGGGGTATTTTTGTGCTGCTGCCTAAGCTGATTATTGTCCGTAAGATCTTGGTATTTGAGTTTTAGATTTTTTCGGTGGGAGGCAATCGAGATGAGGTTCCTCGGATTGTCGCCTTATGGGCTTCCACAGGCTTGCTGGAGACGAGACGGAGCCTGCGTTTATGCGAAAGCATTCCTAAGGGTTTTTTGAGCTCCAATACTGTCCCAGAGTGATTCAGTAGGAGTCGTTAAGTTCCAGCAATGACGAGTCGATTTTCACAAAGGAATGGATAGGGTCATGTGATGGGAGCGTGATCTGACCACGTGATTGGGCTGATATCTGGTTTGTGGGTGGCTTCAGAATGTTCTGGTAGCAAGAAACTAGTCAATACGGGAATAGGTCTGGTGACGGTGCCGAGTAAAAGGTGTAATCCCTGTGCCCTGATGTGTTCTCCAAGGTGGAGGGTAGTCAGTTCATGTACATAACCCTCATTTGTATTCGTTTCGGACAGCATGAAGCACGTAAAATATACAGTACATAGTCTTTACACCAGGTTAGGTATTACCAACATTTAGAAAAGCTTTATACTATGATATCTGTTCAGGATGATATTGTTAGGGGTCATTCTCAGGAAGTTAAGGTCCGGGCCTGAGGCGGGCCAGGGTGAGGGGGAGGGGGAGGAGGAGGTAGCAGGGGGGGTGGGGGGCGGTGTTGGTGCGAGAATGGGGGGAGGGAATGATGAGGAGAGGGAGGAGGGAGTGAGTGGGTTGAGAGGGGGGGGGGGAGGGGGAAAGGGGGGGGGGTTGGGGGTATGGCGGGGGAGTAGACAGGTATAGGAGGGAGGGTGGCGAAGAGAAAAGGGGGATGAGGATGGAGGGGGATGGGGGGGGATAGCAGAAGGGAAGGGAGAGGGGGTGGGGAGATCAAGGTGGGTGGGGGAGGGGTCATTTAATGTATATATCCCACTTCGTGTTTATTTTATACAACAGAGAGCATATAGAATATCCAGTGTGCAATCCTGCACGCCCAGGTAAGGCCGTAGCAGCCCTTAAAAAAGGGCAATAGACTCCTGGTACCTGTTTGGATGAAGTAGTTAGGAGTTATTTCTTTAACATTCAATCTGAACATCAGGAAGCATAAAGAGTATACAGTATATAGTCCTTGGCAGCCAAGTTAGGTTTAGACAACATTAAAAAAGAAAGCCATAGGCTCTTGGTACCTGTTAAGATAATGTTGGTTAGGAAATAAGGTATAGTCATCAAAACACATATAAGAAGTACAGAATACGTTCAATTGGGAAGGTGCTTGAAATTTTCCAATGATTAGAAGGATCCGTTACCTCCTGCATTGAGTCTGGGTGGTGTCTCAGTCTCCTGTGTGTTGTTGGAGACGGTTTTAACAGAGGAAGGGGGTGGACTGTTGGTTGGGATGGGGATGGGGAGGGATTGGTGGTAAGGGTGGGGGGGGGGGGGGGAGGGGGGTGAGGGGGGGGGGAGTGGAGTGGGGAGAGGGGGGAAGATACGGCATATGAGTGGTGATTTGATGCAGCAAAAGTGCACCTTTAACTTCATGTACATAGGAACCGTATGGGCTGTACCACTGTGTATCAACAGAAATGACAGTCTGTCGCAGCCTTTGAGTTAGACGAGAGTAAGAACCAATGCTCTATTCGGTACAATGACAATAACGATAACATCAACAACAATAACAGCGATTTTCCGTGGGATACTGAGTCCAGGGGGGGGACCATCCCTAACGTTAGTATTGCACTATCAGGGTCCCGGGGACTGGGGGACCATGTGGAACATGAATCAAGGGGGGCGCGATCCTACGTTGAAGCATGATCTGGTCCTTTAACCCGGCGAGTAGGGCTTTGGTAGGGGTGATAGGAGGGGGTCCTTCAGTTAGTGAGGGAGGGGGGGGAGGGGCGGCGGGGAAGGTTGGGTGGGGGAGGGGGAGGGGGTGGAGGGGGGGTCCTGGGGGAGGGAGGGAAGGATTCGATAGCTAGTCTTAATAAACCTTCTAGTGGGGGGTAACACAACATTAGGGTAGTAATGGGGTAACCATACTAAACTTGGGGCGATATAGAAAGACTAAGAGGGAAATGTATGTGGGTACAACAGTTTTACAGACCCTGTCCTTAGGCGTTTGTCCACTGGATGGGTGTGGGCGGGACTGAGAGGTCTTGCGCTGTTGGCTCTCTCCCAGAGGGGGAGAGGGGACCAGGGATCCGGTGAAAAAGATAGAAAACCCAGGGAGACCCCCTCGGCCGAGGGGGGGAGCACCGGGCAAGCTAGAACTGGGAATGATGTGGGGCCCCTCGGAAGGAGGTCCCTCGGGAGCCCTGGTGTTATAAAAGAGTTTCAGCTTCCGGGTTCAAGTGGAGCTTCCGTTGGCGCCGTATATGAGTCGCGCACGTTGATGACGTCAGTCGTGGTGCGCCTGTCCACTTCAGGGCGCTCCGCGGACGGCTACATCGGGCGCCATTTTGTGGAAGAAGACTGCAGCTCGTTTGAGGGATCCACGTGGGCCGGTAAGGTCGCTCCAGTCGCCATTTTGAGAAAATTTCGGGGCAGGCGGCGGCGCTTTCTCCGACGGGAACCGAGGCCGGCTACAGAAATCCGTTCCCGGCAGCGTGGCGTCCGCCATCCGGTTGTCCTTGGTGAAGCTGCTGTATCCGGAAATGAAGAGGGGTGCCCCGCGGCTGTGATTCGGAGGCTCTCCACGTGGGGAGGTAAGGTCGCTTCAGTCGCCATTTTGAGGGGGTTTCGGGGCTGGTGATGATGTGGGCCCGGGCGGGGAGCTTGATTAACTGTGGCCCACTCCTCATTTGTCCCGGGATTGTCGTTGTTCTGCAATCCGCTCCGAGGCTCTCACAGGTTGGTCATCTTTGTCCTGGTTTCGGTTACGCGCGGGGTGGGCAGATTGGAGGGACTCCGCGGGGAAGCCCAGGGCTTTTGCCAGGTGTACCATATCCTCTAGGTGCCGGATGGTAAGGAATTTACCCTTGTGGGAGATAATCAATTTAAAAGGGAATCCCCATTTATATTTTATTCCTTTCTCGCGGAGAAGTAGCGTGAGGGTACGCAGCGCTTTGCGTCGCTCCACTGTCATCTTGGAGAGGTCATTATAAACCTGAAGCGGTTCGCCTCGGAACGTGATCGTGTCTCTCTCTCTGCTAGCTCCTATTAGTTTGTCTTTAGTGGAGTAGTTATGGAGCCGCACGATCACGTCCCGCCGGCGGTTGGGGTCTTCAGAGCGTGGGCCCAAGGCTCTGTGCGCCCGATCAAGTTCCATATCCCGGGGATCAAGGTCGGGGCATATGGAGAGGAAGAAGTCATTCAGGTATGCTCGCAGATGCGTGGGCAGTACCACCTCAGGGATGCCGCGGATCCGCAGGTTCTGACGGCGATCCCTGTTTTCCTGATCTTCCAATCCGTCTCGGAGCGTGTTAATTTCTTGGCCCAGATGAATAATCTCATCGTCGGCCTCCGATTGATGGTGTAAGGCCTCGTCCAGTCTGGTTTCCAGTGTGGTAGTGCGGTCTTGCAAACCCTGGATATCATGCCTAATTTCCGCCACCGCTTCCTTTATATTTGTCTGTAATGATCGTTGGAGCTTGGCGTGGAGCTCCTCCAAATATTCCTTCGTTATCCTCCCGTCCGGGGAAGGGGGGGTCTCGGTAGGGCTTGCTGTGTCTGAGAGGCCTTGTTTGCCTCGTGAGCCTGAGGCCTGGGCGCCATCTAGCCTTCTACCCCCCGTCTCAGCGGGCTGCTTTGCAGGGGTGAAGAACCTGCCAACCCCCTGAGTCGGGGGATTTTCCCCTTATTTGCCATCCCAGTGGTTTTAGAGGGTCGTCAGGGGCTTTTTTCGAGGTTTTTGCCGGGGGTAAAAGGTCCAAAATCAGCGTTTATTCAGGTGGGTCTCTGGAGCTCAGCCTTTACCCGTCTGTTCTGGATGACGTCATCGGCACGCCCCCGATTCCTTGTTATTTTTAACGAAGATTGTTCTGCTGCAAAAGCACTAAATATTGCCTCATGAAATACGCCCTGCTATTTCACAATTTGATATTGTTCTTTTAGTTATACCTTTTGACCATGGTACAGTATATAAATAGCAGGCACCTTGAGGTTTAACAACATTCTTACAAGGTTACAAACATGAAGGTGATCCTGTGTCTTGCTCTCCTTACCTGTATGATCTTTGGGACTCAAGGAAAAACGTATACTCGGTGCGAGCTGAACAAGATTTTCAAAGACACTGGGTTGGATAGATATAAAGGGCATAGCGCTGCTGAATGTATGTATCATTATAGCTACATATAATGTATGTCTTACTTTATGCATTGTCATTGTACTGTGTGGTTATAACTTGTGCTGTTCCCATCATTGAAATAATAATTTTTTGTTTCGCTTTTACTCCAGTTTCTCTCTCTTTATATATGTTGTATTTCTTTATACAGTATGTCTGCTGAACAGGTGTCTTTGGTTAACTCATACATTCATCCTTATCCCCTTCTTTTATCATTTAACAGGGATATGCACCATAGAGCATGAAAGTAGCTACAAAACCACAGCAATAAATGACAACGGTTCAAGTCGGGATTATGGAATCTTTCAGATCAACAGCAGATATTGGTGCGATGACGGGAAGACTGCAGGGAGTAAAAATGCATGTAAAAAAAGTTGTAGCAGTAAGTATTTATATCTCTCAAGTACTATATTTTACGACTGATTTACTCCTAGTCACAAATCACTTTAGGATGGTCACAAAACATCTTCTTCATACCTCAATCCCACCCAAGCTATATCTTGTCCACAGATCTGTTTCATTGTTCTGTTAAACTATTTGTTCCACATAATATGCTGACTGTGTCAAATAGGAGTTAAACTTCAAAGGAAGTGTCATCTATACAATATTGCGTGTGCCTGCTGTACATTCAATTTAACATATGTTGACACTATAGATAACTGTAGGTACTGTATGTGCCATTTTACATTAATTTCCCCTGTGTTATTTTTTAATTTTCTTAAGGTTTTCTGAACGATGACATCCTTGATGATATTGAATGTGTTAAGAAAGTGGTGAGCGACCCCAAAGGCATGTCAGCATGGTAAGACAATATGTTGGATATTCCTTTTGGGTCAATGTATCATGAATAGTGGAAGACCAAGAACTGTAGTGTCTGCATGTGCTTGAGCACTGTTTAATAGAGCCTCCAGTTAATGTAGTTATATGGGGATGGATTTCAGGTTTCAGGTCACCACTTGTGTGGTTTATTTTAAGCCAAGCTTGGGAATTAAATAGACACTCAATTCACAGTTGACCTTCTGCCCCTTAAGCAGTGCTCTCGTGTTTACTATATAAGAAAAAATGAATACATGTCTACCCTGACAACGTCCTGTGCTATAGAAAAAAGTATTTCCAGTGTCGGGAAAAATGAAGGCTACACCATTCTGCCATCATTATGATTTTTACCGAACAGGTCTTTACCAAAAGCAGCAATCTCTCATACGCACTATTGTCTGGGCTGTCTATATAGGTAATAATAACTACATGGGCTAATACCTTAAAAAGAAACAATAAGTTAAAGCTGCGGGCCAAACAATATCCTACATGTGTGTTTTTTAAATAAATCAGTTCTGTACTATAAGAAAATGCTTGTAGCATTTAAAAAAAACAACAACTCTGAATGACATTCATGTATTATAATGTAACAAGCCTTTTTTGTTTCTATAGCAAACATTTACAAAGTCACAGATACTGAGTCAATACTCTGCAGTCATTTAGTGAACCCTAGAGCCAAATCTTCGCCGATCGATCACAGGAGAACGGATCAATCGCCAACTTAGCTAATTACTTATCATTGTGTGTATTGTATTGATGCACATATCAAAGGGAATTAAAAACAGTAGATTGGACTGCAGCTTTAAACGTTTGGGAAAACTGTCCCCTCTATCCCGTGGATAACAGGATGAATATATTACAGTGCATTGTTTATTCATGTTAATATGATTATTTGATAGCTCTGGTGTACAGTTATTATATAGTTCATTTTATTACATATACAGTACATAGTCTCTGCCTGACCTCAAGGGTGATATTTACCAGAAGGATAACACACTATAGAGTAATACTTTGCTGGCCCCTCTGGCAGTGCAGTGTTTCAAAAGATGTTCTATGACAGGGGTGGGGTCCTCAAGGGCCACCACCAGATCAGGTTTTCAGGATATCCGTGCTTCAGCACAGGTGGCTCTATCAGTCCCATCTTCAGCACAGGTGGCTCTATCAGTCCCACCTTCAGCACAGGTGGCTCAATCTATCCCAGCTTCAGCACAGAGGGCTCAATTAGTGGCTCAGTGAAAGACTGAGCCACTGATTGAGCCTCCTGTGCTGAAGAAGAGATATCCTTAAAACCAGACCTGTTGGTGGCCCTTGAGGACTGGAGTTGGCCGCCCCTGTTCTATGAGCTCCTCACACAGTCAGGGAAGAAGTGCTTGCTTACAGAGTCTTCTCTCGCATCTTCTCCTCTCAGCTCATAAAACGATCTCCTCCAAATACTGCTAAAAACGGCCCATTAGTGAGATAAAAATCAACATTTTCTCCGCTTTCCAAAGTATGTCAAACCCATTTGGTTAATGTATTGGTTTTATAATTATTATGTTTTCAATCATGCAGTGTACATTTAATTTATTTTTGCTACCTAGGGTTGCCTGGGAAAAGTATTGCAAAGGAAAGGATTTAAGTCAATATACTAAAGGATGCTGAAGCTGAAAACCTCAACTGAGAAGAACGCAAAGCATTGAAATCGTCTTCATGTGCACAAGCTCGCTCATAGCATAGAGTACACATAGCATACACACGCTCATTAACTGTACCGCACAGGGCACTGCACTACTGCTACGTAGAATATAACATTTAT
The DNA here is from genome assembly GCA_036426205.1 of Ascaphus truei. Lineage (NCBI taxonomy): Eukaryota > Metazoa > Chordata > Amphibia > Anura > Ascaphidae > Ascaphus > Ascaphus truei. The sequence goes on from CM071574.1 coordinate 56,216,468, forward strand.
CTTCAAGCAATATATGCACGGCTAATTTGCAACTGCTATATACTAAATAAAATATATTATACAGCATATTAAATGTGGTTATTTTATACTTTTTCCTTTACTTGAATGAAGCATACAAAATCACTCCTACGCCTCTATTCAGTACACAGTGAAGACATGTTCCCAGTGATGGGAATGAGCTCAATTCCAACAAATGAGATTAAAATATTTTCCAGCATGGGATTGACAGATCCCAGCATATTGAATAGGGCTCATTGTACGGGCAAAATCTAAGACAGATAAAGGGCAAATTCAACCACTCTACTGTAAGATGTTCCAACTCCTCTGTGAACAGAACATCTGAGCCAGCATCAGAGCCTGAGATACATGTCAAAGAGGGTCGGTGCATATCAACTGATGCCTATTTACAGATGTAGTGGGCTTTAATGTTCCCTTTGGTGGGATACAGTTGTACAGTGGGAGGCGTTATCATTGACTATTGGTGGGATATGTTATTCAATTTAAAGGCAGTTAATGTGGGATCGAACTGCAATACCCCGTATAGGGTTTAATGAATTCTGGCCTATATGTCAATATGCTCTGTAACTATCAATGGGAGATCTACGGCAGGAGGGAATCCCAGTGGCCGGAACAGAAGACAGTAAGCAAAGGTGTAGTGGGGGTCAAGAGCAGGCAGCAAGGTATCATAGTCAGGTCGCGGGCAGAGGTCGGAGACAGGCAGCGAATAGGTGTAGTCAGGGTCACAGGTAGAGGTCGGCTGCGAGGAAGCAGGAACAGGACAGGGACAAGGGAACACGAACAAGGCACTGCAAAAGGGCACAAAAACAGGGCACTTCAACAGCAGGGACCAAGCAGGTGCAGGATGAACCAGTATAAACAGGCATCTGGCTGCAGGAAAATGAAGTTTATAAAGGCAGCCATAGAGGATCAGATTACAAAGTGAAAGGAAATGCAGAGGGGGATCTTAGCATGGACAGGATTCAGCAGCACTCCCGGTGGAGGTGCATGGGTACTGCAGACCAAGATGTCAGGAAGAACCTGACATGACTCTCCCCGTTTCAGGAGCATTCTCCAGACGATCCTTCTTTAGGCTAGTTCAGATATCTTCAGTGGAAGGCTCTGACTAATTGTGGAGCATGTACAAAATCTTCTGGTTCCCAGGACCTCTCCTCTGGATCATAGCCCACCCAGTGGACCAGATATTTGAGTTTTCCTTAGAGCAACCCGGAGTTCAAAATCTTCTCCATGATGAACTCTTTCTCGTTATCCACCAGGAAAGGGTCAGGAGGAGGAAGGCTGCGTCCAGGAAAAGGATTCTCCTAGAATGGTTTTAGTAGAGAAATGTGAAAGACGGGGTATATTTTAATGGACTCCGGGAGTTCCAATCTGAAGGACACCGGATTTACCTGTGCTTAAATCCGGAAAGGGCCAATTAATCTTTGACCCAATTTAATGGTGGGGACCTTCAATTGTAAGTTTCTAGTTGAAAGCCAGACCTTATCCCCGACGAGTATCAGTCGGGAGATCTACTGCAGGAGTGAATCCAAGTGGCTGAAACAGCAGGCAGTAAGCGAAGACGTAGTCAGGGTCCAGGGCAGGTGGCAAGGTAGCGTAGTGTTGATCAAAATCCAGGGGAGCGTCACGGATGCCCAAAAAAAGAAGAAATGTGGATAGTGTAATACAGTACAACGTGTCAATAAAAATGTACAAAGAGCTACCAAATTCCTACTCACAAACGAAGTAGAAAAATGAGCATATGTGCCAATCTGGAACTGTGAATCATCCCAGTCTGGATGGTGCGGTATAATCGGTCAGCAATCTCAGAGAAAAGAGAGAACAGCCATGGTGCAGATAGAATAACAAAGTTTATCAATAATAAGGTCACAAATGGAGGCTTACATAGGTCTAAAAAGTAAAGGCAGTAAACAGATGGGTCTTTCAGTGTGTCGCAACTCTCACCGCCCGGTACACACTGCTCACAGCTCTCGCGTGCGTCTGGACACCATGACGTCACTTCCGGATCGTGTCGTCACAGCTCGCCGGAACGGAGGACACCACCAGGAATCCCTTTGCTTCTCCTCCTCCTCTAAGATGGCTAACGAGCCAAACTCTATGCGTTTCGACGTGATGACGTCTTCATCAGGAGTGGCTAATACATGCTTCTAGCTAAATATATATACCCTATACTTAGCTATGATTGGTGCAATCGTAACGGCTCTTACACGATTCTAATTGGTCAAATAACATGTAAACATATATTTCTTGTGTAAGATACGAAAACTATGTTTAAAACATAAGCATTAAATACAATAACAATTTAAAAATACTAATTTCAAAGTATAGAATGTATAAAATGACAACAATAAGTAATTAATACTAAAATAAGTATTATACAAATAAACTAAACAATGTTAATCTATATAATAAAAAAAATATATATATAAATATATATTAGTGGTTATGTTGCCCCCAAAACAACATAGCCACAAAAATTAAAACAATATCTTATGTAAATGACGATTGTTGATACCTAATAATTATAAACGAAAAAGAGAACATATATATATATATATATAGTTACATTAGAAACAAATTCATGCTTGTAGTACATTATCGAGCTACTGACAAGCATGAATTTGTTTCTAATGTAATTAAAAAGAAGTATACTATCAGTAAACATATCACTTGTAGAACTAGTTATATTATATATCTCATTGAGTGCCCATGTGGGTTACAATATGTTGGTAAAACTAAGAGACAAATGAATGTCAGAATACTAGAACATATTGGTAACGTGAGACGTAAAGTTACGACCCATTTTCTGTCCGAACATTTTATTAACAAACATCAAGGTGTTATATCGGGCTTTAAATTTAGTGCCATAGAATATGTTCTCCCTCATTGGAGAGGGGGAGACAGAGATCTGGAACTAACAAAAAGGGAATCTTTTTGGATATTCACATTAAAGACGTTAGTTCCAGATGGCCTAAATGCTGAGCTTGATATACAGTAGGAGTATTTTTTATAGAGTTAGTATGTCCTTTTCAAATGTTTTTTATATATACTTTTTTATATATATTTTTAATACAAATTTTTAATATTTTGAATTTAATTATGGTTTCTTTCTTGTTCTCTTTTCCGTTTATAATTATTAGGTATCAACAATCGTCATTTACATAAGATATTGTTTTAATTTTTGTGGCTATGCTGTTTTGGGGGCAACATAACCACTAATATATATTTATATATATATATTTTTTATTATATAGATTAACATTGTTTAGTTTATTTGTATAATACTTATTTTAGTATTCAATTACTTATTGTTGTCAGTTTATACATTCTATACTTTGAAATTAGTATTTTTAAATTGTTATTGTATTTAATGCTTATGTTTTAAACATAGTTTTTGTACCTTACACAAGAAATATATGTTTGCATGTTATTTGACCAATTAGAATCGTGTAAGAGCCGTTACAATTGCACCAATCATAGCTAAGTATTGGGTATATATATTTAGCTAGTAGCATGTATTAGCCACTCCTGATGAAGACGTCATCACGTCGAAATGCGTAGAGTTTGGGTCGTTAGCCATCTTTGAGGAGGAGGAGAAACAGAGGGATTCCTGGTGGTGTCCTCCGTTTCGGCGAGCTTTGACGACACAATCCGGAAGTGACTTCACGGTGTCCAGACGCACGCGAGAGCTGTGAGCAGTGTGTACCGGGCGGTGAGAGTTGAGACACACTGAAAGACCCATCTGTATACTGCCTTTACTTTTTAGACCTATGTAAGCCTCCACTTGTGACCTTTTTATTGATAAACTTTGTTATTCTATCTGCACCATGGCTGTTCTCTCTTTTCTCTGAGATTGCTGACCGTTTATACCGCACCATCCAGACTGGGATGATTCACAGTTCCAGATTGGCACATATGCTCATTTTTCTACTTCGTTTGTGAGTAGGAATTTGGAAGCTCTTTGTACATTTTTATTGACACGTTGTACTGTATTACACTATCCACATTTCTTCTTTTTTGGGCATCTGCGGCGCTCCCCTGGATTTCGATCAACAGTGCACCTTCCAGACTTTTGAAACAGTCTTTTCTACAGGGTCGAGTGATAAGTGGTTTTTGCCTTTGTATTTCACTTATTTTATTATTTATATGATTCACTGTTCACTGTTGTTTATACACTCATTGAATATTTATCACTATTGATTTGTTTATTCACTTCACTGTTTTTTGGGGTTAAGTAGAGCGCCATCTAGCGTTTTGTTCTATACTGTCTGGCAAGGTAGCGTAGTCAGGTGAACATTCTCATTTACTTCTGCAATGGAGGGAGAAATGTTGGAGGAAAATTAGAAGGTAGTTTTAGGACCTGTAGAGTGGTTATGCCATGCTGTGGCTGCAGACTTACAATGCTTTAGCCAAAGAGTTTAACTAAATAACCCTTATTTAATAGAAGACATACAGTTAAGTATTTAACTATATATTTTTTGTAATATCGATGTTGCATTGGGTATTTTTGTATTTTGATATCCTATAAAAGACCAGATAATTAATATGAACTACCAAGTCATATAACAAGAATGCCGCTAGTAGGGTAGATGAATGAAATGGGTAACTCATCATTTTTATAACTATAAAAAAACGACTAAACACTCAGGGATCATTAAAGAGAATACAACAGAATCAGAACCTACATATATAAATGAAAAAAGAATGTAGCCAATGGATTTATATTCCAGAGATTAAGTATTTAATTCATATTAATAGAATAATGCCAGGAATCACACATGGAATCGTATGAACCATCTCATGACTAGGCTCAAAGAAAGTGTTTGAGTTCCTAGTCAATATTGATACCCCTTGGGTCCAAGGTACCGAGGGTAAAGATTCAAAACATCTATCTGCGGTTGAGCAGACATGGCCTATCACCTCCCCTCACCGAGATCGGTATGTGCTCAACCGCAGAGACAGAAACGGACACCAAACCTCAATGATCAAATTAGCAAAATGTCTAGATACTGGAATTCTACTGTCATCATTTCTGATGGATCGTAAATGTTCACCAATTTTAACTTTTAGTGGTCTTTTGCTGCGACCACCATAACCTTGGCCGCAGCTTCATCTCATAAGATAAATGACATGACTACTATTACAATTAATAACGGTTCTGCTTTTGTACATATTTTTCCCATCATAGCTACAGGTAGTTATTGTCTTCATGTGTTTAACAATTGGGCAAATACTACAATGTCCACATTTATAGAAGCCATGTGGAGTAATGAAGCTGCCCCTAGAACTTAAATCAGATTTAAACATACTGGGAGATAGATGTGAGGCTGCGGTTTTAGCTTTATTAAACACAAATTTAGGATTTTGGGTAACCCATGGTTCAAGACCTCAATCTAGTTTAAGAATGTCCCAACGTTTTAGAATTAAAGACTTAAACTGTGATGCCTGTCTGCTATAAGGGATGATAAAGAGAGGTGGTCTCTGTAAGTCTACATTTATATATATATAAAATAAAAAGCTGGGTGCACTCAAACACAACAAAGTATCGAAAATATGAAAAAGTATACTTAACAGAGATAGAGGTGCGCGCAGAGGGACAGGGAACACCAAACAAGTCCAGTAGATATAAAGCAACAAAAAAAAGGTCTGCAGCACTCCAGATAATAAAGTTAATTTAATGGAAATGGGGCAACCAATGTAACCCAAAGCAACGTACGTCTTGAACCCACACGGTCCTTTCTCAAGCTTTGTGCCGTCCGTGGGGACCAGCTAGTGATGGTGCTGTGCCCTTGTCAATACATCATATGATATGCTTTAAAGAACTGCTATTTTGTATGTGCAATATTTACATTCACTATAATACATCTAATTTTTAACATACTATTCCATGAGAGTCGTGCGCTTGTCTTTCTTTTGTTTTCTTCATACTGTAGATTAAATTATAGTGTACAAAGTCTTTGAAACCTTATAGATTTATTCTTTAAGCGTGGAGTGGAGTGTAGTGATTCAAAGTTATACATACAACTGTTTACACACATACACACACTGATACACACAGAGAACACACACAGACACACACACACAAACTAATACACAGAGCAGACTGACTCAGAAACACACACATACACATCATGCTGATTTAGATACATACACTAATACACACAGAGCAGACTGACTCAGAAACACACACAGTGCAAGGGGATTTAGATATACTGTACATATAAACTGATACACACAGCAGGGTGACTCAGATACACACACAGAGCACGTTGACTCATATACACACACACACACACAGAGCAGACTGACCCAGTTACACACACACACACACACACACACACACACACACACACACACACACACACGAGCAAACTAACTTTCTTAGCAGTCGCACACACACAGATTGCTATGGAAGATTCAGTTTATCCAAGATTTTGGGAGTCTCCCAGTCATTCAAGGAGTTTTGACCTCATGCTGTGGCCCACGAGAATATTTCCTATTTTTATTTTTTACAGCATCGGAACCAGGGGGTCTTCCAGAGATGAACAGCATATTATTTATTTATTCTAGCTCCAGGGTCGTCGTGAGTATATAATTGGCATTCCATATAAGAATAGTATTTATAATCCCTCAATCTAGCTTTCCCCCAGGCTTCCCTAATTAAGGTGGCTGGGGGCTAGTGTACTCAAGCAACACTTCAATAATGACTACCTACCTGGGGACTATCATATCCCTTAGGTAATTAAGCGTAGTGATACAGAGTTTAATCCTATTTTAATACCCATTGTTTTACTATGTTTCTAATAAAGTTTAGTTTTACATTTACACTATCATCTCAACACAGTGTATGAGTGCTCTACTGGGGTTCTTTCCTCCATTGTTTATCATACATTATAATACATTAAACATTTCTTTCATTTTTT
>CM071574.1:56228405-56304128 GCA_036426205.1 Ascaphus truei
AGCATTTAAAATAAAAGTGCTCTGTGCCAGTGAAAAATCAGAGTGTTGTAAATAAAATCTGACGCTTACCATCCCTTGTTTGTGTATAATGACCGTATAAAATGATGTAACATCCAGGGTAAGGCAGATGAAATTATTTTCCCTTTTAATGGAACCGAGTTGGGCCTAGAAGATCCCCACTGTCTTTAATGTATGAGGGTAGTAGATGAACAATGTCCTGTAAGAAGTGATCCACATATCTTGACACACCATCTCCCAAAGATCCAATGCTAGAGACTATTGGCCTTCCTGGAGGGGAGACCAATGTCTTATGGATCTTTGGGAGATGGTGGAAGATCGGGGTAACTGGATATGGACGAAACAGAAAATCAAGCTTCTTCAGATCTAGGATACCTAGCGAGGAACCTTCTTCAAGAAGGGCTCTCAACTCTTTTAAGAACGAGGCAGTTGGGTCGCCACGCAATCTAATATAAGAAGATTCATTAGAAAGTTGGCGTAGGGCCTCAGTTTTATAATCAATCTTATTAAGTATTACAATGGCGCCCCCCTTGTCGGCTCCCTTAATGATCACAGAGCTATTGGCTTTCAAGGCATTCAGTGCTGTCCTTTCCATTTTGGTTAGGTAATGAAAGTTGTACTGCAAAGGTGAGAGTGAAAATGTATAACCCTTGAACAAAAGGGATAAATCCCGTTCTATAAGTTGTTCAAAAGTGGTTAAGCAGTTTCCTTTCATATGCATCGGGTAAAAAACTGATTTGCCTTTAAAGCCAGAAGCTTGTCTGCCTGAAAGAGAGGAGATATTAGTCATATCAACATTTTCATTACTTAAATCATTTAGATCCTGTATGCAACAATGTTCTTTATAACTAAGTAATTTTGTACTAGGAGCATCAGAAAAAACCCCATCCTCACTCTCATCAATCATCACATCAGACTGAATTAAATGATCTTTTTGACTATAGAATCTTTTCAATGTGAGCTTGCGTATATATTTATGCAAGTCTACTATAGTATCAAATAATTTAAAGTCCGTATTTATATGTATTCCATCTATATTCATTAAAATAGTTTTCACTAAGCTCAATCTGTGGTTGTCTAACAGGTATAGAACATGCTTTATTCATTGATGTTGGGTATATCTGTGCCCAAGATCAATGAATTTTTCACTTATATGTTATACAGTATATTTGCTTTTTATCCTTGGTTTTAACGTTTCTTATATATTTTTCTTAGGTAGTTCCGGAGTGTCATCTTGTTAGGGTTTAATAAAGTTTGTTATATTGTATCAGCTCCAACGCGCTGACGTCACACGTCCCGCGTCATTTTTTCAAACCAGGAAGTGACAGGGGATAGGTTACAGCGGCGCGAGGATCAGGTATTTAAACACACTCCGGTTTGTTTGTTGTTTTTGATCCATTAAACTTTATCTTTTATCGTGGGAACGCACCTCTGTGTTTTTTACAATTAAGCAGTGGATTTAGTGCTCCGTTTTCTCCCCTCCTTTTCTGCTGATCTTCATCAACGGAGGCACACTATACCCCTGGACCAGTGGACATTGCGGCTCCTCAAATCAAGAGTTCCAGTATTGTATGTGAGTCTTTTCCACTTTCCTATTCCACCAATGGCTGCAAGGATATTTATTGTTCATTTACCCCATATTATTGCTGTGATGTTGTTTTGATGCTGGACACCGGCCGGTGTGCATTATCCTTACCTCAGTGCTTGTGGGATTACATTTTCCAACTATACATCTTAAGTGCTTTTGGGACTATTATATCCTAGCCTTATTCATTCTTCTTGGAGGGGTACTCCACCTAAGACTTTTTGCTTCTTATTGCTACATATTGGCTGCTTTTTGTTCTAGAGCACCATACAACCTTGTTTTTCTATATACCTTCGGAGACTCAGATTACTGCAAAGTTTAGAGAATTGAACCATTTTTGACTGGATTACGGGGGAGACCACTCCCCCTTTCTTCAACACCCCCCATCTGTTTTATTTGGGGCTATTATTTAACATCCCTCCGGCCATGTATGCGGCAGGCGTTCCGTTGCCCTCCTGAGGTATACTTGTCTGAGAATCGGGCGGAACCTTTCCGTATCAAGGTGCATAGAGTTAGGGGGTGGGAAAAAGAAGCGGGCCCGCAATAATAAGAAGGCTGGTGTTCAACTGAATTGTATAGGGGTATCAGTGGTATGTGAATGAAATTATTAATCGTGGCGCTATGTGTTTGTTTTTTTACATATAATTGTATCTCTACAATTACGGTCTGAATAAGGAGGGAATTCTAAAGCATAAGTCGCTTAGGGACATTATGGGACAAGGATTTATTTCTAGGCTTAGTTCCTATAATCTAACCTGGAAACAAATAAAAGCCCCAACTAGAGGCACAGTTGTCAAAAGAATCACCACAGTCATGATTATGGAGAGACTCACAGCGATGCTCCATAAAAAACTGCCACAGTTCCAAAAAACCTGGGTCCCGTCCCTCGGGGCTGGCCTAGATCCATGTCGCAGGGGCCACCCTCCCCTTTCCACCCCTCCCTCTCCATCTGTCTGTCTCCCCCCCCATCCATAACCCCCCCCCTTCCGTTATGATAAAATGTTAAGATGTTTATTGGAAATGATCTGTACCAACCTCAGTTATGTGTTCATAACAACCCTGTATCGTTACTTATATATTTCCAATAAAATAAAGATTGAAACAAAAAAAAAGAATCCCAAGGGGACTGTGTACTAAGAAGTCTCCATCATTCGGCTTTTATTCAAGAGAGTTTGAAGAGGGATGGACCAGAATCCTTGATGAATGTTCCATGAACTGATGAAATTAATCATAGATTCAAAGATTAAAGAAAAGTTGGATCTGGAGAAGGATATTAAAATACTTCAGAGCAAACTAATCCGATTTGAAGGAATGGAAGATTTTTGTATTACTGATCAGAAACTTTCCAGGAATATTAACTATATGGAAAAAGAGATCACGCAGAAAAAACAGACAACGTTCGAGAAGGATCGTATGGATTACGAAAGGAAGCAAATCTACACATGGCAGAAATCCAGTCCATTTACTAGAAGAGGAAACAAAGGGACTCCAAGTAGAACATTGATAAGGAACCATGAATCAGAGAAGAGCTTTACACCTTGGAGATCTATCTTTAAAAATAAATACACCGAGGCGTCTAGTTTTTCTGACGCATTGGATAGCGACAGCCGTACACATTCTGTGTTGTTTTGTAATTATGATGGGGACCAAAGACCTGAAGGTCCCATGACATACAGTATGAGCAAAGATCACATCCAAAGAATCCACATAGGAGAACTAATCAGTCTGTTTCCCAACATGTCTTCTTCCTTCATTTTTGTAGGGCCAAGCAGTGGAAGGTCAGAGGAGGAGGATATACCAACAAAAGAAAGAAAGGAACACTTTTGAATTATGAAAGCAACATCATCAAATATTTCTGGAGTGCACCTCTCTCTTAGAGAGATTTCACTCCTGAATAAGGGTTTACATTTTGCCTTGTTGAATGACTTTCAATTAGTCAAGACAATTATTGATGTGCAGAGATTCATTAGTCATTGTCACTTCTGATCTAGTTCAGTATCATCCCATGGTTGGTTACCACAGACAAAGGAGGATTTGAACCCCTCTGCCTCTCCTTCCGACCATGGGTTTGATAATTTCCATACATTTAGAGAGACGTGTAATATACAGGATACTGTATGTGTGGTTTATTGGATGAACAACATTTTGAACATGATAATATTATTTTCTCATACAGATTTTTTTTGTATCAAAGGACTCTGGTCTGAAAAATACATCAATCTTCTATCCTAGTCATGTTAATGGCCCCCAACTTCAGATTTTTTAACAATCGGTTGAACATGATTTAGAGATTTTTTTTTCCTAAAGGGTTTACCTTTTGGTCTCCTCGACATAACAACTTATCTAGGGAAGAGCATAGAGATTTGTTATCCGTAAAAAAGAATACATTGGTGGTCATTAAGAATGCTGATAAAGGAGGAGCCATAGTCTTATTACACTCAGATGACTATAAAAAGGAGGCTCTGCGACAACTTTATGTACAGTATGTATGTATATCTTTATTTATATAGCGCCATTAATGTACATAGTGCTTCACAGCAGTAATACACGTTACAATCATATAAATAATACAAATAATACATAATGGGAAGAATTGCTTCAGACATAAAAGTGACATTTAGGAAAAGTCCCTGCGTCAAAGAGCTTACAATCTAATTGATATGTAGGAAGAATGTACAGAGACAGTAGGAAGATGTTCTGTCTGCAAGGGATCAAGGAGGTGTAAAGTATCAGCCATGGAGCTACAGTACTCATATGCTTCGTTAATGAGGGTTGTTTTAAGATAGGTCTTATAGGTGAATAGAGAGGGTGCTAGTCGGGTATTGAGGGGAAGGGCATTTCAGAAGTGTGGGGCAGTCAGTGAGAAAGATTTAAGACAGGAGATGGCTTTAGACACAGAAGGGGTAGAGAGAAGACATCCTTGAGCAGAACATATTAGTCGGAATGGTGTATCACGAGGAATTAGGGCTGATATGTAAGGAGGGGCAGAAGAGTGTAAAGCTTAAAAATTGAGGAAGAGAATTGAGTGCGAGATGCAGGATTTGATAGGAAACCAGGCGAGGGATTTCAGCAGGGAAGACGCTGAAACAGATTTGGGAAAGAGTAAAGTGATTCTGGCAGCAGCCTTCAGGATAGATTGTAGGGGAGACAGGTGAGAGGCAGAAAGGCCAGACAGCAGGAGGTTACTGTAGTCCAGACGGGAGAGAATGAGGGCCTCTGTCAGAGTTTTAGCTGTCGAGCAACAGAGGAACGGGTGTATCTTAGTTATATTGCGAAGGAAAAAACAACAGGTTTTAGCTACCTTTTCAATGTGAGAGAGAAGTTGAGTGTGACCCGTAGGCAGGGTGCTTTTGCTACTGGGTGTATGATTGTGCTTCCAACAGTAATGTAGAATGAGGTAGTAGGGCCAGGTTTGGGAGGAAATACGAGGAGCTTCATTTTTGACATGTTAAGTTTAAGTTGACCGAGGACCATCCAGGATGATATATTGGAGAGACATTCAGAAACTTTGGTCTGTACAGCAGGTTTGAGGTCAGGGATTGAAAAGTACATTTGTGTGTCATCAGCATAGAGGTGATATTTGAACCCAAGAGATATGATTAGGTCACCTAGCGAGAGTGTGTAAAGAGATAAGAGGTCCCAGGACAGAGCCCTGGAGTACCCCCACAGAAAGATCTATAGAGGTGGAGATGTTAGCAAAAGAGACACTGAAAGTATGATGGGAGATCCAGGATAGAGCTTTGTTACGAATACCAATAGTATGGAGAATGTGAAGGAGAAGAGGGTGGTCCACAGTATTAAATGCTGCAGAGAGGTTGAGTACTATGAGCAGAGTGTAATGACCTTTGTCTTTGGCAGTATGGAGGTCATTAGTTATTTTAGGACTGTTTCATAGACTTAAGGGCAATCCTACTTAATCTTTAGTAGAACTTAAGGAAGTTCTACAGGTTTTTAAGAATAGAGTATGATTTTCTCTTCAAGAGTAATCCCGTTATACCTATATTCCACCATATCGTTCGAACAGCCCGTACAATGAGCCCTATTCAATATGCTGTGATGCGTCTATCCAATGCTGGAAAATATTTCAATCTCATTTGTTGGAATTGAGCTCTTTCCCATCACTGGGAACATGTCTTCACCGTGTACTGAATAGAGGCCCAGGAGTGATTTTGTATGCTTCATTCAAGTAAAGGAAAAAGTACAGTATTAGGCTGTGTCTATAGAAGGACAGTCAGCGCTGAGCCGTGCGGATGCTCCGCGATGAGCCCCGTCATCCTCCAATGAGGATGTCTTGAGAGGGGGCTCCCGCGGCGTGCTGAAGCGCAGTGATTTTCAGCCGACAGCAGTACTTGTTTCTGAGCGCGCTGTCGGCTGAAAACGTCCAATCAGAGCGAAGCAGCGTCAACGTCACGGCGCCGTGATGTTGACGTCGGCGCTTCGCGGGCTATTGGCCAAGTGATGTCAGGGCCCTGCCTCTCCCCGCCTCCCGATCGCGAATGCTGGCTCGTCGGCTAGTTTATGCAATCGCTCCTGATTGCGCAGATGAGCCTCAGCGTGAGTGCGGAGGAGCGCTGACTGCTAAAGTATGGACGCAGCCTATCTCTACAGTGTGTTGTCTGTCCCTCTGCTAAATATCAACCTTGAGGTTTGTAATTTGCCCTGTTGCCCTCTGAGGTCAGGCAGAGAATATGTATATGCAATAAATAAAAAAACTATACAATAACTGTAGACCAGAGCTATCAAATAATCATATTAACATGAATAAACAATGCACTGTAATATATTCATCCTGTTATCCGAGGGATAGAGGGGACAGTTTTCTCAAGCTTTTAAAGCAGCAGTCCAATCTACTGTTTTTTAATTAATTAATTTATTCCCCTTTAATATGTGCATCAATACAATCCACACAATGATAACTAATTAACTAGTGAAGATTAGAGAAAGCACACCCTTTGGATAGCACTCATTATAACAAAATACTGCAAATATACCAGCAAGTAGCAAGTGCAATGAGCCCACAAAATGTGTTATTGTAGCCCAGAGGCACGGATCAGGTCCGTATCAAGTTATAGCCTCCTAAATATTATGCATTGTTAGTACTAGCTCACAAGGAATCATGATGTGCAGTCAGGAACAAGTGTACCGCAGACAGACAGGGTGTACATATAAAATAACACACAGCTCGTAAATCAACCAGCATGAATACAAGCTAAATAAAGTGCCAGAAAGAGCAGTCAGAAAACACAGTAACTGTGTCTAAGTTAATAAGCTAACACATTGCTACTACCATCGTCACAGAGTAGCATTAGATACATCTCATTATACAATGCTATATGAGTTCAGTGTCAAAATGATATCTAGGTTCAAATGGCAACTTTAAATGTGTGTTTGTATCAGACCTGTATCGTAGCGACTTGCAGATCCTACCGGCACTCAAATGTGCCTCTCACCCTTGTTGCTGCGTACATGGGTACACCCTGTCTGTCTGCGGTACACTTGTTCCTGACTGCACATCATGATTCCTTGTGAGCTAGTACTAACAATGCATAATATTTAGGAGGCTATAACTTGATACGGACCTGATCCGTGCCTCTGGGCTACAATAACACATTTTGTGAACTCATTGCACTTGCTATTTGCTGGTATATTTGCAGTATTTTGTTAGTATCATGAGGCTATAAATTGATACGAACTCTGATTCGTGCCTCTAGGCATTTCAACACATTTTGTGTGCCTATTTGAAATAGCTATCACATCAGGTATTTTACCATCTATTACACCATTGCAGGTTTTTGAAGGAACAAGTACACGTTATTTATTATTATATATTGACAGTATCAGTCTTTATGCTACATGCTTACTTTACACAGGTTTTTTTTTTTTTTTAACAATTATTACTAGTGTTGTACCCAAGGGTTATCCATGAATGACCGTAACCTATTTAGGTTCTGATTATCATCAGTGGAATTTTCACCCATCATCTGGATATCCCTTGTGTTTCAGTTTTTGACATAAATGTATATAGCGTCTCTTTTTGTTTTGTACAGTATGTTTGGTCACCTTAGTGATATACTTTAATACTTTAATTCACTTCAGTTGTATCAAGTTTCACATAGACCTTTTCCTTTTTTACTTTAATATCATTAAAATATTTTTTTTTTAAATTATCATCAAATCATACTATACAATGAGTGCTATCAAAAGGGTGTGCTTTCTCTAATCTTCACTATCACTCCTTATCCCCTTTTGCACCTTTGTTATCAATACATCATTATTTAACCAAGCTGAAGTGAGAGTTCCTTCCCGTTCCCCTCCCTCCCCCCCCCCCATTTCCTAACTAATTAACTAAGTTGCTGATCGATCCATTCTCCTGTGATCGATCAGCAAAGATTCGACTCTGGGGTTCACAATATGACTACAGAGTATTGCCTCAGTATCTGTGACTTTGTAAATGTTTGCTATAGAAACAAAAAGGCTTGTTCCATTAGTATACATTAATAATGTAATTCAGAGTTGTTTAAAAAAAAAACAATTGCTACAAACATTTTCTTATAGTACAGAACTGATTTATTTAAAAAACACACATGTAGGATACTGTTTGGTCTGCAGCTTTAACTTATTGTTTCTTTCTAAGGTATTAGCCCATGTAGTTATTATTACCTATATAGACAGCCCAGACAATAGTGCGTATGAGAGATTGCTGCTTTTGGTAAAGACTGTTCGGTAAAAATCATAATGATGACAGAATGGTGTAGCCTTCATATTTCCCGACATTGGAAATACTTTTCTATAGCACAGGACGTTGTACGGGTAGACATGTATTCATTTTTTCTTATATAGTAAACACGAGAGCACTGCTTAAGGGGCAGAAGGTCAACTGTGAATTGAGTGTCTATTTCATTCCCAAGCTTGGCTTAAAATAAACCACACAAGTGGTGAACTGAAACCTGAAATCCAGCCCCATATAACTACATTAACTGGAGGATCTATTAAACAGTGCTCAAGCACATGCAGACACTACAGTTCTTGGTCTTCCACTATTCATGATACATTGACCCAAAAGGAATATCCAACATATTGTCTTACCATGCTGACATGCCTTTGGGGTCGCTCACCACTTTCTTAGTACATTCAATATCATCAAGGATGTCATCGTTCAGAAAACCTTAAGAAAATTCAAAAATAACACAGGGGAAATTAATGTAAAATGGCACATACAGTACCTACCGTTATCTATAGTGTCAACATATGTTAAATTGAATGTACAGCAGGCACACGCAATATTGTATAGATGACACTTCCTTTGAGGTTTAACTCCTTTTGACACAGTCAGCATATTATGTGGAACAAATAAGTTTAACAGAACAATGGAACGGATCTATGGGCAAGATATAGCTTGGGTGGGATTGAGGTATGAAGAAGATGTTTTGTGACCATCCTAAAGTGATTTGTGACTAGGAGTAAATCAGTCGTAAAAGATAGTACTTGAGAGATATAAATACTTACTGCTACAACTTTTTTGACATGCATTTTTACTCCCTGCAGTCTTCCCGTCATTGCACCAATATTTGCTGTTGAGCTGAAAGATTCCATAATCCCGACTTGACCCTTCGTCATTTATTGCTGCCGTGTTGTAGCTACTTTCATACTCTACGATGCATATACCTGTTAAACGATAAAAGAAGGGGATAAGGATGAATGTATGAGTTACCAAAGACACCTGTTCAGCAGACATACTGTATAAAGAAATACAACATATATAAAGACAGAGAAATTGGAGTAAAAGCGAAACAAAAATTTATTATTTCAATGATGGGAACAGCACAAATTATAACCATACAATGACAATGCATAAAGTAAGACATATATTATATGTAGCTATAATGATACATACATTCAGCAGCGCTATGCCCACGTTATTCAGCCAACCCAGTGTCTTTGAAAATCTTGTTTAACTGGCACCGAGTATACGTTTTTCCTTGAGTCCCGAAGATCATACAGGTAAGGAGAGCAAGACACAGGATCACCTTCATGTTTGTAACCTTGTAAGAGTGTTGTTAAACCTCGAGATGCCTGCTATTTATATACTGTACCATGGTCAAAAGGTATAACTAAAAGAGCAATATCAAATTGTGAAATAGCAGGGCGTATTTCATGAGGAAATATTTAGTGCTTTCGCAGCAGAACAATCTTAAAAAAAACAATTAATCATAAACAAAGACTGTATTTGATTATTTACAACACATGCAATGTTTTATGACCAATTGTTTAAAACTCAATCCGAAAGTAATTTAGAAGAATTAAACGCAAGAATTACCCAATAGATCTTTATTTTTTTAACTCTGGAGTTCTGATTCTTGACAAAAAAAGCTTTTGAGAGAGAGAATACTTGCCCATTGTCAACATTGGCTCACCTGATTGAAGCTGTGTGGTGTCAATCAGGAAGAGCCCTGTCATTGATACTGAATGACTATCTTTGTCCTGGGACAAACTGGGATGGACAAAGCTCAGAGGTCAATAAATGCTGAACTGGGAGTTCCTCTTGTGTCTAACCAGTGTGGCACCAGCAAAATTAAAACTACTGATAATAAAAAAATACACTTTAGTATATGAATATAAAAACGTATTTTCATTGTATATACCCCATAAACCGAACCATGCCAGACTGCCCATGGCTATGTTTTGAGCCTACACCTATGTGTGGCTCATGACCCCCTGTGCTGGCCAGATTACCGACTCAGCCACCATGGTAATATATTCCAAACAGGCATTACGCCATCTGCCCAAAACAACACAAGGTATTATTTCACCATCTGCCATAAGAGCCAGTCTGGCACCCTTTGAAACCCACGCCACAAGGAAGGCTATTTAACGCCTTAAACTGGCCTCACCGCCCCACCAACACCAGCGCGACTTGATGGCCGTCCTGCAAAGCCACACTGAAAATGTACATGCTCTCTTCGGACAGATGGACTCCCTTTCCCTGAAAAAGGCAGACTTCAGTTCCTCCAATTCTCTGTGCCAGACAACGATCCCCCACATCTCCTTAACAAACGTCACCAGCCCCCTGTTAAGCTTGTGCCTACTTAGCTCGAGTGCCTTAATGTTCCTAGCCTCCCTCCAACACAACCAAGGAACCACCTCCGACCACACTATTACCACCCCTTGAAATAACGATAACAGTTGCCCCAAATCCTGCTTCATGTCGCAAAGCAACTCTAGTATCTGCCATTGACCCAGGCTGTTACCCCCTACATGGAAGACCGGGACATCCAGGCACCCAAACCACTGCCTGTTATGCAGAACATTGGGGAGGACATGAGTCCACCTCATACCTCCTCTTCCCTAACCATGTTACCCTTGTGATGTCCACATGCCAGCTGAGCTGTGTCCCATATGGCTGAACCTCCACCCTCCGAGTCGCCCAAAAGATATAAGATTCTCTGTACATCCAGATTATACCAGGGCATGACGTAGAATCACTGTAGATTGGTCTGAACATGAATCCAGTACAAAAGCACCAAACAACTCACCAGGTAATAGAAAAATAAAAAAGATTTATTGGATTACATATTAAAAAACAAAAAACATACTAGGGACAGAACAGGGAAAACTGCTCCCACGCGTTTCATGCTAAATAACAATTTCTCAAGGAGGCTCCTTGAGAAAGCGCTGTTTAGCATGAAACACGTGGGAGGAGAGTTTCCACCTCTGTTGCAGGCTCTGGCATACCAGATACACATCATCCGGTTTCAGAGGAGATGGTGCTTTGATTCCAGGCAGCAGTACGCTCAACCTTGACCTAACAGACACAGAGGCTCCTGTATAATGGACATGCAACATGGAGTTCCAGAGGAGATGGTGTTTTGATTTCAAGCTGCAGCACATTCAGCCGTGACAATACAGAGACGGAGGTAGGACTTCTATATGGTGTGGGGGCTTCAGAGGTAATTAACTTGTCCTCTGTTGTGCATACACCCCCAGCAGTCGTCCATTAATACGCCGTTGCCAACTCTGTTTGTCCTCATCTCTATCATGAAATTGTCGTGACGATACCGGACATTGTACAATACCTGCACTCAATACTGTTGAATATACCCAGATTACATTGCACTATATATTGCATCAGCAATACAATACGGGACTTTAAAGAACAAATATATTTTTGAGGCTGATCTTAGGAGCTACAAGTGGTCATAGTCTATTTTTATACCAGGGCATAAAATTATACCAGGGAAATTAAATCAACTAATTTAAATATGCTAAACCAGCAAATATAGCTTGCAAACCTCCTGGACTCCCATCTGCCTATTCTCTTAATTACATCTTCACTGAGGCCCAGCCATACTGCCTCTGTCGCCACACCAATGCGAGAAGAATGGGACCTGTAGATTGTCGCATCCAGCCCGAGTTTTTTTAAGCATAATCGGAAAACTCGACAGAATTGGAACCGAGTCAAAGACCACCCATTCTTGTGCAGCAGATAATGACCCACCACTACATAACAGACTGCTGTGTAAGCCCCCAACACTCTTACAGGGCACATTGGTGCCTCAGCCAAAGCAACGCTATATAGCCAAGCTCCCTTATATGCTTGATCGGTTTTAGAAAATATTTTACCTGTACCCGCTCCAAAAGGACTTAGTGTGACGGTTCAGGGGATTCCGTCCCCTCCATGTGTCCCTGGTACTCTGCTCCTTCCTGCCTCTCATGTCCCTTCCTTGCCTCCCGGTCCCATTCTCCCTTCCTCCTGCCGCATCTGTCCCTCTGCGGCAGTCTCTGACGCTCTCCCGGCATCTGCGCGCGCTCCCCGCAGGACGCGCGCGCCTTCTAAGTCTCCCGTTCCCCGTTGCGGGGCTCCCCGCTCAAGGCCCCCCTCAGCTCCCGTTTTGGTCCCCTTACCTCCTGCAGACATTCCTCCTGCTCTTCCCCCGCCTTCGGCAGGTGCCCCACGGCATGGCGCTCCATGCGCCTCGTGACGCAGCCTGTGCGGGCGCTCTCTACCCTTACAGAGGGCGCGCTCACACGCTCCTCTTGTAGGCTTTTCCAGACCCCTGGCTCCTCCTCTCATGCTCTACAGGCTCTCTCTCTCACTGACTCACCTGTCTCCTCCTCACCTATCCCTGCTGTCTCCCACTTCACCCTCTGCTCCTCCTCTCTCTCCCATTGGTGTTCCCTCCTTTATAACCCCTGTCTGTCCTCTCTCTCATTGCTCTGCATAGTTCTTTGTAACCTCTGTGTGTGCAGTCCTATGCTTGGCTCTCCTGTGTTTTCCAGCTTCTGTTCCTGCTCCTGAGGATCCATCAGCTGTACACTGTTGTTCAATAAAATCCTTTAGTCACCACCTTAGCCACCCTTGTCTGCTTCACTGCTGTGTTCCGTTCCTGTCTCCTGTTGGAGAGATTTCCTGCTCCTGCTTACCCCTGGCTTGACCTCTGCTTGTACTGGATTACCCTGCTCTCTACTGCCCTTGAACCCTGCTTACGGACACGACTTTGCTGACTTCTGTGATCCCTGGACTCTGGCTTACGAACATTACGATCCTGCTCTCTATATCCCTGGACTCTGGCACACGGACATCACTACTCTTACTCTGAACCCCAAAGGCGTTGCAAGTATAACTAACCATCTTTCTGCAGGCCCGGCAACGCCATACCCCACTCTGGGCACGCCCTCACTGCTGTGGGTGCGTGGTAAAACCCTTCCCACCTCAGTACTGGGGACTGGCCAGGTCTGCGGGCATACAGGCGATACACCTAGCCCCACAGCAGTCGGCCTTTAGCGTACTCCTTTCTCAAGGAGTAAAGGGCAGTTTATGCCCGAAACGCGTGGGAGGAGGTTCCCCTATTTTTATATGTCCTGAGTGTCCTTCTTATGTAGTTTAATAAAGTTTTTCAGTTTTTAATTCCTTCTGGTGAGTCCTAGTCCTTTGGAGCGGCTGCTGAAATGGACTTTACTTTTTCTCCCCAATTCAACTAACAGGGCTGAAAAACAATCATTGCTCACCTCTAGCTGCCCAACCTGTACCACCGTACCATACCACTCGTGCCATGGTCGGAAATAAGTATGCCACGTGTTCGGGTGACTGACCGTCTCACTATATCCATCTATGTGCCGGGCTAAACCTCCACTGATGGACCAGACAAGGTGTCCCTACCAGGTCCGCTCCAAGCACCACTTTCCAAAAAATACTGAACTGCAGAAAAGAAAGAGCGCCCGCTATCCTATTAACCACTCCCGGTATGTGAACTGCTCTATAACATTTATCCAAAATCAAGCATTGCAATACCAGGTATCATAATAGTCATATAATGGGTGATGATGATGATGCAGTTAAACTGTTTAATGCAGTCACTACACCCATTTTATATGACTGAAAGATAGCGGGAAAAAACTTGTGAAAAACAAGATTCCTGATTACTTCAGATTCCCGCCTGGAGAAAGGCCTAGCGCCAGCACACAACCTATCCCCAAAATAACACCATAGCCCACTGAACCTGATGTGTCTGTAAACAGCTCTAACTAGCCATTGAACACTGGATCTCGATGACATAATGTCCTGCCATAGTAACTACCCAAACTGGACTCTATATTGTTTTTTGCCAACAATGCCCCTAGGCCAAAGCGCATGACCAAGCGCATAACTTTATCGAATGAGGCATATGATACCCGACATACCTCTGGATCATTACCATTGTTTACTGATTGAACAGCAAGGTAGGAGAGATGTTGTATTAGGTGAAAGGAGCAGAGCTCCTTTTTAGGAACTACCCCAAGCAGCGAAATCCTCAGATCTGCCAACGGGGCTTCACTAAAAGGATGTGCCATTCTTCCCAAGGACAATTCCTTGCCCAATTTTGCCCTGGCTACCTCCCCATGCTGTTCAACGGATTTAACATTTCACCAGTAATCGCTTCCCACCTGTAAGGAATCAGGGAACGTGTCCCCTGCGGCGTGTTCCCTCCTAACCTGCTGCTGCACACACCTCCGCTCTGCTTACAGAGCGCGCGCACATGCAGAGTCTTTTACCCAGCCACGGAAGTTGGCTCCGCCCCCGCCCTCAACGCGCATCTGCCACGCGCGGTTCGCGCACGTGACGTCGTCCACCACTCCCCAGCTGTGAGGCAAGTATCTCCCACCTGTCCCCTGCACAGTGCACCAATCTCTGTCTCCACAGAGGCCGTGCTCCACTCCTCGACTCTCTCTGATTCGTCCAGCTCTCCTAATAATACCCAGCTCTCTCAGTTCCACTTTGCTGAGCCTAGTTCCTGGTAGCCTTGTGCTTTCCATGTCCAGTTCCTAGCCTCTGCCTTGCCCCTCTGCTGTTTGTTTTCTCATGTACCGGCCCGGCTTGACTTTGGACCCCTCTCTGGATAACGACCTCGGCTTGTCTCTGACTACGCTTACCTCTCCATCCCTGACCTCGGCTATTGGACACTCTACTATTCTACTGGCTCCAACCCTTGACATCAGCATTACGGACACTGACCATCTCACTGGCTCCTCCCTACGACCTCGGCATGTATCAAAACTAACCCGCTGTCTCCAACCCAGACCCGGCTATGCTGACAATCTACTCTCCAGTCGTGCCTCCACTGCTGTTGGTGCGCAGTTTTACACTTTCCCACCTTTGTACCGGGGTCCCGCCTTGTTCGGTGTGAGCACATGCATTACAGTATGCTCAGCCCAAAGAATGTGGACCCCCCTGAGGTGGGCCAGGCCCTGTCTGTTATTGGTGAACGTTTTCACTAGCTGGAGACTCAAATTTCTTCCTTGTCCCAAAGTTTTGCAACTTTTTCCCGGCAACAGTCTCAGTCCAGAATTGTTAGGCCTGCAACCTTGTTTTCTCCTTCCTCTGAACAAAACCTTCCTGCTGAGCCACGCCTGTCCACTCCCAATCGCTATGCGGGATACCCTCATGGGTGTCGGGGCTTTCTCAACTAATGTGCCATTCAATTTGAATAAACTCCTTCTTGTTTCTCCTATGAATGATCCAAAGTGGCGTATATCATCCCTCTGCTGACCGGCGACGCTTTGGCGTGGGCAGCCCCCATATGGGAGCTAAGACCAGAACTCACCCAGAATTTCGGTCGCTTCAAAGAAGAATTCAGACAGGTCTTTGACACCCTGGGCCGTAAGGTTCAGCATCTTCTTTGTTTCATCTTTTACAGGGGCACTGTCAGTCGCAAGATACGCTCTCGGATTTCGGACCATCGCAGCAGAGACTGGCTGGAACAATGAGGCCCTTTCGGCAGCCTTCTGGCAGGGCTTATTGGAATCCCTCAAGGATGAACTGACCAAGCAGGAACGTCCTACCAAATTGGAAGACCTAATCGTGGTTTGTATTCAGGTCGACCAGCGTCTCCAGGAAAGGGAATCTGAACGCTCTCACTCTTGGCTTCCCGCAGCTGGGATTCCCACTTCTTGTCCTACTCCCACAGTTACTCTGATTCCCGAAGATCCTGAACCTATGCAGCTGGGAAGTCACCGACTCTCGTTCTCTGGGAGGAAACGCCGGAAATATAGCGGTCTCAGTCTTTACTGTGGTCAGTCCGGACATCTGGTGCTTCACTGTCCCATTAAGCCGGGAAATGCCAATGCTCAATGAGGTATAAGGCGGTCACATTGGGCACTATCTCTCCTTCCCCTTCTATACAGGAGATTCTTCCAACTCGTATTATGCTTCCAATTGTTCTCACGGGCTCCGAGTTTCAAGTCTCCACCTCCGCCTTTATCGACTCCGGGTCTGGAGGGAATTTTTTGGATCAGGACTTCGGTTTAAAAAACAACATCCCTCTCATTCAAAAATCTGTACCAGTCAAGTTGGAAGCCATCGATGGACGTCCCCTTCAGCCAGCCTCCATCTCATTGGAGACCTGCGTACTCTCCCTATCAATGAAGGACAGCCACAAGGAGAGGATATCCTTGGATGTTATCC
Source organism: Ascaphus truei (assembly GCA_036426205.1). Lineage (NCBI taxonomy): Eukaryota > Metazoa > Chordata > Amphibia > Anura > Ascaphidae > Ascaphus > Ascaphus truei. Next base: position 56,244,947 of record CM071574.1, read on the forward strand.
ATTCACCTGCTGTACAGTTAATGTTGGGGCTTCCCTGGCACAATCCACACAGATTGGACTGACAAGAGCCCCATACAATGGAGTCCCCTTTGTGCTAAATCTTGTATCATCTATAGAGTAAGGGGAATAAACCCCATATTGTCCGGTGCTACAACATTGTCTATGTGACTGTTGTTGTATATAGGCAACCTCTGATATGTGTGTCAATCTGAAAGTGACAATCCTGCTGCAGATAATGCAATAAGTCAAAACTGAAAGAATAATATAAGAACGGGAGACAGACTAATAACCTGGGTGGGGGGCTTGTGTGCAGGGAATAGTTAGACAGGAAAAGAAGCCGTGAATGCCCCTCTCCTGTACTCATGGGATACTAATGCCTGCTGCCCTTACCCGACCTGGTGTCTTCACTGCTCGTTCCGTTTCCTTGCCGGTCCCAGCTCTGTAGGTACTGCGCTTGTGCGTGACGTCAATACAGCTTCTTCTGGGATGGGCTCCGACGTGTCCTATGCACTTGCACTGCTTACAACCTCACGGGGCGGCACCATGCATTGCACGCTGGAAGGGAGACCCAGCTCCTAATGCAGATAGATTGTCTGTGTGCTCCAGCCGAAAAATGACAAGAAGTTTGATGGAGTATGGGCGGTCACTGCGTGAATGGAACTCAGCCAAAAAAATAAAATAAAATCAGCTTTATTAAACGATAGTGCTGTACATCACAGAGAGACCGCTGACGTGTTTCGTCCCGTCGTGGGACTTTATCAAAGAGTGAAAGAACTCTCTACAGAGGCATCTTAAGTAGGCAAGCCCTTCCTTTCTATTGGCTGAAATTTTTTAACTCAATGGTAGACAATCAGTCAATCAGATTGAAAAGCCACATGTGGGAATCGAATTTGCCTACAAGATGACCTGTGTAAGAACAAGTAGCAAAGTGACAAATATATATACAACAAAGGAAACAAAAACATTAAAATAATAACGACAACTGCAAGTGATGTAAAGCAACAATAATATAAAATAATGAAGAAATGCACTAATGTTATCTTAACCCATTGGAGAAGTATGTAAAATTAGTGAAAATATATCTAAAGAAAATGTATTTTTATATATCTAATATATGCATTATATGTTCACACACTGCCAAATAATGACAATGTATAAAATACAATACAGGTAAGTAATAGTATAATATCATATCAATACAATGAATTGACCATATTAAGAAAATGCACATAACCAAGGATACAATTTATACAGAAAATATATCTCCAAATATAATGTAAGGATAGCCGAGCATACAGCACAACAGTGTTAATTATATAGTATGTGCTATGATGTAAGGAGACACACTCACAAGACTCCCCAGCCATTAACCCTGAAGGATGTGTTTTAACTCCCAATCAAGGTTAATACCATATGGGTGGAGAGTGTTGAGAGTGTATATCCAATACATCTCTTGTTTGTTGAGAACATTCTCTCTATTTCCACCTCTAGGGTGGCAAGGTATATGCTCTATTGCTGAAAAGGAAAAGTTGTTAATACCACCTTTGAAACATTGTGCGAAATGTCTAGCCACTGGATGATTTAAATCTCTCTTTTTAATCAAACGTACATGTTCGGCTATCCTCACTCTGAGGGGTCTTGTGGTGCGACCCACATATCTATGACCACAACCACAAAAAAGAACATATATAACAAAACTAATATTACAATTAAGAAAATTCCTAATATAATTCTTTCTAAGGTTGTCATTGTATGTAATGTATTTGGTTTGGAATGTATACTGGCACATAGAACATCTGCCACATCTAAAAAAAGCCTTTTGGAATGCTTTTAATGTTGGGGAAATTAGATTTGGAATTAAACATACTAGGAGATAAGTGAAAGGCCAATGTTTTGGCCTTACGCTAAGAAAATCTTGGTCCATGTTGTACAATAGTACGAATGTCTTTGTCTAACAACAATGTGTGCCAATGTTTGGATATAATATTACAAATTTGTTGAGATTGAGAATTGAATGTGGTAATAAACTCTCAACACTCTCCACCCATATGGTATTAACCTTGATTGGGAGTTAAAACACTTCCTTCAGGGTTAATGGCTGGGGAGTCTTGGGAGTGTGTCTCCTTACATCATAGCACATACTATATATTAAACACTGTTGTGCTGTATGCTCGGCTATCCTTACATTATATTTGGAGATATATTTTCTGTATAAATTGTATCCTTGGTTATGTGCATTTTCTTAATATGGTCAATTCATTGTATTGATATGATATTATACTATTACTTACCTGTATTGTATTTTATACATTGTCATTATTTGGCAGTGTGTGAACATATAATGCATATATTAGATATATAAAAATACATTTTCTTTAGATATATTTTCACTAATTTTACATACTTCTCCAATGGGTTAAGATAACATTAGTGCATTTCTTCATTATTTTATATTATTGTTGCTTTACATCACTTGCAGTTGTTTTTATTATTTGAATCTTTTTGTTTCCTTTGTTGTATATATATTTGTCACTTTGCTACTTGTTATTACACAGGTCATCTTGTAGGCAAATTCGATTCCCACATGTGGCTTTTCAATCTGATTGACTGATTGTCTACCATTGAGTTAAAAAATTTCAGCCAATAGAAAGGAAGGGCTTGCCTACTTAAGATGCCTCTGTAGAGAGTTCTTTCACTCTTTGATAAAGTCCCATGACGGGACGAAACACGTCAGATGTCTCTCGGATGTACAGCATTATCGTTTAATAAAGCTGATTTTATTTTATTTTTGTGGCTGAGTTCCATTCACGCAGTGACCGCCCATACTCCATCAAACTAAATCTTGTATCACTCCGGTGCAACAGATTTGTGGCCTAGAGATTCCCAAGCTGGAAAAGCCTGTCCTACCAGAAGTGTATGCCAAATTTCTTGATGTCTTTGACAAGGTCCATTCTTAGGTCTTGCCCCCTCATTGCCCTTTTGATTGTCCGATCGATTATTGCCCAGAGCTGTTCTTCCCAGGACTAGATCCTATCCTCTTTCTCTCCCTGAGACCAAAGCAATGTCAGAATACATTCAAGAAAACCTAAAGAAGGGGTTTATCCGTAATTATTCTTCCCCAGCTGGGGCTGGTTTTGTCTTTGTCAAAAAGAAGGACAGGTCCCTTTGCCCCTGCATAGATTACAGAGGGTTAAACAAAATCACTTTGAAGAACTGTTACCCCTACCACTAATTTCTGAGCTTTTGGACCACTTGCAATGTTCCACCATTTTTTCTAAACTTGATCTCCAAGGGGCATATAATCTGATACGCATCCGTCAGGGTAATGAATGGAAGACGGCCTTCAATACATGTGATGGCCACTACAAATATCTAGTTGTGCTAGATATATTATTTCTGATTCTGGATTTTCCATGGACCCTGACAAACTCAAGGCGGTATTGGAATGACCACAACCTACATCTCTCAAGGCTATTCAACGTTTTTTAGGGTTCTCTAATTATTACTGCAAATTTATTCAAAACTTTTCTCCTACAGTGGCTCCTATCACTGCTCTTACTAAAAAAGGAGCTGATACCTCTTCCTGGTCTCCTGCGGCTCTTCAAGCCTTCGACTCACTCAAGAAAGCTTTCGTGTCTGCTCCCAACTTACGCCATCCAGATCCCAAACTTCCCTTCACTCTGGAAGTGGAGGCATCGGATGTCCTGGCCTGGGCTATTCTCTCACAGAGGCAAACACCTCAAGGCAAGCTACACCCTTGTTGTTTCTTTTCTAAAAAGTTTTCTTCTGCAGAGCAAAACTATGACGTCGGCAACCAAGAACTCCTGGCTATTAAGCCTGCACTTCAAGAATGGAGACATCTTTTGGAAGGCACCGAGAATCCCATCTCAATCCTTACGGATCATAAAAACTTGCTTTACATTGAAAGTGTTCCTCACCTCGATGCTCGTCAAGCCCGCTGGTCTCTCTTTTTCTCTAGATTCAATTATCTTATTTCTTACATTCCTGGATCTAAAAATACCAAAGCTGACGCTTTGTCCTGCCAATTCTTGGCAGAAGACAAGGCGGAAGAGGTTTCCAAGACTATTCTTCTTCCAAGTATATTATTTCCGCCAATTCTTTTGACGTCCTGGATAGGATTTTGGCTACACAGGTGCGCATTCCTGGGGGTCTTGAGCTGCCGGAGGGTTGCTTGTACGCTGCTCCACAATTTAGCAAAAATGTTTTAGAGTGGGGTCATTCATCTAAGTCAGCCGGTCATCCCGGTACCAGAAGAACTTCAGATCTCATCAGACGAACCTTTTGGTGGCCTACAGTAATATGTTCAAAGACATTGAAGAATTCATCAAATCATGCTCTACATGCGCTCGGAACAAGACCACTTGCAGCAAGCCACCTGGTCTTTTACGCCCTCTTCTCATACCGGATCGTCCCTGGAGACATCTTGGAAAAGAATTCAAAGGTCTCTTGGGGAGGTTGTGCGCAGACAGAAGTCACAGGCTGATCGTCATCGCCATAAGGCACCCAACTTCAAACCAGGGGACAGAGTGTGGCTCTCATCAAAAAACATCAGGCTCAAGACACCAACGCTGAAATTCGCTCCAAGATTTCTGGGTCCATTCCCTATTTTGGAGCAGGTTAATCCAGTAGCATACCGTCTACAGCTTCCTCCTTCCATGAGAATTCTCGCTGTATTCCATGTGTCTCTCTTAAAGCCCATTTCCAGAGCTCTCAGTTTCCTGATTCTTCTTCAAGACCACCGCCCATAATCGTACAATCAATTATTGACTCTAGATGTTCCAGAGTAGCCATTCAGTACCTGGTTCACTGGAAAGGCATTGGACCTGTGGAGTGGTCCTGTTTACCCCATCACCAGGTACATGCCCCTACCTTGTTAAGATGCTTCCATGCCAGATTTCCACACAAACCATATTGGAGACGTCCTGAGGCCGCTCCTCAAGGGGGGGGGGGGTGCTGTAAGGAATCAGGGAATGCGTCCCCCGCGGCGTGTTCCCACCTTACCTGCTGCTGCACACACCACCTCTTACAGAGCACCCGCGCACACACAGCGTCTTGTTCCCAGCCACAGAAGTTGGCTCCGCTCCCCACCTGTGACACGTGCCTGTCACGCGCAGGGTGCTCACATGACATTGTGCACCGCTCCTCAGCTGAGAGGCAATTATCTCCCACCTGTCCCCTGCACCATGCACCAATTTCTGTCTCCGCAGAGGCCGCGCCTCCGCTCCTTCCCTCTCTCTGATTTGTCCAGCTCTCCTATTAACACCTAGCTCTCTCAGTTCCACTTTGCTGAGCATAGTTCCTGGTACATGTGTAGCAAATAAACCATTACTTAGCTCAAAGATTAACCTGGAACGACAGTGAGTCCCATGAAAATAATAAATATTGTAAAGTTTGATTGTAGTTTCAACAACAGCTATGATTTGCAGGTAAGTAATATTGTAATTAACAGGTTAAAGCCAGTGCGGGTAAAGTTGGAGAAACGGAGAGAGAGGGGAGGGATGAGATATGTATGGATACACTATCTCTTAGCTGCAACACTTGGTGGGGGGGTATGCACAACAGAGGAAAATGTAGAATTACCTCTGAAGCCCCCTCTCCAAGTATAGTGTTGATCCTGGCTTCCCTTCTCATCCGTTGTCACGGTGCAGAGTATGGCGGCTCCATGTGAGGCACCGTCTCCCCAACGTAGGGTAAACTCGAGTCCTGTGTGATGTACAGCTGCAAGGCTGCTGTGCATCACACCAATCCGGAAACGAGGCGCAAAAGATCAACGTAGGATGGGCTGGATGCAAAAAACTATGTGAAAGCACTCCACAACTCACCGGGATGATGAAAAATGTAAAAAGATTTATTAAACTACATAAAAACAAATGGACATACAACAAAACAGGGATAGCACTCCCACGCGTTTCATGCTTCTACAGCACTTTCTCAAGGAGTATGCAGTAACACACAATGAAATGGATTATATAGCTCCTCCTGTGTTAATTGAGACAACTGAAATCAATCACGCAATTATAAACCAACAATGAGTAAAACACATGAACCAATCACTATGTTACTTTGAATACAAAGAGTAAACAAGACAAAGACTCTCTATATATAAGTGTATCAGTGATATAATAATATTATCACCAAGCATATAGGGAAAAGATCATAACCTGTGAAATGGTCAAGTAAAGATATCTAAATATCAGAAACATCAGAAGTAGCAAAGATAAATGCATACAAGTTCTCATTATAAATCATCGTCCAGGATAGATGAAAAAAATTATATCGTCAGTGAAATACAATGTGCCAATAAGACACGATGTAATTTGTTAAGATAAAGAATTCTTACTAAGTGAAAGCCGAAGTAATGTGCTATTTGGAGGGCTGAGTGCTCCGCGATGTTGTGGGGAGAAACAGGACAGGATCACAGGTTACCTTAGTTCTTGCTTGGTGCAGCACCTCCAGTCAGAATGGATCCTCTGTGATGGCAGGGGATGGCCCATACTGACACCTCTTCTTCTTTCAGCAGACAGTTAATGACATTTCTTTATATTTTCTTGGTCTTTATTGCATGCCGATCACATAACAGAGCCATTACATTCTTCCTTACAAGCTGTGCCCTGACTCAGGCTTTAGGCCCAGGTCAGGCCTGTTGGACCTCTCCTCACATCTCCTTATGAAATGAAGGGCAGATGTTGCTCTCTCCACAGAGGGAGGACAGAGAATGACAAGGACCCAGAATTTAGGAAAGTGCCAATATTTATATCCTTTGGGGAGTGGCTGTAACTCTTACTCATAACAAGCCAGATCTGGATACTGATATACCCTCACATCCAAGTCTTCAAAAGCACACAAGGCCTTATGAAGGAATTATCCCATCCACTGCCTGCACCTAACAGGGCTTACTTTGGTAGGGCCCAGGAAAAGACATAGCGGCCGGCAGGCTATGCTATACCAATATACATGTTTGCAGTTACACACCAGGAGAAACAACTTCCCTGACACGTTTTGTAACTCCCATAACTTTATCAGAGGGGAACTGATGTTTCTCATAGTCTTAGGTTTTTTTTTATGTCTCTATTAACCCTTTTGTGCATACAGTTCTTAGTAATTATGGTGGGAAATGCCTTTGCTGTATTTTTAGCACAACTACACGGAACGCACAAAGGGTTGACTTGGATTTGAACCATTGTAAAAGTCAACTTGAATTAAAAACTGGCCTGGGTATTTATTGGTCAATAAAACAAGATGTTTAGATAATAGTGAGTGTACCAATATCCAGAGTACCAGAGCTTAACCTGATTTTGTCCTTTATGACCAAACTAAACAATCTATTTATAATGTATTATGGATGTCTGAGACCCTGGTGCTAACTTCCAGGGGGGTCAAAAATCCCAACCCCCCCCCTTTCATTAGGAGAGATGTTGACAAAAGTTCAATATTATTTTCCTTACAAATATAGAAAATATCAGATATTTACCATATTATGGGCCTCCCAAGAATGTGAAATATATATTTCTAACAAGCGAATACAGCTGTTTAAATTGATATCAATCATTCCAGGGATATTTACTGTACGTGCATACCTCAGATACCTCTCCACTCACACAAAAGTAGAACTCACAAGTGGTAACTACACCTTCGGAATAAACATGCGAGCACACAGATGAAGGTAATAAAATGTAATAAAATGTAATAAGAACTGTCTTTGTGCTGTATTTGAACCAAGTACCTTTTAGAAAAGATTAACCGCATTTTCGGACACATTTTGCTACATTGCGTTTTTGTGTTAATTGTATTTTGTTTCAGTAGACAGGGGACCAAGAACTCCGGCGGTAAGACCTTAAATTATTCTTGGTGGTGGTGGCGGAAGCGTAATAGAGGTTTAGTGTGAATTTTTGGGGGGAGATATTGCTAATTTTGAGGGCCCGGGGGGAGGTATATGAGTCAATACAACAGCTAGACGTATTAACCCATTTCATATACACAAGTCACATGCTCACAGTCATACATACTGTACACAGACATGTGTAAACATACACACGAATGCATAGGCATACACTACAGACACACAGACATGCATAGGCATATAAACACACACACGCATAGGCATATAAAACACACACACACAGAACATGCATAGGCATTAAACACACACACAAACACACACGCATAGGCATATAAACACACACACACACGCATAGGCATATAAAACACACACCACACACACGCATAGGCATATAAAACACACACACAACACACAGCATGCAATAGGCATATAAACACACACACACACACCCCCCACGCATAGGCCTATAAACACACTCACACACACACAGAGACTCATATGTGCATACAACACACACCACATAGCATAGGGACATATACAACACACACACACACACACACACGCAAGGCATATAAACCCACACACACCACCCACCAACAGAACATGCACATTCAATATAACACACACACACAAGGCATATAAAACACAACACACATAGAGCTGCATAGGATATAAACCACACACACACACACAACACAGGCTATAAACACACACATACATGCAGAGTATAAACCCACAACAAAGGCAATATACACCGCACCCATACATGCATAGGTATATAAACACACACACACAAAGGCATATAAACGCACACAGACATGCAGAGGTATATAAACCCACACACACACAAAGGCATATAAACGCACACAGACATGCATAGGAGTATACATAGAGACATGCACAGGTATACATACAGTACACAGACAAACCGACACACACAGAAACTGTACATAGAGAGAAACACAGACTCCCTCCCTCCGTTCTCCCTATTCCCCCTCCATCTCCTCCTCCTCCCCCTCCTCACCGTGTCCCTGCCAGTGGCGTGGAGCTCGGTCGCTGTGATCTCTATTATTCAGACACAACCTGGCAGTAACTGCCGGGTCACCTCTGATTGAATTCAGATCACAATGACCGAACTGCTCGGGCAGGACAGAGTAATTAGGAGAGTGTGCTGGATAATGCATCCTCCAGAGCATTTCTCCACGCCTTACACCTTTGCTGGAAACAGATGTTACATTTTATGATTAATCAAACTTCTAGGGATTTTTCCAACAAGCCTGTAGCAAAGAGGGCAACAGTTTTGTTAGTTAAATGGGCTCTAAAGCATATAAAAGCTTAGCACCATTTTGTTAATCTGGAGCTTAATCTATGTATATACTGTCATGTCTGGCTAGAGAAAAGAGTTAGATTGTACCCCCGAAACGTTGCTGCTTTATCATACACCTCTCATTATATTATTAACATGGTGGTGATGCATTAACTGATTTTTTTTTCTCATATACTGTATGTGATTACATTATCCAGGGCCGCCGACAGGGGGCAAAGGCGGGACAATTGTCCCGGGCCCGCTGGCCGCTGGGGGCCCAGCGTTAGAAGTTGGACCCGACCTCTGGCCAAGCCCACCTTCTTTGCCCGGCTGCTGGTCCTCTTGTTGCCGCCGGCCCCAACTCTCCCCTGCTGCTGATGGTGTTGGTTTTTTGTATATCTTTGGGTGGTGTTGGTTTTTTGTATGTCTTTGGGTGGTGTTGGTTTTTTGTATGTATTTGGGGGGGGTTTTATTTTGATGTATTTGGGCGTGTTTTTTTTTATGTATTTGTAGGGTGGGGGTTGTATGTATTTGGGGGGTGTTATGTTTTTATTTGTATGTGTTTGGGCGGTTGTATGTATTTGGGGGATTAATCCCTGGATCAACATTCTTCCCATGTATACTTATTTGGTATATCCCTGTATACTGTACCTTTCCTTTCTAAAAAGATGTCCAACCTTTTTTTTAACAAATTTATTGTTTAACAAATTTATTGTATCTGCCATCACAGTCTCCATGGGTAATGAATGCCACATTTTAACTGCCCTTACTGTAAAGAACCCTTACCTTTGTTGCTGGTGAAATCTCCTTTCCTCCAACTTAAAGGGATGCCCCATGAATAGTTATTTTGAAAGCTCCTTGTACTGTTCCCAAATATATTTATATATAAGTATCATATCCCCTCTTAGACGCCTCTTTTCTAATGTAAATAAATAAATATAATTTAGCTAGTCTCTCCTCATAAGTTAGATTGTCCATCCCCTTTATTCATTTGGTGGCTCTTCTGTGCACTCTCAAAGTTCCAGAATGTCTTTTCTACGGAGTGGTGCCCACAATTGTACTCCATATTCAAGGTGTGGTCTTACTAATGCTTTGTAAAGGGGCATAATTATGTTTACTTCCCTTCCATCCATTGCCCGTTTAATGCAAGATAGGATCTTGTTTGCATTTGCAACTACTGCCTGACATTGGGCACTATTGCTAAGCCTGCTGTCTACAAGTACTCCTAAATCCTTCTCCATCAAGGATTCCCCCAATTTATCCCCATTTAATGTGTAAGTCGCCAGTTTATTGTTGTATCCCAAATGCATAACCTTACATGTACTGTATGCTTCCCTGTCTCCTCTGCATGAGGTCACCAGGTCACACTGCCGCCCAGCAGCATCTGGTATAATCGTACCCTTAGGGTTAGAAACGGGATCTATAGCCTACCCTACGTAGGTGTAGTGAAAGCGAGACAGGGATACAAAACGGCACAGTCCTGAAATTCCTAAAATTGTGGGAACCATGGAGAAACTATACAGGGGATAGATTTCTCACTTGGAAAGCCATAAAACCCAACAAATTAAACATACAGTACAATTATTTAAGCAACTCAAGTGAATTGTGGTTTGAAATTGATCAATACAAACAGTGGGCCCTGAAATGTATGTTGTATTCCACCAAGAGATTGGATTTACTGTATATTATCTAAATTCCAAAGTGTGGAAAATGTTATAAATGCAGTGAAGTTTTTTCTTTTCTCCTTTTTCTGTCTTTTATTGTGTATTTTTTGTGTTGTATTACAGTGCTGTTATTCATGTCTACACATTAAACGTGTTACATATGTAAGTACTGTATACAAATGTCTGTAAATTAAAACTTATTTTCTGTACCCCCCACCCCCATCTTTTTCGCAGAAATTTCAAACAAAGAAAAAGTAAAACATTTAAATTATAAAGAAGGTATTACAGCTAACTGGGTATCTCACTCTACCAGCACCCTTCAATGTCACATATAAGAAACCGCTTCCTGCATTTGATACAAATTGTGAGCCAGAAGAGTTTACGCCACTACAGACCTAGAAAACATGATGCATCGAATTATAACCTGTTCATCATATAACGCCCCAATTCACAAACTGACATACCTGGTGCAAAACATGGAGGAGAGACATTGATACATTGTCGCAAAGAGACACAAGATAAAATGATGCATTTTGTATCAGTTTTGCTCCAAATTTGCCGTGATACATCATCCTCAATGACTATTTTATGTTTCAGTTTTTACATTGATTTATTATTTCTAACGCTGTCCTACCTTTGTTAATTGTACTTTTAAAGAGTGGTGTAATAATTATATCACTTATTGATTTACACTTACATTAACAGCACAATTTTTTTTGAGATTTTACTTCATTTCATACTTTTTGGAGCTTACGCTAGATATCGAAGACAAGTAGCATTCATTTGTCTTTGCAAATTCATATATCTAAGTTGTTTATTATTTTTACAGGAGGAGCCCCATGTTCAGAAGCTATCGACCTCTGTGTCCATCACAGAGGTCCACTGGTCAAAAATATCAATTCAGTATCAATGATTCAAAATATGCGAAACTACCCCAAATTCTGTTGCGGACAATTTTAATGATTTTTTTTTTTTTTTTTTTAAATTCGATTCCTGGTGACATTTTGCAGAATTTTAAGGAGCTGAACATTGTTACAGAAATCACAATTTCGCCAATGAATCGCTGCTCGGTCAGAGGTCTTAAGAGATTCGCCAAGAATAAGTCAATGTGCTTTGCTATCCTTTCCCCCATTGTCCAGGGCCTTCATTGTTCTTACCATATTAACTCCCTAGCCATGCTCATTGACTTCATGCTTGCGGAATCGCCTGCAAACCTCAGAAAAGGCAAATGTCGCATGTTTTGCGACCTCGTGAAAGTGTTGCACATCTCTATCACTGATCAGTGACTTGGTTCTTCCTGATTGGCTCACCAGATTGCACCTGTCTGGTGTACATCTTGACAATTGTTAAGTGCTTCTTTCTCCAAAGTTTTTTTTTCTCTCAGGAATCAGGAGAACTCCCAGAGTAAAAAAGGGGAGGAGGAGGAGGAGGGGTGCTCCACCTGCTTTAAATCTATCATTAGAAATTTCACATGGACTTTTGAACAATTGGCCATAAACTATTGTTAAGTGATGTTTAAATGTTATATTGAAATGTCTTAAGTTAAGGTGTTAGTTCAAATATTGATATACTCCCTATGTATTTGGCTTCTTGTTCTTTAGAGCATGCTTTTTGATGTACAAGCACTACATTTTGCCAAATTAAACATGCCCTATGCTATTTCTCATTTTTACATTGCTCTTTCAGTTTTTCCTATACAAAAACTCCTCCCTATGTAACTTTGGTGATGGTATATATAGCAGTCACCTGGAGGTTAGACAACGCTCTTACAAGGTTACAAACATGAAGGTGATCCTGTGTCTTGCTCTCCTTACCTGCCTGATCTTCAGGACCGAAGGGAAAAAGTATAATCGGTGTGAGCTGTACAAGATGTTCAAAAACACTGGGTTGGCTGGATATCATGGACATAGCGCTGCTGACTGTATGTATCATTATAGCTGCATATTATATATGTATTACTTGGAATGTCATTGTATGGTTATATTTTGTGTTCTTATGTACTCACAAACAACGCAAGTGATCATTCTCTCTCGCTAATATTTCCCTCTCTGTATATGTTTTGTAGTTCTTTATTTCTCTGTTTAACAAGCGTCTTTGGTTTACTCATAGATTCTTTGCTTCTTTTATCATTTAACAGGGATATGCGTAGCCAAGCATGAGAGCGACTACACTAGCACAAAAAAAACTAACCATGGTACAAGTCAGGACTATGGAATCTTTCAGATCAACAGCAAACATTGGTGCAAGGATGAGAAGCCTGCAGGGAGTCCAAATGGATGTAAAATGCGTTGTAAAAGTAAGTATTTCTACATTTAAAGTATAGTATTCAACTGCTGACACCACTGACTTAGGCTGCGGTCAGGCAGGGAACGGGCGCGCTGGCACTCCAGCGCTGCGCCCTGCTCGGCTGGGCGATTCGTGCCTGGCTAGGTGCGCGCTCGTTTGGGGGGGCGACCACGACGTCACGGAGCTGGTTCGCCCTCATTGGGCGAACCGCTCACGTGACCCGCTTGCGAGTAGCAAAATCAAATTTGCTTGCTCTAAGCGCCGAGCAGGCGCTCGCTCATGCTGGCCACACACATTGCCGCAATGTGTTTCATCGCAGCCAGCGTGAGCGCGCCCGCCCGCCCAGCGCCACCCTGGCTGAGGCCTTACTCTGAGTCCTCGAATCGCTCTAGGATGGTCAATTTAAACCTTCATTCCAACCAAGTTCTATCTTGTCCATAGATCTGTACCTTTGCCCTGTTAAATTATTTGTTCCGGGGATTATGTCAGATAGGTTTTATATACTTCAACATGATAGATTGAGCTAACAAGTAATACAATGCTTGCTACTAAATCGATTGTGTAAAAATAAAATAAAGAGAAATAATAAGGTGAAGATTCCAAGTTTGAAATTAATGTGATATCTTTTGAAAACCGACTGAGTGTGATTGTGGAAGAAAAAAAAAGAAATGTACTAATAATAACACTGACAATGGAAGACAATACCACCACATCTAAAAAGAATATGAATTATTTTATAATAAATATGAAGACAATTCTTATGATATTCATCGAAAATTATTATTTCTAACTAAGGCCTGGGACATAGTAAAGACTTTTGTGCTGCTGCTCGCTCTCGCTTGCTGCCGCTCGCTCTACCAGGAGCTTTTTGCTGTCCTGGCAGAGGAGACAGCAAGCGCGCTTGGGAGGCGGGTATCACTGTGTGTGTGTGTCAGTTGGTAGCTGTCAGTGTGTGTGTGTGTGTGTCACTATGAAGTGGTCTGTGTGTTTGTGTGTCACTGGGGAACGTGTGTGTGTGTGTGTGTGTGTGTGTGTGTGTGTGTGTGTGTGTGTGTATTATATAATATTTAAAAAATTTAAAAAGACATGTTGTGAGAATAAATTATTTATTAACATTGTGCAACTTTGATAAATATATTCACACACATACATCACACACGCACGCACGCACGCACGCACACACACATCAACACACACATACACATACACACACACATACACAGACACATACACACACACAACACCACACACACACACACATATACACATATACACACCTCTGTGCTGCCTCTGTCTGGTCTGGTGGCTCTGTAGTTAAAATGCCGGGACGGCTGCAGCCCGATTGGACGGGCAAATTTCAAACTTGCCTGTCTCGGGGACATTTCTCAGCCTCCGCACGCATCAGCACGCATGCGGAGGGAGAAACTATAGCCGTGCTGATTACAGATGCAGGGGCTTAATGCATCTGTTCAGCGCGGCTCAGCCCGCCTCAGCGACGCTGATTTCACTATGTCCTAGGCCTAAGGTATATTTCTGTAGAGCAACAACTATACATAAGAATTAATACATATAATAAATGTTTCCTCCTAACCTACTTTGGGTTCTAAATTATTGATTATTATTTCATATATTACACTTGAAATCAAAATTCACCTGAAAAAAGATGTAACATTAAAGTCTGTAAAGAAATCTCTTGCTTAATAATATCCAGAGTCTCAAAACTTTGGTGCGGTTGGTGTAGAATCCATCCCTCGGTCCTTCTATACCGGTATATTTTCAATGCCACAGTGCCTGCTACATTTCTCAAGGTTGCTCCAACCCTTAATCCCCCCCAAAAAAACAAAAATTGAAAAAAGTGTAAAAAACACTGTAGTGCATTATCCTTTTAATATATGAAATAATCAAGGAGGGAAGTAACGCTGTTACAAAAATACTTTAATAGCATGTCACCCAAAGCCTCAAAACGCCATTGCAGGCGTAAAATGCCTTGCTCCACCTCTCCAACATCTCCTCTGCAGACAGGGACCGTGAGTACCAGCACTCTCACCGCTGATGGTCTGGCCACGTCCGTTTCAGAGACAACGAGGGAGCTGGGAATGAGAGAGACTCATCCTTGTCCTGGATCCTTTTTTTTATATAAGGAGAAACTCCTCTGGTCCACAGAATCATATATTGATTAATCTTTAATAAATGGAATTAATTTTATTAAACCGTGAGGGGAGACACTACTCATATTAAAAATCCTTAAGGTTTTCTTTCTTGAGTTCAGCTGTGTTACCTCCATTTCTATTCCATTCCTTTAAATTTCACATTATGGTGGGGATTTGACAGAGCCAGTGAGTGAGCCAGGTCATAAGAAGCTTGGCCGAGTCATTTCAGACAGTTCCTTCCCCACTAGACTTATCTAAATATTTTGGTTTCAGTTAAAAGCACAATGTTCTTCTTTTTCTAAAGCAAGGATATTCTTGAGGACAGGAGTTGGCTACCTCTGGCCTAGTGACACTATGGAGAGTGAAACTCTTCCTAATGTTTCCTATATGTTCTTGTAGTTGAACTTTTTATTTGGCTGGAGCTAACGCTGAATCACACATACAAAACAGAGCAATAACCCCACAAATAGATTTACGGGAGTAGTCCTAACTCGCTAGGCGCAGGATGCTGCCGAAGCTAGTTTACCCTGGATCCCGCCTCAATAGTCTGTCCCAATTACGAGAGAAGACCGAGAGAAGACCACCCCAGGTCCACGGTACAGTTTTTCTCTAGACACAGACTGCTGTCCATGTCTATAGTTTCCCGACCTCCATTTGGGTCAAGGAGGAATGGCTACCGACCAATCAACATAGTCCATTACTCTGCTGAACCTATCTGAAGTGAGAGGTCACCCAGAATAGACCAATCAGTAAAAGGAGATGGAGCCAGTGTTGGAGGACAGCCCCAAGGGGCAGCGCCTGGGAACATGGTAAATTGGAACTGACCAATGGGAAACACGATGATGGGGTTAAGACATGAATGACAGTTCCCAAGGTCAGTTCCAGACCTCCCAAATGGTTAGACGCCTCGCTGCCATGAAGAAAATAATGTTTTGGCTTTGGAGTGTGTGCTCTCCCAGAAGGAGGATGCATCCCTCCCTAGCTTCTCATTGCCCATAAGCACCTGGCCCACACAAAGGCTTGCACCCAACTCATTGCATGCTTGTTACTCAATGAATAAAAAGAAAATGTGATAAAAGCGCTAATGCTTGGAATATTAGTAAACTTAATACTAAAAGTGATTACAAAAAAACCTTAAATATAAAAGGACTAGGCTGCCTGGTAACTATGATGGATACAGGTCACTAACAAAGTACACAGAACAACACAATATACCGGCGCCTAGATAATACACCCCATCCAATCCTAAGGTGATCACTGACCAATTGGTGATATTGTTCTTAGTGTCCATACAATGTCCAAAAAGATCTTGATAGAAGTCTCATTGCTTGTGGGGAGAAGCAAAAAGAAAATTCATAGTGTAACTCTGACATAAAACAGATGGACAAAAACACTGACCACAAACAGCACACAAAACAACATGAAACACAAAATAGCTGAAAAAATAAACTGGTAATCTTTAATGAAATTATAACAGACAAAATCAATGTCTAAAAAAGAAGAACACATGCTGAGGGGATCCCACCTGGAAGATGTGAAATTGGAATCCTACTCACGACAATATGATTATAAACCAGCGTGATATGCAGCTCAGTCTCTCCCTTGGTGCAAGCTCCCGAAGGGGGACTCCTCAAAGTACTGCCAAGCCCCGGACGCCGTCGTCACGTGCACTGACGCTTTGGTTCCAGTCCCGCTGATCTCGTCGCATCCAGGTGACATGGCTGGAGCATGCGTCGTCGCTGATAGTCCCAGTGTAGCACTGTAGGCACGGCACTTAGCCGGAGACCTCTCAAAGCTCCACAGATGTTCAATAGTGGAATGAAAGCTGCAGAAAGTCCACACTAGTGTTCTCTATATTTGCAAAGAAACACCCTATGCGTTTCGTGACGCTAGTCACTTTGTCATGGCCAATGCACATGCCATTTTACATCAATTTAATCCATGTTATATTTCATCTCTTTAGATCTTCTGGACGAAAATATCCATGATGACATTGAATGTGCTAAGAAAGTGATAGAAGGCCCCAGTGGCATCTCAGCATGGTAACACAATATATGAGATATCTATCTATCTATCTATATATATATATATATATATATATAAGTAAAAATCTGCTTGTGGGTTTGTTTGTGCGTGCTCTCATTGGCTGTCATTGGCTGTCAAGCTCTCTCATTGGCTGACTGCAGGGCGGTCCTTGGCTGTCATTGGCTCTCATGGTCTCTGAGTGCAAGGCAGGGTGATGTCATTATATACACACAGAGAGAGGGGAGATACATATATTATATACATACAGAGAGAGGGGAGATACATATATTATATACACACAGAGAGGGGAGATACATATATTATGTACACATAGAGAGAGGGGAGATACATATCTACTATATATTTCTGGAAGCATTGTATGTATGTATGTTTCACTGTGTTCCCTGTCCCAAGCGGCAATCTCATTGGTCCCTTGGCCCGCCCGCCCCCGCACACCTCTCATTGGCCTCACACAATCACACCACCCCCTTGGCCCGCCCCCCACACCTCTCATTGGGTTGAGGCGGAGTGACGGGCCAAAGGTCCAAAAAAAACAAACACACACACACACCTCTCTCTCTGTCCTCTCCCCCCCCATCACACTCACCTCCCCCCCTCCCCGGTGCTCCACTCCCTTCCGCTCCACTCACCTCCCTCCCGCTCCACTCACCTCACCTCCCTCCCACTGCACTCCCTCTCCACTCCCCTCCCTCCACCTCCCTCACGCTCCACTCACCACCCTCCCGCTCCACTCACCTCCCCGCTCCACTCACCTCCTCCGCCACCATCCTCCCTCCGCTCCACCAATCTGACTACACTCAATCTATCTCAGGATCTGCTCCACTCAATCCACTCCCACCTCCACTCACCTGCCCTCCAGCACGGGGACAAGGCATGTGGGCAGGGCAGCCGCCGCTTGCCACGCGGCACCAAATGGCGGCGACTGAGGACCCCCTTCTCCCTCACGACTAAATAACATGTGGGCGGCGGCCGGAAGGAGAGGTCCCCGCTCCATCCACCCCTCCCGCCCCACTCACCTCCCTCCACGCTCCACTCCCTCCCGCTCCACTCACCTCCCTCCCCGGCGCGGGACAGGCAGTGGCAGGCAGCTGCCGCTGCCACGCGGCACCTAAGATGGCGCGGGACGGAAGGACCCCCTTCCTCCCCTCGCGGACTAAGTAACATGGCGGCGGCCGGAAGGAGAGGTGACGTGTGTGTGTGTGTCACTGTGTGTGTGTGACACTGTGTGTGTGTGACACTGTGTGACAATGTGTGTTTGTGTGTTACACTGTGTGTGTGTGTGTGTGTGTGTGTCCACTCTCCTCCCCCTCCTGTCCACTCTCCTCCCCCTCCTGTCCACTCTCTGTCCCCTCCTCTGTCACTCTCCCCTCCTGTCCACTCTCCTCCTATCCTGTCCACTACCCCCCTCCTGTCCACTGTCCCCCCCCATCCTGTCCACTGTCCCCCCTCCTGTCCACTGCCCCCCCCGTCCCCCTGTGTCCTCCCCCCCCTTTTCACGTTCACCCCCCTCCTGTCCACTGTTCCCCCCCTCCGCCCCTGTCCTCACCCTCCTGTCCACTGTCCCCCCCCTCCCCTCTGCTCCCCCCCCTCCCTCACTGTCCCCGCTCCCCCCCCCTCCTGTCCACGTCCCCCCCCTCCTGTCCATGTCCCCCCCCTCTGTCCACTGTCCCCCCTCCTGTCCACTGTTCCTCCCCCTCCTGTCCACTGTCCCCCCTCCCCTGTCCACTGTCCCCCCCCTCCTGCACTGTCCCCCCCCTCCCCTGTCCACTGTCCCCCCCCTCCTGTCCACTGTCCCCCCCCCTCTGTCCACTGCCCCACCCCTCCTCTGTCCACTGTCCCCCCCCTTCCCTGTCCACTGTCCCCCCTCCATCTGTCACCCCTCCTGTCCACATGTCCCCCCCCCTCCTTGTCACCCCCGACCCCCCCTTCCTACTGTCCCGGTCCCTCCTCCTGTCCACTGTCCCTCCCCCCACCTTTTCCTAGCGGCAAATTTAACTCACGGGCAATGCCGGGTCTCTCAGCTAGTATTATATACACACAGAGAGTGGGGATATACATATATTATATAAACACACAGGGAGAGTGGAGATACAAATATAATAACCACACACAGAGAGGGGAGATACATATATTATATACAGAGAGGGGAGATACATAAATTATATACACACACAGAGAGAGGGGAGATACCCCGCTGTGAAGGGGTCATGTGACCCTGCTCGCCGCTCCAAAGTCAAACTCTTTTGTCTCGCCAAGCCCCAAGCTTGGGAGAGCGTACGTGCCCGCGTATGAGCGTGCGGGCACAGCGTTAGCGTGGACAGGAGGATTACCATTCACACAGGTAACCGCGCCAAGCTCCAAGCGCAATCAGCTCTAGCGGGGACCGCCCTCAGGGGGGTTTGAGTAAATGCTCTCCAGTCTATGGAAATGCCTTTGTTTATAAAGCTGAAAGACTATTAAAATATAATAAAGAAAACCTTTTGTAAATATATTGGGACCCGCACATTATCACAAGAAATTGTTACTGATTAAATTAGCCAAGCATTCTTCTATGTTTGCGCATTAGGAAGAACATCACAAATAAAAAGCGTAAGCAGGTATTTAAATAGAAATAAAGAACATTGTGATCCACTTAGTCTATATTTACATTCAGTCTCATCCTCTCACCTATATTAACCTCTTTGAAGCCAGAGGGACAAACAAAAGATAGTAGAGCAATTATACATAAATGGGAACCCATAGCACTCAAAAAATGAAAGACTACCACACAAGTGTACGGAAAATGTCTATTTTCAAATAATGTAGTCAATAGATATACAGTACCACAGAAGATACGGAGATACAGTGTCCTATAATGCATCTAAAGAGATTACCCTAAGTGTCTGTCTGGGGTACACTGGACCCAGATGGACAATCAGGGTGATCTCTTAGAAGCAGTTGCAGTGGATGCCTTACCTCAATGGCGTGAGCTTCTGGGATTTAACATTATTTTTCTCCGTGGGTGAACTAGAGGACTCTCACAAGGAGAGTGCCACTGGAAGGTGAGAAAGGCTTGAAGGGCCTCAGTGCCCGAACCGTAGCCTCCCCTGATTGGACAGTTATTTTCCCATTGATTTGGATTCTATGTTTAAATTAATGTATTTATATAACAGTGTTTCCATTGGTGATTTATAGTCTTTGTTTCACCTTTTTGTGTTCCCTGTATACATTTTCCCATGGTTTTGATTTAGAGATTTGAGTGGGGTTAATGGGCCACTGTGCTCTCTGTATCTTACGTGGTATACTGTACCTCTTTACTTGGCTACATTATTTGAAAATAGACATTTTGCGTATATACTTGTGCGAGTCTTTCATTTTTGGAGTACTGCGGGTTCCCATTTATGTATCTACAGGTAAAGAACAATTGGAGAGAAGAAGGCGGTGCAGCTGCCTACGTCAGTGAAACAGATCGGGAATCCTCTGGGTCAGCAAAATATACATTTATACGCACATTTCAACAGCAAAAAACATTTCTTGCTGTTTATGTGCCAATAAATTTATAGTTTGCTGACCCAAAGGATTCCCGTTCTGTTCCACTGACGTAGGCAGCTGCACCGCCTTCTTCTCTCCATTTGTTCTTTGCCAGCACCTCAGTAGGAGCGCGCCGACAGCGCCAGGATCCCACACACCAACAGTGAGTTATGCATTGATTTGTTCCGGTTTCTTCTTGCAAAGTGTTCCTCAGTGAGGAGGTTATAGAGGGGCAGCATACCACTGTGTTATAGAGTGTGGCTACGTGGGATTTCATTTACATTGCGTTGTATATACGTCCCAACATTGCATTTGCGCCTGATCTAGTCTGAGTAGCGTCGCTGAGGAAAGTGGTGTCCCCATTTCTCCAGAAGTGTATGTACAGGTAGTCCTCGTTATCCAACGTTTCATGTTACAACGAATGGCATATCCAACGCTTTACAATGCAACCCTAAGGGCCGTTTTTCGACGCCGAAATGCGTTATCTGATGCTTACCGCCGCTGATTAACATGGGACTCACTTTACAACGGTTTCACTCTCCAACGCTACATCCAGAGCGGATTGCATTGGATAACCGAGGGCAGCCTGTATACTTCTGAGAATTAGGGGGGATTCTCTTACCCGCATGCACCATTTCTAATTAAGTGCGAGTGGTTTATAGTTGTGCTGTCTGATTCCAGAGACTATTATTGACGAGCAATACTTTGCTTGTCGCCTCTGACAGTGCACGGCTTAACATGTTTCTATATGAACTATGCATACTGTTAGGAAAGAAGTAGCTGATTATGTCTTTTTCTGCTTCTTCTCCTCAGCTTGTAAAAACAACCGCCGATAACAGGAGTGGCCAACTCCAGTCCTCAAAGGGCACCAACAGGTCAGGTTTTAAGGATATCCCTGCTTCAGCACATTTGGCTCAGGCGTTGACTGAGCCACTGATTGAGCCACCGGTGCTGAAGCAGAGATATCCTTAAAACCTGACCTATTGGTGGCCCCTGAGGAGTGGAGTTGGCCAACCCTGGCTGAAAAACTGCCCATTAGTCAGCTGAAAATCAAAATGTCCTCAGCTTTCAGTCAATGTACTGTATTAGTATTGCAATAATTATCATTTTAACCATAATTCTGTACTCTATGTTTCATTTCTTTTTGCTACTTAGGCCTTCCTGGGAAAAGTATTGCAAAGGGAAGGATTTAAGTAAATATACTAAAGGATGCTGAAGCTAAAAACCTCAACTGAGAAGAACGCAAAACATTGAAATCGTCTTCATGTGCACAAGCTCGCTCATAGCATACACATAGCATACACACGCTCATTAACTGTACCGCACAGGGCACTGCACTACTGCTACGTAGAATATAACATTTATCTTCAAGCAATATATGCACGGCTAATTTGCATTTACAGCAGCAAAACAGTAATAAAATATATCCTACAACCTAATAAATATGGCATTTTTATACTTTTTCCTCTATTCGAACGAAGCATACAAAATCTTACGTCTCTACTCAGTATGATGTGAAGACATTTCACCAGTGAAAGGAATGAGCTCAGCTCAATTCAAATGAACGAGATAAAAATATTTGCCAGCGTGGGATAGATGAATCACAGCATATTAGGGGGTCATTTTACATGCAAATCTAAGACTGATTTGGCATCACAATTACTGTAAATGACAAAATGAATCACTTTGTTCCAACGCCTCTGAACAAAACATCTGAGCCAACATCAGAGGCTGGGCTTGTGAGATACTTATTGATGGTTAAGTGCATATAACTTATTTACAGATGTTGTGGGCTTCAATGTTCCCTTTGGTGGAATATTGGTATTCACTGTAATGGCAGTTATGCAGGATTAAGCTCTGGTACCCCTTATCAGAGTTTAATTAATCCCCACTTATATGTCCATATGCACACATTTATACAATAGGATGGCAACTTTGGAAAACCAGATGTTTTCATGGTTCTTGTTTGCTTTTCTCTGGATTAATATAACTATAAATATGGCATGAATATCAAGTCAATTCAAATGTAATAAAGGTTGAACTTGATAGTCATATGTCTCTTTTAACCTACAGTAACCTACTATTTTGCTATGTTACTATATATAGTTTATCTTAACATACACCCTTCTTCAATGACACATCCAGTGTGTGAACAGCTTCAATTCTCAAACAAACCTGGCACCTAATATCATCCTTAAATCTTCTAGTTACATGAATTCTCAATATATTATCATTTATTTGTAAATCTCCAACATATTCCGCAGTGCAGTACAATGGGGGTCCAGAGTTATGTATATTACATAAACAGAATGACAGCAAATAAGGACAAACTAGTGCACACAGATACAGAAGGAGATGAGGTCGCGAGAGCTTACACTCTAAAGGGAATAAGGCCAATGTGGAAACAAAAGGTAAAGTGGCTGCTCATTGTGGGACGGAGTCTGCCTCACGAAGGTGTGTGGTCCAACCACACATCTGATCCCAATTAGGTTTGGGGTGTGTGGCTGTTAGAGTGTGCTTGTGTGGAGTTTGATCTAGCTGCACAGCAGGTCCTGTTCTGACAAGAAAATGACTTATTCAAGAGATTGATTTGGGTTGTCGATTTTAGCCACGAGTGCGAACATGAATAACGCCAACACCAGTTGTTATTAGTTAATACAATTTATTGGTTACTTAGCTTCGAGAATAAATCAGCATTCTATGGTACGCAGGATATCGCTCACATCAACCGAGCGACCTACTCCCTTCCCCCCCACCCCACATTAGTTATGGTGTATTCCTGGTAGTTGCATATTCCTGTGATCACCGCTAACTCAACCACAATTGAAGGTCTGGCCCATTTCTGTGCTGGACAAACTTATGAGGGAAACATATTCAGGCAGCCAGCCAAGAAAACGGGGGAGCCCAGATACCTTAGTGAGCTTCTCATAACATCTCTTACAGTCTCTAGCAGTTTTTTTCATCTCTGACTTTGGTTAATTAAAAGTTTTTTCATCTCCGTCTCACGCCTCACAACCCGTTTTTGTAGTGCTCCACTACATGTCCTGCCAACACTGCATGCAAAGACTGCAACATTCACGTGGCAAGGATCCTCTGCTGAACTCCACACAGGGACCCTCATACGTGCCCCTGTCACCTCTACATACAGGGCCTCCCACTCACACTGGACCCTGCCTCCTCTCTCAGCAGCTGCCAGTCCATGAGTTCTCTCAAGTTATTTCAACTAGCGTTCCCATTCACAAAATGGAGTAGCTAATCCCAGACACAGATGTAGTCCAGTTTGGAGTAGGACAATGTCACAAATTTGAAATGCCAGTTCCCTCAGCAGGTGATCGACCTCTCCATGGACCTTCTTCACAATGGGCCTAACACTATCACAGTGTTCAGGTACACATAACCCAACAGACCCATACAGTTATATGCCCATACAAGGGCTTCCTCCTCCCCCTGGCAGAGCCTAATACATTTCAGTGATAAAGCTCCTTGTCAGGGAAATACCAGGCTAACCTCGGAGTGTCCACAATCTCCTGAACAGAGCAGTATCACTGCTTTCACACATTGTAAAAAACAATATACAGTGGGAAGAGTGCAGTTCCATTGCATGCACCCATTTTAACATACATTACAGTATGTAACCCATGTCCCCCCCCCTCCAGATGCAGATATCTATCTAGGGTGTAGTGAGGGCTGGCTACATGTACTTGGGTGGTGCGTACCTGCTTGGAACAGGAGGGCCCGAGTCTCCCGCGTTGGTGATGGGGACAACAGGACCAGGCTTCTGGGGTAATCGCCTTCATTCTTTAGCAACGGTGCAGCGCCTCCATTCTCTATAATCCCCAGGGATGTGGGGTGGGATCCTTACAGAGAAAGAACCCTGGTCCCAGGGTGAATGCTCCAGAACTCACACGCAGTCTTAGGTAAAACAGCAGCAATGTCTTTATTCTTTGGTAACACTTTGAGGTAGTACACAGCTGAACGCTCAACCTTCACAGGGTCATCTCTCTCTCAGCACTCTCAGGCTGACGGTTCTTCCACTGTAGAGAATAGACACACTGCTCTCCAGACTCTGACTCTCCAGCCAGACACTCCACTCCAACCAGTAAGCTTTCAGAACTCCTCAACCAAACTGACAAACCACACACACACAGGACAGCCCACTAAATAGAGTTCAGCCCCTCCCCTTATGATGTCAGCAGGACCTCCCCTCTGTCTAGGCCTGCACAGAGTCAGGGGGACCCTTCTCTATCACTCCAGGCAGAGCTTGAAGGGGGAAAACCCATGGTCACTACTGGCGCCTGCCCTTACCAGGGCTTACTCCAGTAGGAGAAGGATAAGTAGCCCGTTCTTACTTACAGGGGGCTACACTCTCCCTCTGGTGGAATCCAATGGTCCCCACTTGGACCTACGTTTTGCACCACCATCCTGCAGCGAACAAACCTGGGAACATGAACACAACATGGCAGTTTATGCATAGACAATACCCAGTGAGGTAACATCTCCGGAACACAGTTACTCCCAATGGGGAGAACCCTAATAATAATGCTTCGGATCAGGCTTCCGTATCCTTCTACCATTATGGTCAGTTATGGTCAGTTATGGTCACATGATATGACTGTACCGACCCAGACTCAGGCCGGTATATAACATTGTGCATGTATATGCCCCGTCCTATACTCCAGATCCTGACCAACTCACTGATCCTTTCCTGATTATGGTAACCTGCTTTACCAAATTTCGTCCGCAAATACTCCTGTACGGCTTCTTGGAGCCAACTATCCCTGTTCTCCTCGATCTCTCGCATTATTGGTTCAGGCACATAAGGGTATTCATACCCATGGGACTGCTTATACCTAGCCACTATGGCTCTGTCTGCTCGGCTCAACTTAGTCAAGGTCTTCCGACCCGCCCTGCTTGGCAGCACCCAAAACTCCGGTTCTACAGGAGCAACATCGTCATATAATATGCTTGGTCCCTTTGGTAGAATGAGTTTCTGCTCTATCTCCCTGTACCGATGCTCTAGTTCATCCGCTACCTCCTGGGGAGTATAGGCACCTACCGCCCACCAATAATCGACTATGTTATTTCTGATGAGGACAAACCAGGTGCGGTCCATGCCTTCATGGTACCCGGTGAACAGGGGTGCCCACCACTTGTCACGGTGCTCATACTCTGTTAAGGGGCTACCGGTATCTACCTCCGACTCCACTTGCGATGAGACACCGGACGTACCCGCCTCTGTAGAGCGCGAGCAATCTATACTCCCTTTGACGTTGAAGTACCTTGTAGGGTTCATCTTGTGAACCACTTCACTTACAGGCCCAGCCTCTGCTGTGGTATGGGACCCACGGGCCCTTCCTCTAGACACGGGAGAAAAAGGTACATGTTTAGGTATACGTATCACAGCATCATATGGTACCTCCCCCTCAGAGCCCTCGTCGCTCAATTCCCAATCCCTTACATCTCTGGAATATTTGGGGTACTTGCTCAATTTATCCCTGCTAGGTCCCGGTGACAACACTCGTGACGGGGCAGGGGCAGTGGCCGGGGCGATGGGGCTAGGGGCTGGGGCAATGTTCAATTCAGTGTCCAGCAAGCGGGTAATACCGTGACCAGTGGGCATCTTCTTGGTAGCTCTCTCCGCCGAGCCCCGTGATCCTCTGGGAGGACCATGGCCTCTCAGAGTGGCCATTGCAGCTGCCATTGCTGCTCTCCGTGGGGAGAACAATGCTCCCGGGCCTCTTTTCCAGTCGGACCCGGAAGTGATGTCATCGTCGGCGCCCGCGGAGTCTCCATCTGCTCCGTGGTCACGCACCGAAAGTGCATCGAGGACCGGAAGGGGCGGTGGTGGATCATTCGGTCCGCGGATGGTCAGGTAGGCCGCATCCCTCTTCTTCTCATCCTCTGCAGGTTCCGTCTTCGCCTGGCAGGGGTAAGGGGGTGGTGGAGTCTCCTTACCGCTCCGCTGCCGGCTGGTGATCTTTGGTTCCTCTGGAGCCGTGTCAGACGCCATCTCCGCCGCACTGGGAGTCACAACGGCCGTGGGACTTCTACGGGCCTCAGGCCGCACCAGCGCTCGCCGTCGGAAGGTGTCCGGACTCGTCTGCTCCCTCTCTCCGGTAAGTGGACTGCCATCTTTGTTACAGCTGGGGTGGTTCGCCGGTAGGCGCATCGCCACCGATGGGACGCCGTCATCCTCTCCCGAAGATATTATGATCGGATCCTCCGCAAGGGAGTCACCGGGTTCTTGGGCGGTACCGCCAGTGGGTAGTGGTACAAAACGGGCTCACTCTGGTACCTCCACTGCGGTCGTGCTCTCCTCCGCCGATGGTTCTCTCGGCTCAGTAGCTGGCTGGGCCTTGGTTCCCACCGCCTGGGTGACGCGGGGAACTAGGGCAGCCTCGTCTCTTGTCTCCGCCACCTCCGTTAGTGTTCCCAGAGAGGCACCCCGCGGGGTCTCGATCAATGGCCATGGCTCGTTAGGCCACAGGTAGTACGTGCCACATTTAGGGCATCGTGCTTTCGTGCTTGGGACCGGTCCGGGTGTCCCGCAGTGGACGCACAGGCACCGGAGGTACTCGTGGTCCTCAATCTCCACTACCAGTAAGCCGCCCGGAAGCTGGTAAATCGTGGTGCTCAGTTCTGACATAGTTCAGGGGTGGAACAGTTCAATGTTTCAGCTACTTGCTCTTCTAATGTCAGACAGAAGTGAAGCTCCTCGCTCTCACTTCCTGTCCCTCCCTTCGCTGGGGAAGACTCCTCTGATTGGCTCTCCTTGTGCCACCTCCCTCTGGTGGAAACAAGAGGAGGGGCACTCCTTCTCTCAGTGTGATGTGGCCTTGTCAGTTGGCCAGTCACAGCACAGGTGGGTGGGCTTTCGGCTTTCGCGCCGCTCCGCTCCTTTTCCAGGGAATCTGGGTTTGGCGCCAAACCCCTGCACATTTCCCTCCACATTTCTCTAACAGTCTCTTTGCATCATTCACGTGCGCGCTCCAGGATTGGCGGGAGTCGCCATTTTTGTTCTTTCTTGCTCCGCGGAGCACATGTAGTGACGGCCGCCATCTTTGATGAGCCCTCCAACTGTATGACTCCACTATTCTCAGTGTCTAGTGCAAACCTCGTTCCTAGACACTGACTATGCTCCACTTGCCCACTGAACACTCTCTGCATGCTTTCTCTGACTGTTGCCTACTAGTATGATGTGGCATACCCCAGGCTAGGCAGAACTCCTTCTCTGTGCACCGCACTCGCTGACGGTTCCTACAAGTGTTCTGTGGTGTGTTTTATGTGGGTGCTGGCTAGTGTACCGGGCATCTCCCTAAGTACGGGCATCTCCTACTTTTGGCCACTCATAGTGTGGGCCCTGGGCCATGGTCCCTGGACTAGTTAACAGGCTAACCCCCCCAGTTGCCTCACACTATCTGCCTCAAGGGACTAGGACAGCAATAGCCATACACCCATCTTACATCACCCATCTAGGGCACCCAGGGCGTACTGTGCGGGAGTCCACGCTCCCCTGACTACCCCTGGTATGATATGCCCTACCCTCCATAGCACTTGCACGGAAGGTGCACTTCACTCCTCCCATTCTGCTGCGCTGAAAGCCGGACCTGTTTGGGATCTCAGCAGCTCGCCTCCAAATGTAACCCATGTCCCCTCCCCCCCCAGATGCAGATGTCTATCTAGGGTGTAGTGAGGGCTGGCTACATGTACTCGGGTGGTGCGTACCTGCTTGGAACAGGAGGGCCTGAGTCTCCTGCGTTGGTGGAGGGGAACACAGGACCAGGCTTCTGGGGTAATCACCTTCATTCTTTCGCAACGGTGCAGCGCCTCCATTCTCTATAATCCCCAGGGATGTGGGGTGGGACCCTTACAGAGAAAGAACCCTGGTCCCAGGGTGAATGCTCCAGAACTCACACGCAGTCTTAGGTAAAACAGCAGCAATGTCTTTATTCTTTGGTAACACTTTGAGGTAGTACACAGCAGTTCATACACTTCAGCAGTGCTCCCAATTGTAATCCCTCCTTCTCTCCTCTCCTCCTCCAGACTGTATCCCTGCAGGATGGTCTGGATCGGGCCTCAATACCCCTGCCTCCACTCCACAGGGTAGGCCCTAGGAGTGAGGCTAGATATCCTTCCCCTCACCCCCTAACCAGGGTGAGGGGCATTGGTCCACCTCTATAGTCCTGTCCGCTCTACTCAGAGGGGCTCTGAGGTCTCTTCCAAGCACGTTCTCACTCTACATGTGGTCTCTCAGTTCATTCATAGCTCTGCTGGGCCCTACTGCGCTTCAGACCAGCATGGCACTCCTAGCTCGCAGGATATCACTCCACAGACTGACAGGTTGAACGCTCAACCTTCACAGGGTCATCTCTCTCTCAGCACTCTCAGGCTGACGGTTCTTCCACTGTAGAGAACAGACACACTGCTCTCGAGACTCTGACTCTCCAGCCAGACACTCCACTCCAACCAGGAAGCTTTCAGAACTCCTCAACCAAACTGACAAACCACACACACAGGACAGCCCACTAAATAGAGTTCAGCCCCGCCCCTCATGATGTCAGCAGGACCTCCCCTCTGTCTAGGCCTGCACAGAGTCAGGGGGCCCCTCCTCTATCACTCCAGACAGGGCTTGAAGGGGGAAAACCCATGGTCACTACTGGTGCCTGCCCTTACCAGGGCTTACTCCAGTAGGAGAAGGATAAGTAGCCCGTTCTTACTTACAGGGGGCTACACTACATTGAACTACACAGAAATACATGGGCAAACCACTGAGACCCAACATTAACTCTAGGGTTACCCACAGTAACTCTGACAAGAACAGATAGCTCTGAGAATGAAAGTGTCTCTGACCTGGCCCCCTATGTCCATGGAGGTGGTACTACAGCCCCACATGTGATTTGCATATAACATGGTATCCCTTTGTTTCTCACTGAAGTTAACGGAAATTTTATAAATGCAGAATTAGTCATAAGATGTTACAAAAAGAACCTCTGAATAAACGGAAAGGGAAAGAAGAATGGGTCCTGCTCAGCTGAAAATTTAAACTTGCTGGAGTGGTGCGATCAGGGATAAGGTAAGGTTTGTGTACAAGAAAGAAAAGATCCCCTAAGATGCACTCTACTCCACTAATATTGTAGAATAAATTAATTTTATTATAATTTACATAGAAGACAAATTCAGATTAAAACCTATTACTAGCGTGAATGTTTGCAGCTATGTCCTGAGTCAACTACTCAATGGCAAATAATGTCTGTATGATATACAAAAGTTAACAAGACACAAAACCCCAGCAATCTCTTTTTGGGAACCCCTGAGCCCCCACAAAATATATATGTATATAAGTGTCAAAATGGAGTGCTATTGAGCGTGGCATATGTATACAACAGACGACAGAGAAGCCCAATGCTACATCCAACATGACAAAAATACACAGTAAAATACTTATATATTCTCTTGAAAAGGGGTAATTTAGTTTAACCCTTTGGCCAAAGCGTTGTAAGCTTGCGAGCCACGACAAGGCAGACCCTGATCGCAAGCCCTAACACTACCAGATAAAATACTAATATACCTCTATTAGGATTAAAATTCTCATTTACCTCTATTAGGAGGGAGAAGACCACATTGGATCTATATCCAATAGAATGAAAGGACCTACTAACTTGGGAAGTGGGGAGAGGCGGCTTAAAACCTGCGAAGGAGGAGCCACTAACCTCCAACAGCTGAAACAGCTGAGAATGGGTTAACAAAACACAGAACCCCAGCAAGCTCTTTTTGGGAACCCCTGAGCCCCCACTATATATATATATATATACACTGCAGCTTATGTCTGTGTCTATAGCTAGTTTAATAGATGTGTGCCACTTGACAGGAACCCACTAGTGTGAGAGGGAGACCCCGCACCATACTCTAAGCTATTAGACTTACCTCTGGAGACTCGAGAGCTAGTCAGCACAGCCGAGGCTTCAGACTACACTGACACACAGTGGTTGCAGTTTCATCTACCCGGGCTGTTCATGTACCGAAGTTTGTATCCGCTCTGCAGTTCATAGGCAGCTTTAAAAAGATGTGGGCTGTTTGAAAGGAACCCACTAGCTAGAGAGTTGTACTCTTTGCCATAGACTACCCTACTAATCTTATACAGATACTGGGAGGGACAGTCAGTGCAGCCAACAATGTATGACTGCATTGATACATAGTGGCTACATTGTTTCACTTACCCTGGGTGGTTTCACTTGGCAGATAGTTTATGATGTGGGCTACCTTACAGAAACCCACTAGCCAGAAGATGGGAGTACACACCTAATCTCATGTGAATAAACTCACCTTTAGGGGGTAAGTCAGGGCAATTTATACTGTGTGACAGAGTGGACATACTTAGGTTACTCTGTCTCCTTGACCTGGGAACACACTGTGGTTCTTACACCACTGTGCTTGTGTATGCTCTTTTACAGTGATTAGGGACAGCATGTCACATCTACCTTCCCTTTGACAGGATTGTACAGTAGCCCGCACCCATTCTGCAGCCAGCTTTGGAACAGGAGGCTGTTTGCTAGGTATTCACTTGCCATTTACAGGAACTACATGCTGTAGTCTATACGGTTAGGTTCATTTCCAGAGGGATAACAAGCACAGTTTACATCATACAACAGCGCTTTTTGCGGGTACCTCGCTGTATCCCTTCTGGTATATATTGTGGCTTATTTTGCCCCAATATACTACCACCTCTGCCTAATTGATTAATGGCCACGAGTCACATTATCTGCATTGGATTACTATATGCACAGATGCGTGAAGGATACGACATATCCAATGTGAGATAAGATTTTTCACCTCATGCATAGTAGCTCTAGTAGAGCCAGAAGTCCCTCATCTTGTGTCAGATAGGCACCTTTGTATATCACAGACATTACTTGCCATTGAGTAGTTGTCTGAGGACATAGCTGCAAACATTCACGCTAGTAATAGGTTTTAATCTGAATTTGTTTTCTATGTAAATTATAATAACATTTATTTATTTTACAATATTAGTGGAGTAGACTAGTAGAGTGCATCTTAGGGGATCTTTTCTTCCTTGTACACAAACAAAAAGAACCTCACTATATACTGTGTTAAAGTGATTGTAACACACAATCAACGCCGGTCTCAGGTATCCACCTAAAGCACGCGGTTTTTAATTCACTGTATTATAGCAAATAGCAGCATTGTTATTTTGAGGCACATAAAGTTATCATTTTAAAGGAGCATTCCAAGATTCTTCTATTTTAAACACCACCTGAGTAATTCTGCTTGTATAACATTTCCCTTATTTAGCTTCAGTAGGAAACCAAGTTCTACCATTGTATATGCAAATGAAGAGTTAAGTCAATGAAAACAAACAATAAACCCCTTACCCCAAACTAGAACTTTCTTGTCTAGAATTTAATGTAATTCTATAAACCCAGTCAAGGCCAGTGCCGGATTACCCACTAAGCACGGGCCCCAAAAGTGATAGGGCCCTTGTACCTTGCGGTAGGCTGGTGCTGCAGCTCACCATGCAGCAGCCCAGCGGACACTGCCTGCTATACTCCCGCCTCCTGTTGGTGCCAGGATCCAAGCATGTGTTCGTGTCTCTTACCTCCTCCTGCAGCGGACTTCCTCCTGCAGCTTTGCGTTGTCATGGCAACCCCTACGTGATGGTGACGCGTGATGACACCACAGTAGGAGGAGGGCCACCTCCAAGAAAGGCCCCCAAAGTCTTGGTGCCTAGGGAACCCAGAGGGTCTTAAATTGGCCCCTGGTCAACGCACTTGTAATGATCAGTAATAACTAGCAAATAGCATGACCCCGTGTAAAATAACAACGTTTTCCACAGGAGGACAGAACATCAATAAACTACAGTGTTTTTATTCTTGAATATTCCTTTTATCCTGATAAAACAACAACTGGGGAGAACCAAACCAAACAGATGCAAGAGTTATTTACACCTGCAGCCAATCCACTTTACACCCGCCTAAACGCCTCTGTGCTATACTAATTCAAGAGGAGAAGAAAATCAATTAACTAAATGTTGTCCTTCATGGGTGATGTTGGCA
Organism: Ascaphus truei; assembly: GCA_036426205.1. Classification (NCBI taxonomy): domain Eukaryota; kingdom Metazoa; phylum Chordata; class Amphibia; order Anura; family Ascaphidae; genus Ascaphus; species Ascaphus truei. Next base: position 56,277,841 of record CM071574.1, read on the forward strand.
ATACCCATCTGCATGAAGGAGTGGCGGCACCTAACCCCTACCTTCACATGCAAGCCAAATGTTATGCCAACATGCCAGCGTAACCCTTCACCCTTCCCATAAAATGTGTCATATTTTCTCTATGGAGTGAAGGAAATACAAAGGACAGTAAAAAAATAATAATTGGTAGTGTAGGAATCTGCTGAAAGGGTTTTTCTTGGCATGGTTTCAGGTTCAATTTGTTTTGGCTAAAAAGATTGAACTCAAAATGACCAATATGTATGACATATAGACATGAATCCAACAATTGCCATAGTGGATGTGCATTGGGGCTTCTTTGGTTAATGATTTATATTTGAAGAAATGTCCCCAGTAGCATATTGGGACAATTGCATATAGAAATATATAATACTGTGGGACTTCGGGTTGAACTTGCTAATATTGTGTATGTAATTGTAAATTGTTTGGCGGTAATGTGGCCCCAACTCTTAATTTAAGCTCACCCATCCCAACTCCATTTAATCACCAGGTCCAAATAAGTACACACAGGTAATTATAGCTCTCTCTTGCCCCAGGTGAAAGGTGGAGATGGCCTGGAGATGAGAGAAACTGTGATCCTTAATCTAATGGTGGTGTTTAAATGTCCCACATCTCGTAGGTCAATAGGAAGCTGTGACATCATCCGGTGCGGCTTCCTAATGGCCCACGTGACCTTGACCTTTAAACTTCACAGGGATACCAGCACCCCCTATCTAGACTTGAATGAACAAAGCAAAGTCCCGTATCATGCAAGTTTGCATACAATCAGCAGTCAGATATTTAGCCGGTATTGAGAAGGAAGTAGAGACAAAATCAGCTGCTGCAGGATAGCGAGCTGTTCTCCTGTCCATGTCTTCTCCCAGAACCTCTCCTACACAAGCACTTTGACGGGATTCGCAGTGGACGCACCCTATCCTGCAGCAGCTGATTTTGTCCCTACTTGCTTCTCAATACCGGCTATGGATCCGACTGCCGATTGTATGCAAACTTGCAAATCTACATACTTGCATGATACGGGACTTTGCTTTGTTCATTCAAGCCTGAGAGTTGTTCATTTGACCTCTCAATAGTGGGGACACTATTCATATCCACAGCTGGCTTTGTCTGTTTGTATGTCTATGCATTAATACAGGGGTGCGCAAAGTGGTGGGGAATACGGCGGTTAGAGGTCCCGCGCTCTTCCCCACAGCATTTAAATTAAACGCCAGGGGATCACGCGAGGCCTCTGCAATGTCTCCTACCTTGTCTTCGGTCACGTGATGCCACTGTTCAGGTGAGGGATTTCTTGTTCCACCATTTAGTTACTGCATTGACCGGCTAATTACTGCCTCGCCCCTCCCTGTTTCTATATACAGTGACTACTATTAGAGAATTACTTATGCTCCCGGACATTACCTTTTGTCAATTGTGCTGTATAGTAGGAAGTTTACTCATTTGGTTCGGAGGGATTGTTTTAATGTTTTTAGTGATGTAGTGTAATTAATAAATGTATAATTCTTTTGTACACCAGAGTGCTTCTTGAGGGATATTTTCTGTGTGTGTGTGTGTGGTGTGTGGGTGTGTGGTGTGTGTGTGTGTGGTGTGTGGTGTGTGTGTGTGTGTGTGTGTGTGTGTGTGTGTGTGTTGTGTGTGTGTGTAGTAGTTATATATATCTAATATATATATATATATATATATATTATATATATATTCAAAGCAACACAAAAATTAAGTAGCGCTAAAGAGGATGTGAAATAACCCTAAAAATGATAAATTATATAACATATTTAAATATTAAAATAAATTAAAATTACCACAATTTAACCTAATAATATCTACAAACCATAACGTGATAGTGAAAAAAAAGGAAATCCAAATTGAATGTTCCAATCAAACAAAAAACCCAGAGAGAAATATAGTCCCAATAGAAGATCCAGGGAGCGTCTTTGCAGCTTTAAGGGGAGTGGTATAGCCAACCACTTTTGGAATCTATGAACAAAAAACAAACAAAAGCGCAAGCTCCATAGCACGTAACTGAGTAAAAAATAAGGTACATTTATTTTTAAAAAAAATGAAAATGTGTGATGCTTCTAAGAAAAACCTTCAGAGTTTGAATATTCAGTACAATAATATGTAATGTTCCTGAGATGATGACCCCTGATGATGGGATAAATGGGAAACAGTCCAATATAAATCACTTCTCCATACAATCTGACTAGTGGGCTAAGGCCCCCACAAACACTGAAGTAAGTGAACCTGGGCTGTTTACATCCACTCTGCAAACCTGGGACTCACCCTATCACCGCAGATGACCACAATAGAGATTTCTCTCCCACAAATGGTTCTGTTTGAAATCCTGTAAGTGCACATTCTTATGGGTTGCGGACTTTTTAAATAAATGTACCTTATTTTTTACTCAGTTACGTGCTATGGAGCTTGCGCTTTTGTTTGTTTTTTGTTATCTAATATATATATATATATATATTATATATATAATATACATACATACAACACAAACACACACACACACACACACACACACCACACACACACACCACACACACACACACACACTGTATTTGCCTGCTGAGTAACACTGCTGTTTTTAATGAGAACAAACCTTTATTGCATATAACATTAGCAGCTATCCTCTAGAAAACAGTACACTGTCTCAGATGACTTCATATCACTGCAGAATCAGAGACTAAAAGCGTGTTTGGGAAATGCATAAAGGATTTAATGAAGACAGGAAAAGCACAAATAATTACATGACAGAAAAAAAAATATTTCAAAAAAAAATATTTCAAAAAAAATCATGAAACGTAAACAAGCTTTCTTATGTAAAACCAGCATGAGAAAAAGATACAGGGCCATATTTACTAAGCATCCTTCTGCCATAAGCACAATTTGCATGCGGTGCATTGCTGATCAAGAAATCGAGGTGAACTTCAGCATGTATTAAAAAAAATACATTTTTAATAAGCCATGGTTAAAAACAGAGGGACCAAAAACCTCCTACGCGTTTCAAGCTCGCAAGCGCTTTATCAAGGAAACCATAAAGTAGTCCTTGATAAAGTGCTTGTGAGCACCAAAAGCTTAGGTTTTTTTGTGCCTCCGTTTTTAACCATGGCTTCATAAAAATATATTTTTATACATGCTGGAGACCACCTCACGATTTTTTGATCAGTAGTGCTCTGCATGTTTGCAAATTCTATTTTCCTGTTCCAGTTTCTGGTGGATACATACACTCTGGAGCCCTCATCTGTGGGGGAATGGACTACAGATGCTCATTTCCAGTAGAGATGGGCGAATCCGCCCAAATCCGTTTCCTGGATTTTCTCACATTTTCCTATAAAAATCCGTTTGCGGTGTAAAATCCGCAGACGGATTTGGTCAGTTTAAATCTGCGCGGATTCATCAAAATCCACCATTAGATACAATCCGTTGACGGACTTGTAGAATCCAATCTAGCGGATTCTTTAGAATCCGCCAACTGATTGCTGAATCTGCGGATTGAATTCTGCAAATCTGTCCACTGGTTGCGAAATCCGGAGAGTGGTGGTGATAAAATATCCACAAAACGCGAATCGCCCTTTTTTTTGAGAATTGCCCATCTTTAAGGCTGCGCTTATAGTGCCGCGACGGTGTCAGCGACGTTGCGTCAAAACAAATGCATTGCCGCCGCCACGTGCGCTTATAGTAAGTGCGACGCGACGGCTTGGTCGCGATTGCTGGAAGTCATCTCAATTTGATTTTCCAGCGCCCGCAGCCTGATGTCACCGTCGCGTCATCGACACTATAAGCGTAGCCTAATTGTGAGTACATAAGTCGTGGATAGATATATCTTAGGCTGTTCTGAATAATTGCACATTTGTATTATGGTGTGTGCTTAGCATCAAGAAACACACGCCTTTGCTCCTGGTTACTACAGAAGGCAGTAAAATATACCTTTCACCATAAAGGTTCCAGGTAGGCATTAATTGAGTCTAAGATTGATTATTGATCTACTATCAACATAGAGTGCTCCTAAATGTATAATATATTAATAAAATGACAAGGTGATTGTTTGTCAATAATACCTGTGAGCACCGCACACAACGTTATATATTCTGCCACAATAAGCCTTCCGTCACTGAAAGACACCATACAGCCTATTTAAGTCAATGTAAGGTGTCTGCAAGCACTGGGAGGTCTTTTATGGCAGATGACGGCTACGTTAAAACGGGCCACAGACACTGTAGCGGTCCGAGAGGGGGAAGGAAATGGGGTTAAGCAGAAGTGTATATTTACATCAAATGCTACGGCTGTCGGCAGGAGGAGAGGGAGTGGGAGCCGCTATAAAGCTGTACGATTTGTCTAGTGTTGCTTAAAGAATGACAGTACTACAGGGAAACCTGCAGTGTGATTACATATTTAAATATACTTTACAACATCAGCCAATCACAGGATATATTTTCTTGCAGCACAGGCTTTAAATATCAATCCACATAGCTTTGTTTAATCCATTAAAAACTTTTGATCCCTCTCTCTTGAAAAGTGCAGTTCCCATGAAAAGTATTATATTGGAGAAAGAGTGGCTCAGCGAGTAAAGACACTGACTCTGCAAACAGTGACACTGTCATCAGACGAATCTGGTTCAATTCCTGGTGTGTCCGCTCCTTGTGACCTTGGGCAGGTCATTTTATCTCCCTGTGCCTCAGGCACCAAAATCATTGTTAGTAATCTCATCTCATGTGGGCAGGTCCGGGTGCTGGATGCTGAGTGCCATGCGCTATACTGCAATTGTGAAGCGCTTTGAGTCCCATTGGGAGAAGAGCACTATATGAAATAAAGTTATTATATATAAACAATTGGGAGGTCGGTGTGATGCCCTTTAAAGCAGATGACCAAATCTACGGTTATTTTATTATTTATTTTAAAAGGTTCAAAGCCTGCAGCAGAGACTCCACATGCCAACTTCTGCTTCCTCTTCTACCTTAGTACCCGTTCCATGAAGACTTCAAACGGCTGTGTCGGGGACGCTGTCTTACCCGGAGCTTCGTAAATATTTTAGAAGTCGAAATGTCACTAAGTGAAAAGAGCATTTTTTTATTTTATTTAAGGATTTCTTAGCAATAAAATAGTTCAAAAATCAGCAACCAGCCAAAAAAAAGCTGAAGAGGTGAAATTGGACACAGTGAAGAACTCTTTAAAAATAGAAAATGACCATGCACGGGGAACTTTTAAACTCGTTTTCAATGTTTGTGTTGTTACAGTATGTTCTCTTCCCGAGATACCAAGCCGTCAAAATAACCACCAGGGATTTCCACAGAATCCAAAGATCAAAAGGTGCACTACACTATGAACGGAGATGTCAATGCGTTTCTGATGCGGGCTGCCGGCTTAACACCACAAAGAAATGTAATATTAGTACTAGTTCTACTGATCTGCAAGGAAGTCTCACAGAAAATTAAAAAATGAATGGCTAAGACCATATATGGAATAATATTGCAGTTCTCCATAAGGATATTACAACCTTGCCAGACTTCTATTATTATGGCCCTTAGTTCTGCATGTTGGATACGCTGCTCATCTACAGACGTCAACTCTGACTGATTTAAATTCAGTCTCCCTGATTTTTGGCATTACCTGTGTCCCAAATTTCAACCCCAAATACATTATCATTAAAATTACATTTTCTGCCACAGAATGCTCAAATCCCAGATTCCAGTCCTTGGGAGAATGCCATCTCTGCATCTAACAGAAAAGCCCTTTCCAACATACGACGTAGATCTGTTTGCCAGGAAATTTTCGCCACCACAGATGATATGGCAGAGATGGTTTCCGTAGGTAAATAACAAGTTGCTGCCTTTGATCTAAACCTTGATATATCTCATTGTAATATATGTGCCCTGTAACTCCTGCTATCCCTCTACTTCACCACTCCACAAATTGTAAGCCAGTGAAAGAATACAAAAGGGGATAAATAGCTGGATATATTGGTGATAAGAGACATGTATAAAACATCCGCGTGGCTTGTTTGGAAATATAATGTAATGTCCAAGGCTTTGCTCACCCTCACTCCATGCAAGATATATTTACTGTGTTGTCCGTGGAAATAAAATACATATGAAGAACAAATGCATTTTCCACATCTAGCAGAAATATATATGATTTTTTTTCCAAGTTTAAATCGTAGCTTCCCGATTCCGTAAAAGTCTTGAAACGGTCATTAGTTCTGGAAGTTCCCTTCCATGCTCCTTCCAGTTATAACCGTTTACATTTGTAGCAGAATATGATACTTTTCAATGGACCAATATGAAAGTTTGATGTAGCTGTACAGGGTTTTGACGACATCACAAGTCTCTTCTTCATTCAGTACATACACTTGGCTTTTCTCTTGTGTGAATTTTAAAGTGTGTAGTAAGATGTGCCTTACGAGTAAAGCTCTTGCCACATTCAGAACATGCATACGGCCTCTCTCCTGTGTGGGTTGTCTGGTGTCTAACAAGATCTCTGCTAAGAGCAAACTTCTTATCACATTTATTGCAAGCATACGGCCGCTCCCCTGTGTGTGATCTTTGATGTAGATTAAGATTTGAGTAACAAGTAAACCCTTTCCCACACACAGTGCATAGATATGCCCATGCCCCTGTGTGAGCTGCCTGGTGTTTAGTAAGTCTTGAGTTGTCAGCAAAGCTTTTCCCACAATGAGTACATGTATACGGCTTCTCTCCTGTGTGGGATCTCTTGTGTATAACAAGAGCGGAGGTGCAAGAAAAGTTTTTCCCACATTCAATACATATATATGGCTTCTCTCCTGTATGTGTTCTGTTGTGTATAAACAGAGAGGAGTTACTAGTAAAGCTCTTGCCACATTCCCAGCATACATATGGCCTCTCTCCCGTGTGGATTCTTTTGTGTGTAGAAAGAGTGGCACTGCTAGTAAAACTTTTCCCACAATCAGAACATGTATAAGGCCTCTCGCCTGTGTGGATTCTCTCATGTATTACAAGAGAAGATCTTCTAGCAAAACTTTTCCCACAATCAGTACATGTAAAAGGCCTCTCCCCAGTGTGGGACCTCTGGTGTATAATAAGATGTGAACTAGAAATACAGCTTCTGCCACATTCAGTGCATATATACGTTTTCTGTACCTTGTAGGGTGTATAATGAATTGTAAATTTTGATACATCCAAAGAGTCTTTGCTATGTTTTCTGAATTTGTATTTAGATTCCAGCGTGGTGTTACGTATATGAAGAGTGTTTGTACTCCTCTTGTCATCACATTTATATGGAGTCTCCATACTTTCTTCTGGATAATACACATTATCAGCTGCGAGATCGTGTCCTGCACATGGAGTCGATTTCTCGGGTAAGATTCTAGCAGAGTATCGTTGTTTTCTCAGTTTCCTGCACTTTTCTTTACCATGGGAAGGTTGGGGAATATCGTCTTCTGTCAAAACTGGGGACTCTTTTGGCTCCTGTCCCCTCGGAAAATCACCATCTGTTAAATGAATAACAAAAAAATTAAAATAGCAAAGATGTTACAAAACAAATGTCTTGACCGTTTAACCCTAGGGGAGTAGTTTCATGTTGCCACTTCATCATAGGGTTTGGTACTACATATTGTAGTACAGGGGTAGGCAACTCCAGTCCTCAAAGTCCACCAACAGGTCAGGTTTTCAGGATATCCCTGCTTCAGCACAGGTGGCTCAATCAGTATCAGCTTCAGCACAGGTGGCTCAATCAGTGGCTCAGTCTTTGACTGAGCCACCTTGCTGGAGCAGGGATATCCTGAAAATCTGACCTGTTGGTGGCCCTTGAGGACTGGAGTTGGCCACTATTGATGTAGTATCCACATCATATTGCATTTGCTGCTATTTCTAAGGGAGACATTTATTTACAAAAGGATCCAATACCTCACAGAATAATAATAATTATTATGCAAGGTCTTTGAGTGCATCTTAATGGGATCCTTTTGTAAATAAATGTCCATGGTAACCAATTCTCAGATAGCACCCCACCAGTTACAGTACCTAGCTGAGCAGGTACATTTTCACTACTTTATTTCTAAGTGAGATCACATTCTTCGATCCTTCAGTATTTCCTTTTGTTGTTGTTGTTTTTTTTATTTTTTTACAGTTTCTTGGAGGCATTGCAGAGTTGTCCATGTTCTCCTGGTTGCCATATACCAAATGTGCTGATTTAGCTCCTGCTTTTGATGAGCCTCTTATCATAAGGAAAAATTGCACTTGCATTGCTGCACGTATAAATCAAGGGTATCCATACAACTGGTCAACTAAAAAGTTAATGTTGTACTGTACCTACTCCTACACACTCACGCCACTGAGAGGTTTCTCTCCGAGGTTCTATTAATTACTCACCTGTGCTGGTATCTGCAGGGACGTCGTCCTTCTCCCGAGTTTCCTGGTCACTCATTACACACGGCTCCTCTTCTCTCTCCGTCTTTGGTATAATCTCAGGATCCATGTTGTGACAGTCTGCTCACGTCAATGGAGACATTATTCAGTTTGATGAAAAGATATCCTGTACTATAAAACGGGCATTCTATACCTCCACGCACAAATACTCGGAATAAGATATTCTTAAATTACCAACACAATTGAATTATTTCTTGTTTTGTTTATTATGAACACTAACCTTAAAAAGTAAAACCCAACAATTGGTAACTATATTATAATGAGTAATTTGTATTGAAACAGTGACTAATGTGTGCTGCACTGTGCATAGCCAAAAAGAATCCTAATCCATGGAGTTTACAAATCGACAGTATAGCAGATAGATTTTACCTGTGTACAGAGCTAGGCTTCAAACATTTTCCACTTCACAGGCTTGTCCCTTAACTACATGACAACCTCTGCATATTATACGCTCTTATTTTTTTGACTGAAGAATTTACTCTGAAAAAGTTTACTGTAATTATTATAAACTTCTGTCATTCAACCAATCAAGCCTGTATATTTAAATATCAGAATAACAAGGGGTGACTTCAGTGCAAGGTAATAAGGTTAATGTAGCAACAAATACTAAGCACAGAGTATCTTACTTATATACTGTATTACAAACAATACAATTACTGCTTCTAACAATACCATTTCTACTATATTGACACAGCTGTCTTCAGGCAGCACATTTGTATATTGTACCCATGTTATCAGTCTACTAAGCAACTCAAACTAAACAAGAATACTACAAGTTTTCAAATATTACTGTTTCCATATATTCTTTGCAATATAAATCCATACGCAATATCAAATAGTAATCTACACGCACTCCATGCACAATATAAAACATGTTCACTTTCTCTGTGCACAATATCCTGCCACACACAATACATAAACAATAATATCCATACACAATATCAATAATAATCTATCATGAATAAAACTAAAATAGCCGTGTTAGTCCTGTTGCGATAGTGCAGAATAAAGGAGTTGTTCAGTATTAGGTGATACCTTTTTAATTTGGCCTAACAATTTATGTCATAGGATAAGCTTTCGAGAGATCTCCTCCCTATCGCAACTGGACTAACACGGCTATTTTCGTTTTATTCATGATGGAAGATACCGCAAATAGCCACACGCAAGAGACACTGACCAAACTGATTACAAAGGAATCACAGCTAAACAGAAAATCTATTTTAGCCTTAGATTCCCTTGTTAATCAGTATTGCCGACCTGAGGAAGAGAGGACAACTCTCGAAAGCTTGTCTTATGACATAAATTGTTAGTCCAAATAAAAAAAAGGTATCACCTAATACTGAAGTACTCATTTATTCTGCAATAATAATCTACACATACACCATGAACACTATCCATTTATACCCAATATAAATGCACACACACTATTTATTTATTTTTAAAATGTTTTACCAGGAAGTAATACATTGAGAGTTACCTCTCGTTTTCAAGTATGTCCTGGGCATAGAGTTAAGATGACAAAAAAAGACATGGTTACAAATACAGTTACATAAGTGAACAGGGTATAAATTATATACAAGACATTGCATGCACAGTTAAGATACTATATATTATAGGCGTGTGTAACACTATCCATATATACCCAATATAAATGCACACACACTATCCATATATACCCAATATAAATGCACACACACACTATCCATATGTGACCTGGGTTCCCCGACTGGCCCCTTATCGCCACTGCAGCTCGGGAGAAGGGGGGTTGTTGTGGAAAGCTGCCGGAGTTGCGAGCGCATCGCCGGAGCTCCGACGGGAGCAAAGGATCAGGGCGCTGCCATCTTGCCTTTGCGCGTGCCTACGCAGTATCTTCACCTGGTGCGGCGGCCATTACAAGGTTCGCGCATGCGCAGGGAGCATTGCGGCGGCCATTAGAGATAGCGCATGCAGAGCCAATGTTAAGGGGGTTCCGCAGGGATTACAGCCCCCAGAAGGCCACAGTGCTGGAAGTCAGTAGTCAGGCTTGGCCAATGAAGTGACAGGATTCTTCTGTGAGGCAGTTGATACATTTGGAACTCTGAGGGTTGCTGGCAGTTGGAGCAGGGACGCAGCTAGAGGAGGTTGTACAGGTGCAGGGGTCTGTGACCCTTTGCACTAGGCCAGAGATCCCCTAGGCCCCAAGTCATCCAAAGCTTGTGGCTGCTGTAGGGAAGGCCCTTCAGTTAGGGATCCTGCCCTTTTAGTGGTTAGCCAGCTTAGAGCCACAGTGGTTTCATTTGAACTATTGCTGCAGCAGTCTGGGACCAGACTGCCAGAGAGTGAGCGAGCATCATTGTGGAAATCACTCCAGAGGGAGACATCAAATCCAGCAGAGGATATCGTTGGATCGGCAGATCCCCTGCTTCTCGTTGTTAGCGTGCCCAGGTGTGGACACACCTGGCAGGTACCGTTCGCCAAAGTGCACAAACACCGGTATAATAAGACGCTGATCACGCCTAGAGGGGTGGGCATCTTTTGGGGACACTTATTGGGTGAAGTGACCAAGGGACACCTCTGGTACTGTGGACACGGTGTGGGGATACACGGTGGTGGGACAGCGCCCTGCGCGGCGAGGTTTAGATGTAACCATTAGTATTGCTATTGCCTGTATGTGGTTTATGTTTATTGCTCACAGTAAATGTTATTATTGTTATTCTTATAACCTGTGGACTGTTATTAACTGTTCCTGCTCGGGGTTATCCAATGCAATTGGGATCCCGTGCGGGTGGAGGCGCTGCCACTCAGTATATTCCTTACCCCAGGCTCCCAGTAGCGGAGGCTCAGATCCCTGTGAGCTGACAGGTAACGCAGCACTAGTAGACCCTTCACATTAGAGGGAAAGAGGGCTACACATATATACCCAATATAAAAGCACACACTATCCATATATACCCAATATAAATGCACACACACACTATCCATATATACCCAATATAAATGCACACACTATCCATATATACCCAATATAAATGCGCACACACTATAAAAGCACACACACTATCCATACAGTATATACCCAATATAAAAGCCATGTTGTGACAGTCTGCTCACGTCAATGGAGACATTATTCAGTTTGATGAAAAGATATCTGTACTATAAACGGGTCATTCATACCTCCACGCACAAATACTCGGAATAAGATATTCTTAAATTACCAACACAATTGAATTATTTCTTTTTTTGTTTATTATGAACACTAACCTTAAAAAGTAAAACCCAACAATGGTAACTATATTATAATGAGTAATTTGTATTGAAACAGTGACTAATGTGTGCTGCCTGTGCATAGCCAAAAAGAATCCTAATCCATGGAGTTTACAAATCGACAGTTATAGACAGATAGATTTTACCTGTGTACAGGTAGGCTTCAAACATTTTCCACTTCACAGGCTTGTCCCTTAACTACATGACAACCTCTCGCATATTAACGCTCTTATTTTTTGAATGAAGAATTTACTCTGAAAAAGTTTACTGTAATTATTATAAACTTCTGTCATTCAACCAATCAAGCCTGTATATTAAATATCAGAATAACAAGGGGTGACTTCAGTGCAAGGTAATAAGGTTAATGTAGCAACAAATACTAAGCACAGAGTATCTTACTTATATACTGTATTACAAAAATACAATTACTGCTTCTAACAATACCATTTCTACTATATTGACACAGCTGTCTTCAGGCAGCACATTTGTAATTGTACCCATGTTATCAGTCTCATAAGCAACTCAACAACTAAACAAGAATACTACAAGTTTTCAAATATTACTGTTTCCATATATTCTTTGCAATAAATCCATACGCAATATCAAATAGTAATCTACACGCACTCCATGCACAATATAAAACATGTTCACTTTCTCTGTGCACAATATCTGCCCACACCACAATAATAAACAATAATATCCATACACAATATCAAATAATCTATCTGATATAAAACTAAAATAGCCGTGTTAGTCCTGTTGCGATAGTGCAGAATAAAGGAGTTGTTCAGTATTAGGTGAACCTTTTTAATTTGGCCTAACAATATGTCATAGGATAAGCTTTCGAGAGATCTCCTCCCTATCGCAACGGACTAACACGGCTATTTCGTTTATTCATGATGGAAGATACCGCAAATAGCCACACGCAAGAGACCACTGACCAAAATGATTACAAAGGAATCACAGCTAAACAGAAAAACTATTTTAGCTTAGATCCCTTGTTAATCAGTATGCCGACCTGAGGAAAGAGGACCAACTCTCGAAAGCTTGTCTATGACATAAATTGTTAGTCCAAAAAAAAAAAGGATCACCTAATACGAAAGTACTCATTTATTCTGCAATAATAATCTACACATACACCATGAACACTATCCATTTATACCCAATATAATGCACAACACTATTATTTATTTTTAAAATGTTTTACCAGGAAGTAAACATTGAGAGTTACCTCTCGTTTTCAAGTATGTCCTGGGCATAGAGTTAGATGACAAAAAAAGACATGGTTACAAATACAGTTACATAAGTGAACAGGGTATAAATTATATACAAGACATTGCAGCACAGTTAAGATACTATATATTATAGGCGTGTAACTATCCATATATACCCAATATAAATGCACACACACTATCCATAATACCCAATATAAATGCACACACACACTATCCATATGTGACCTGGGTTCCCCGACTGGCCCCTTATCGCCACTGCAGCTCGGGAGAAGGGGGTGTTGTGGAAAGCTGCCGGAGTTGCGAGCGCATCGCCGGAGCTCCGACGGGAGCAAAGGATCAGGGCGCTGCCATCTTGCCTTGCGCGTGCCTACGCAGTATCTTCACTGGTGCGGCGGCCATTACAAGGTTCGCCATGCGCAGGGAGCATTGCGGCGGCCATTAGAGATAGCGCATGCAGAGCCAATGTTAAGTGGGGTTCCGCAGGGATTACAGCCCCACAGAAGGCCACAGTGCTGGAAGTCAGAGTCAGTAGTAGCTTGGCCAATGAAGTGACAGGATTCTTCTGTGAGGCAGTTGATACAATTTGGAACTCTGAGGGTTGCTGAGTTGGAGCAGGGACGCAGTAGAGGAGGTTGGTACAGGTGCAGGGGTCTGTGACCCTTTGCACTAGGCCAGAGATCCCCTAGGCCCCAAGTCATCCAAAGCTTGGGCTGCTGTAGGGAAGGCCCTTCAGTTAGGGATCCTGCCCTTTTAGTGGTTAGCCAGCTTAGAGCCACAGTGGTTTCATTTGAACTATTGCTGCAGCAGTCTGGGACCAGACTGCGCAGAGAGTGAGCGAGCATCATTGTGGAAATCACTCCAGAGGGAGACATCAATCCAGCGAGGATATCGTTGGATCGGCAGATCCCCTGCTTCTGTGTGTTAGCGTGCCCAGGTGTGGACACACCTGGCAGGTACCGTCGCAAAGTGCACAACACACCGGTATAATAAGACGTCTGATACGCCTAGAGGGGTGGGCATCTTTTGGGGACACTTATTGGGTGAAGTGACCAAGGGACACCTCTGGTACTGTGGACACGGTGTGGGGATACACGTGGGGGGGGACAGCGCCCTGCGCGGCGAGGTTTAGATGTAAAAATTGTATTGCTATTGCTCTGATGTGTTATGTTTATTGCTCACAGTAAATGTTATTATTGTTATTCTTATAACCTGTGGACTGTTATTACGTTCCTGCTCGGGGTTATCCAATGCAATTGGGAATCCCGTGCGGGTGGAGGCGCTGCCATCAGTAATTCCTTACCCCCGGCTCCCAGTAGCGGAGGCTCAGATCCCTGTGAGCTGACAGGTAACGCAGCACTAGTAGACCCTTCACATTAGAGGAAAGAGGGCTACACATATACCCAATATAAAAGCACACACTATCCCATAATACCCAATTAAAGCACACACACACTATCCATATATACCCAATATAAATGACAACTACCAATATACCCAATATAAATGCGCACACACTATAAAAGCACACACACTATCCATACAGTATATACCCAATATAAAAGCACACACTATCCATACAGTATATACCCAATTAAAAAGCACACACACTATCCATAACAGTATATACCCAATATAAAAGCACACACTATCCATACAGTTATACCCAATATAAAAGCACATACACTATCCATACAGTATATACCCAATATAAAAGCACACACTATCCATACAGTATATACCCAATATAAAAGAACACACACTATCCATACAGTATATACCCAATATAAAAGCACACACACACACACACACACACACTATCATATAACCGAATATAAAAGCAACACACACACTATTCACTGTATAACCCTGTCCTTTTAATGTAACCATGTATTTTTTATAACTCTGTGCCAAGGACTACTTGAAAACGAGAGGTATTCTTGAATGTATTACTTCCTGGTAAACATTTTTATAAATTAAATAAATAAAAATTCTATATACCCAATATAAAAGCAACACACACACTATCCATCCTATATACCCAATATAAAAGCACACACACACTATCCATATTACCCAATATAAAGCACACCACACTACATTCATTATATACCCCCATATTAAAAAGCCACACACACACACTGTCCATAATTACCCAATATAAATGCGCACACACACTGTATAATATACCAAAATATAAATGCACACACACACTATCCAATATATACCAATATAAATGCACACACACCACTATCATATACCAAATATAAAGCACACACCACACACACACACACACACACACACACACACACACACACACACCAACACACACACACACACACCCAATAAAATGCACACACACATATCCATGTATACCCATTATAAATGCACCACACACTATCCAATATACCCATGATAAATGCACACAACACTTCCATATATACCCATTATAAATGACACACACACAACTAAGCACCACCTAATAAACCCAGGATAAATGACACACAGAACACAAAACCAAGAACTATCAACCCCAAAACCCATCAATACACACACACACTACAAACCCAAAAGCACACAACACACACACACCACACACACACACACACACACACACACACACACACACACACACACTATCAATATATACCCATATAAATGCACACACACGCACACACTATCGCAAATACCCATTATAAATACACACACACACTATCCATATATACCCAATATAAATGCACACACTATCCATATACAGTATACCCAATATAAATGCACACACACTATCCATATATGCCCATTATAAATGCACCCACACACCATCCATATATGCCCATTATAAATGAACCCACACACTATCCATATATACCCATTATAAAGCCACACATATCCACACAATACTAATACACACTATCTTATACCCAATATAAATGCACACACTACTATCCATATATACCCATTATAAAAGCACACACACTATCCTAATATACGCACTGTATATGCACTGTCAGTTATATTTAACCCTTGGCACATCAATGCAGGAAGACATTAACCAAGACACGGCCTGACCTGGGAGCTGAATCAATGGTGTTTATCTCCTGATCACTGCAGCTCAGTAATTACATATAAAACCCCATAATACACTGCATTTGCTTCTGCCCATATTACAGATAAACTAATCACACATATAACGGCTCTGGGAACGTTTCTTTTTGCCCAATTGATAATAATCGCAGAACCCACACCCTACTTGAACAGCACCGCAGCCCCGTGTGCGCATGCGTGGAGAGGGCCGCAAACAGGACAAAGGGACCTCTCTGATTCTCGGCACTGATTGGCTGACGATTATCACGTGGTCTCCTTTTCTCTCAGCATTCTGGGAGTTATAGTTCTGCTTCTGATGAAATGCTGTACAGCTAAAGGCAGCAGGACCAGATGTCCCAGAATCCCTTCTGTTTACAGTGTCACTGGTCATTGAGAGCCTCCCACATACTGCATATAAATTCAGATTAAGAGCTGCAGTACCAGCATGTACAAATTGTTTATAAACTATATATTTACCTATATACAGATTTTGCATCTCTTGTTTAATGATGATTTTTATTTGACTAATTTCTTTCAATCTAAAATCCACATGACAGGATTGCATTGAATCAGTAGAAATACATTGCATTAACTCCCAGTCGAAGGCTGTTTGGCTGATATTTACTGGATTTAGTCATGTTTTATGGGAGGTTCTTTTACCATTTACTTACAATCAGTGTATTATGTTGTAAACTGATGGAAATATATGACACAATAAAAGATTGTTTATTTTTAATGAGTAGTGTAATGTTATGAACAGCATTTCTTGTGACTTTAAGGCATATCATTTTCTCCCTGTGTTGTAGGCTAAGATTATACTACTCGCGCACGCCTGCAGCTCCAGCGATGTGTGAAGTGAGCTGAAGGCGATTGGGGGGGAGTGGAGCGCGTGTCTGACGCGTCACAAAGCTAGTTCGCCCTTATTGGCTGAACCGCACACATGACGTGGACGTCACGAGGCTGCGCTTGAAAATACAACATTTTTGTCTTTTCAAAACGCAGTTGCGCCATCGTGCTCCAGCGTACGCACGCGCGCGCGCAGTAGGGGCGGCCTCATAAGCATTATGCAATTTGTGCTTGTCGCGCATGCGAGCGCAATCGCACTGATTATATTTTTAGCCTTTATATGGTAAAATCTTCAAGACCAGTTATCATTTTTAATTTCCCAGCAATAATGTAGCAACCTGCTAGAATTGCATTTGTCCGTGCATATCAGCCCTGGTAGCTGGAGGCAGTGTAGGGTTTAAATCCGCACCAGGCCTCAGTTATGTAGAATATTGTTACTATAGCGTTGCACTTTCAATGCACATCTGGCCATGCCGTAGTTTAGAACTTGCTGGAAGGGTCACCTGACATGAGGTGATCCTGGTGCAACAATTAACCAGCCCAGATACAGGGGCAGAGTGTTGGCCACACCCTGGGTGGAAAAGGTGGGGACCCACCATTTTGACTCCAGACCCCAGGGAGGATCCCAACAACATCAGGGAGGACCTCATTTAACATCAGGAAGCTCCTGTACCACCTAAGGATTCCAGGGAGGTCTCCAGACTCTTCTAGCCTGTAAAGCAGGCAACCACTTTTATTGTCTTCAGCAAAGGGACAGTATCCCAGTGTTAGGGACTCACTAGAAAAGGTGCTGAGAAGTCACTACACTGTGGTAGTTAGTAGTTAAATCCTCAGGGCTAAGAAGGGACCTGGGGTGGACTGCCAGTGATCCCTGGACAATGGTCTGGATCTGCGACTTGGCAGGGCAAGAGGTTCCACGGGAAAAGTTAAGCCACTATGTGACTCGCCAGTGAGAGAGACTAATTAGGACTATTTCTGAATGCTGAAACCCAGTCCTGTTGATGCCTCTGTTGCTGATCAATAAACCAGTTAAAAGTTCCTGGCGGTGTGGTCTGGAGCTAGACCAAGATGGCCGTGTAGATCCGCAGCTCTCTAACAAAGGATTAGCAATCCACAACAATCCTGATTTATAACCAGCCAAATTAATTAAAAAAGCATACATTCCGATAAATAAGAGAATAAGGAATATTTGAATACAAAAATGAAACAAATCAGCCAATATTTGGTTAAACAATTTAAAATGTGGATATGTTCCTGGCGACCTGTCCTATTATTATACTCCGGTAATGGCAAGAGAAAGAACCCCAAGGAGAGCACTCGTCCACTCAAGATCACAGAGACACTGGTGGATGAACATAAATGTATGTAATGTGTGAGGAATGAATTAATTAAAACACTTTATTAGGAATCAATAACTCAAATAAAATAAATTGGAACACTAGGGAATCAGGATAATATGATTCTAGTGAGGCCAATATAACAGCGAATTTAAAAATCGGTCGGATGCAGCATTGATGATTGCCAATAGGCTACCCTCACAGGAAGGAGGGTAGTGTTAGTAGAATGACTATGGCAATGTTTAGCTCTGTGTATGTCCTATTTCCCACTTGAATAGAGTCTAGGGTAGCCACTCAATATGGTATAGTAATGACATTAATAGAAGGAGAGAGGGGAACTCGGCGGTCACTGCTCTTCCGAAAAACCAACCAAGCGCATAAAATAAAAAAGCTTTATTTAATCAAAACAAAAAGACATCTTCAGAGAGTAAGACCACTCTGACGCGTTTCGTCCTATGGCAAGGACTTTATCAAAGAGTGAAAACCCTTATCAACGGCTACACCCTAAATAGGCAGTGCTGTAGAACTATTGGTTAAAATTATCATGTGTGGAAACACAACCCTGTAGGTTTAACTGCAGAGACAGAAAAAAAGAAACAACTTTAAACACACACAGCACGCTACTCAGAGTAAATAGCTACACATAGAAAGATACACTCAATGTAACATAAACATGTGATACAAGTAACACTGTATGTAATAAACACAAACGACAAGGTTAAAAACAAGAACGCTATGATGTCTCAAAAGATAAATACAGTGACCATAACAACAATCCAATGATAAATATACGTATGGAAATAAGTACAAAATTATCTAATTAGCCCAAAAAGACGAATATTAATGATGTTTTAGAGTCAAAGTATTGATCAATATACATGTACAAAATATAATGATGATAATAAAAATAATATAAATAGTGATAACCGCTGAACAGAATTACCTCAAAGAAATGAGTAGCAGAAAATATGTGCAATAGTGGACCCATACTCTGAACACTGTTCATGAAGCAAAATCAAACTGAAAGAAAATGCTTAAGCTCCCAGTCTAAATTAATTCCTGAAGGGTGAAGAGTATTCAGAGTATAGATCCATAACATCTCTTGTTTATTAAGTGTGTTTTCCCTGTCACCACCCCTCGGATGGCAAGGAATATGTTGTATGGCAGAATAAGAAAAATGAGATATGCCCCTTGTGGGCACAAACTAAAGTGTCAGACATGGATGTGATACATCTCTCCTTTGATTAGTCGCACATTTCTTAGTGTTTCTAGTCTTTAAAGGCGCGTATAGTTCGTCCTACACATACTTTTTGTCAACACCACAGCTCAGCGAGATATATCACAAAAACTGGTATTGCATATTCGGAAATTATTGATGTGGTATTTTCTTACCATGATTATACAAAATAACTTTGGGATTAACATACGGCAACATGAGCAATTGCCACAGCAAAAAAGCCCTTTGGTATACCACCGAATACGGGGTATAACTGGAACGAGAGTCAAGAGGGTGGTGACAAAATGGGACGGTATGTGAATCTCGGTCCACATGGACAATTTTTAGAAATTTTAGAATATCCTTGTCCAGTTATCCCGTATTCGGGGTATACCAAAGGGCTTTTGTCTGTGGCAATTGCTCCATGTGCGATATGTTAATCCACCAAAGTTATTTTGTTATATCAGGTAAGACTAAATACCACATCAATATTCCGAATTGCAATACCAGTTTTGTGATATATCTCTGAGCGTGTGTTTGACAAAAAGTATGTAGGTCGAACTATACGCCCTTAAAAGACTAGAATAACAGAACAATTGCGATAATCAAAAGGAGAGATGAATCACATCCGTGTCTAGACACTTTAGTTTGTGCCCAAGGGGGCATATCTCATTCTCTTCAACTCTTTCTGCCATACAACAATATTCCTTGCCATCCGAGGGGTGGTGACAGGGAAAACACACTTGATAAACAAGAGATGTTTTGGATCTATACTATTAATACTCTTCATCCTTCAGGAATTAATTTAGACTGGGAGCTTAAGCATTTTCTTTCAGTTTGATTTTGCTTCATGAACAGTGTTCAGATTATGGGTCCACCATTGCACATATTTTCTGCTACTCATTTCTTTTTGAGGTAATTCTGTTCAGCGGTTATCACTATTAATATTATTTTTATTATCATCATTATATTTTGTACATGCATATTGATCAATACTTTGACTCTAAAACATCATTAATATTCGTCTTTTTGGGCTAATTAGATAATTTTGTACTTATTTCCATACGTATATTTATGATTGGATTGTTGTTATGGTCACTGTATTTATCTTTTGAGACATAATAGAGTTCTTGTTTTTAACCTTGTCGTTTGTGTTTATTACATACAGTGTTACTTGTATCACATGTTTATGTTACATTGAGTGTATCTTTCTATGTGTAGCTATTTACTCTGAGTAGCGTGCTGTGTGTGTTTAAAGTTGTTTCTTTTTTTCTGTCTCTGCAGTTAAACCTACAGGGTTGTGTTTGCACACGTGATCATTTTAACCAATATTTCTACATCACTGCCTATTTAGGGTGTAGCCATTGATAAGGGTTTTCACTCTTTGATAAAGTCCTTGCCATAGGACGAAACGCGTCAGAGTGGTCTTACTCTCTGAAGAAGTCTTTTTGTTTTGATTAAATAAAGCTTTTTTATTTTATGCGCTTGGTTGGTTTATCGGAAGAGCAGTGACCGCCGAGTTCTCCTCTCTCCTTCTGTATCTACCACGGGCAGGAGCACGCCACCTCTACCACCAGCTAATCTGAACACGGGTTACACTGGAACTAAAGATTAGCTCTATATAGAGTAATCCTTTATCCAGACCTAAGTGAGTACTATTTATAGACACACTATAGATTTTACTCAGTGCCCTATACCCTGGAGGTTAAACCACTCTATGGTGTTAGATAACCATCTAGACTATTAGTGTCATTACTATACCATATTGAGTGGCTACCCTAGACTCTATTCAGGTGGGAAATAGGACATACACAGAGCTAAACATTGCCATAGTCATTGTACTAACACTACCCTCCTTCCTGTGAGGGTAGCCTATTGGCAATCACCAATGCTGCATCCGACCGATTTTTAAATTCGCTGTTATATTGACCTCACTAGAATCATATTATCCTGATTCCCTAGTGTTCCAATTTATTTTATTTGAGTTATTGACTCCTAATAAAGTGTTTTAATTAATTAATTCCTCACACATTACATACATTTATGTTCATCCACCAGTGTCTCTGTGATCTTGAGTGGACAAGTACACTCTTTGGGGTACTTTCTCTTGCCGTTACCCCTGATTGTAGCACCGTCACTCTCATTTACCTTCAAAAGCAGTAGCGAGGGTCCCCCTCCCCTTCACCAGCCCCCACTCCCTCCCCTACGTTCGTGACTATTATTATACTCCTCATCAAGAGCCAGCGCGGATCCTCAGCCCTGAAAAGGCTAAGGTAACCACTGAGCAATTCACCTGCACTATAAAATAGCACCGCTTAGTAAATCTTTAATACAGTACCAGACTTATAATGTCTGCCGGCTATTTTACAGTGTGTCCCGTCTATATGATACAATAAATCCATCAGCAACACATTCAAACAGATTCCATTCTCATGCAGCTCTCCATGTATTATAATGATTGGATATATAATTGCTGCCTACTACATTATAATCTTTACAGTAGCTGTTATTCTACAGTGGCCAGGAGTCATCAAAGCCCAATCTGTGTTATCGCACCCAAATCAGCAATACCTGCCATTAAAGTCAATGGCAGATATCGCTTGGTCAGGAGCGATAATGCAGATGGCACTTTGATGACTCGCAGTCAATGTATTTTGTATACAGCTGCAGCCGCCGGTTTTAGACCATTTGCCATGGAAAATCTGTGGCTATCTCACAGTAATCCTGCGAGATTTCTGCAGCTCGCTGTGAGATTTCTGCAGCCAGACTAATGGCCCATCGGTGTAACACAGCGGGGTCCCTGCATTTGAACGGGACTCACGTTGTGTGAATCCTACCTGGCTGTGAGTCCCATTCAAACGCAGGGACCCCCGCTGTGTTAATCCGATGGGGCATTTCAGCCTGCTCTGGACCATCTCGCGAGTTAGGCCTCGGCCAGGCTCCCTGCTGGCGTGCTGAGGCGCGCTGAGGCTCAGGGAAAGCGGGTGCTTTCCCTGGCCTTGCGGTTGCTACCGCACGCGCTGTCAGGGGGCGGTCCGGGAGCGGGCACGTCACTGGCCGGGGGCGGGCCAGTGACATCACAGAGCTGGTTCGCCCTCATTGGGCGAACCGCTCACGTGACCGGCTTGTTGCGCCGGCAAGCAGGGTAATTTTAAATTCCCCTAAGACCTGCGCTTCCTCGCGCTTGCGGAAGCGTAGGCGAGCCCCTACTAAAGCCGCTCTAATTGCGGCTGTAGGGGCTCAGTGCTGAGCGGGAGTGCGCGTCGGCGCGCTTCCGCCAGCAAGCAGGGAACATGGCCGAGGCCTTACTGAGATAGCCACAGATTTTTCAAGGCAAGTGGTCTAAAGCCTGCGGCTGCATCTGTATGTTTTACAGTACCTTGAATTTCACAACAATACAGCCCAAGGTGAGTTGAGTTACCTGCACGTACTATACAGGTGGGGTGTGTAACTTCTTCATGCCTATCTTCTAATGACTGGCTTCTTCTCAATCAGAAAAGTAGCAGGGAGAATATCTGTGACCCCCAGAGGGCTCAGTACTGTGCGTTCCTCAGCAGGTCTGATCACAACATTTTGAAATGTTACGAGATAATTGTCCAATTTTGTTTTCTAATAAATTGGCAACTTAAATAGGTGATTTTTCCTTTGTTAGTAATGTACTACTTTCTCTCCTATATATACTGAATCTGGTGACTACAAGAAAACAAGATTAAATACTGTACTTATAAAGTGAGACTGATCATATCTCTTTGTGAAGTTCATATATTGTTAAAATTGCTTTGGTTGTGAAATGAAAATGATTTTAACCAGTCACTTAGATATAATCATATTGATTCACTTATAAGTGTAATATCTGGGTCTCAAGGAAGAAACCCTGTTGATGTCTTGGCAGCTGACGCCTCAATATTTTGCACCTAAAAATAAGTCCTGCTGTAGTTCTTAAGCTGGATGGAGGAACTTCCAAGCAATTTGTATAGGAGTCCTCTAACCAAGGGGTGTGCAAACTATTTGAGCTGTGCCCCTCTTGCCTGTTCCACCGCATGCTCGCGCCCTCTTACTTCTTTTTCCGGGGTCTTATGACACCGCGTCGCCATGGCAACTGGCGTCAAATGATGCAGCGGGGTCATGTGACTTGACGTCATGTCACATGACCCTGCGGCGTCATTCGACACTGCATTGCCACGGCGACGCGTCACACTGAGCCTCTGAATCCCAGTAAGTTGAGTTGCAGAGGCCTCGCGTGATCCCCCGGCATTTAATTTAAATTTCTTGGGGAAGAGTGCGGGGCCTCTGCAAACGCCACCCCCCCCCAGAAAAATCTCGCACCCCCGCAGTTTGCGCACCCCTGCCCTAACCTATACAACTTTCATACACACAAAAGACTTTCTGTGTTATAGCTGATCTAATAGGACCTAAAAGCACGTAGTGTTAAATAGGTACAGTTGGAGGGTATGGGGTAGTATTTTAAAGAGGTCTGTATGCCAGACAACTAACTCCGGATCACCTGTTTGATAATCATCCAAGAAAATATGAGAAAAATAGAGACCAAAATGTTCAAAAAATACTTGGTTTATTAAAACATGTTGTACAGAGGAAAACGACCTACATATTTCACCCAACGCGCTTGTTCAAGGTCAGACCGTAAATAATAAGCCAAGTTTTTTTTTTAACATTTTGTTCAATCATGATCGGATGGCGGTGCATCGCTATTTTTCTCATATTTTCCTGCATCTACTCAGCGGAGTCGCACGCCAGAGTACTCCAGCTTCAGAATTCAATCCTCAGAACTAAGTTCCCAAGGAAGAAGTGAGTAAAAGATTGCTCCTTTTTGGCATATATATGCATTAACCCAAGTGGAGGGTGAAAGCTGCAAGTGAAAAGGTTTAGGAGAAAATGTTTGCACCTTTATATCAATGCTTGGCAATATCTGTATATTCAAACATTCTAAGCAGGTGCTACCTCCAATTTAATCAACTCCCATTTCCCAATGGCCCCTAACCCCTTTATCACCTTAGCAGTTAATAACCGCAATAGTAATTAAGGGGTTAACCCCCGTCTCCCGCTACCCACCCGGGAGGTCTAACCACCACCCCGGGACCACTATACCCACCCTCTACACCAGTGGTGGGATTCAAAATTTTTAGCAACAGGTTCTCTCATGGGGTGGGGGAGGGGGGCGGGGTTGGGGGGGAAGAGACAAGGGGGGGTGGGAAAAGAGAGACGGGGGGTGGGAAAGAGAGACGGGGGGAAGAGAGACAGGGAGGGGGGAGGGGAGAGGGGGGGGAAGAGAGACGGGGGGAAGAGAGATGGGGTAGAGAGAGCCGAAGGAGGGGAAGAGGGAGGCATGGGGGGAGAGCCTGAAGGAGGGGGAGTGAGAGACACATGGGGGTGAGACACGGGGGGGAGAGAGAGACACGGGGGAGAGAGAGAGACATGGGGGGAGAGAGAGACACACGGGGGAGAGAGAGAGAAAGACACGGGGGGGTTTATTTCCTCTTTCCGTGGCCCCCGCTACCTTTCCACTTTAAGTAATGATGTCCTCCGAGAGTTAGTTGGACCAATCGTATATGGCATACCTGGATGACATCCTTGTCCTTCTCAGTAACATCATGGATCATCAGAGACATGTCCGATTGTCCTTGAGCGTCTCCGTAAGTACATTGTAACATCAAGTTGTACAAAATGCGATTTGAAAAGACCGCATGCATTTCCTCGGTTACACATCCTCCCGGGGTTTGAGTATGGACCCAGCAAGATTCAAGCCATGGTGATGGCCAATCCCTCGAAATGAAAAGGACATTCAGAGATTGTGGTTTTGCCAATTTCTATAGACGTGTTTATTAAAAATTTTCCTGGGCATTATTGCCCCACTCACCCACCTCCACACGGAAAGAATCCCCTTCAAATGGTCCCTAAAGCGGAGGCAGCATTCGAACATTGAAGTTACTCTTCACATCGTCCCCTATCCTCATCCATCCAAATCCAGAATTACCATTCTCTTGAAGTGGATGCATCCGACTCCGCTGTTGGTGCCATTCTGTCACAAAACATTGGACCCAAGATGCTCCTTCATCCATGTGCCTTTTATTTCATACCAAATGTCAAACAGCTGAACGAAATTATGGACATCGGAAACAAAGAACTCTTGGCTATAAAAGCTGCATTCTCTGAGTGGAGACATCTACTTGAGGGGGCCAATCATCCAATTACGGTCTTTACGGATACACAGGAACTTAAGTTCTTCTTTCGATATGCAAAGAGACTGTCTGCGCGACAAGCCAGAATGGGCTCTCTTCTTTGAGATTTCAGTTCCACATCTATCCTACCGCCTGGCTCCAAAAATGGGAAGCTGATGCCTTGTCACGGTCCTTCCTAATCCTAGTTCAGACAAAGAGCAAGAAGAAACTATTCTTCCAAAAAAAGAATTTTTTTGGGCGTCACTTCTCTGCCCTGCGATCTCCTACACGAATAAAGAGCCTACTCAAATGACACTTTTCTTAAAAACCCTCCTCCGGAAGCAGAACTATTTCTATGTGATGGTCTCTAGAACTGTAAGGATCGTCTGTTCATCCCTAAGGAGGTAAGATTAGAGGTGCTCCAATTAATGCACGACTCCCGACCCGCTGGTCACCGAGGTGTCCTCAAACACAGGAACTGTTGTCACGCTCTTTTTGGTGGCCTAATTAGCACGATGTTAACGACTATGTCCCTCTCCTGTGAGACTTGTGCTAGGAACAAGACCCCTCGACATCACTGTGGGTTTACTGCAGCTTCTTCCGGTTCCAACTCGTCCTTGGGGGTCCATATCAATTGATTTTAATTGTTGACTCTCCCCGATCAAATGGACATAATACCATCCTGGTAGTGGTGGATCGACTTACAAAGATGGCTCACTTCAGCACACAGAATA